>JAWWEE010000016.1:16057951-16071161 GCA_035221455.1 Xenops minutus
ATTGTAACTCTGACTCATAATCTCTCTGGTAGTGGGTCCATTTCTTCTGCTGGTTTACCTTCAAACCAGCACAAATACTCAGTCAACAATCTCCAAAATCCTTCTCTTTGCGTGCCATTTCCTGCTCCTTGTCTCTCACCTTTGCTTTCTAACGTGTGCTCACAGCTCTTCATTCACCTTTTGACTCCTTTAAGCTCCTTCAGCCTGAGGGCCCTTCACTGAACAGTAACCTGACAAGCTGCACCCACCCTGGCCTCTCTGCACCCACCCTGACTACCAGTCACACCAACTCCCAGGGAAGCCTCTCTCAGATGACAAAAGCACAACTCTTACACAATGAGCTGGCCTGAAATGCATTGACAAAGGTGCTGTCTTGGCTGGCTGACAGCCCCTCTCACAATGTCTTGTCCTCCTTTCTCTTCCCCCTGCATATGCTGCTTGTCAGACACTGGTAAGGATTACTTATTCTCACCTGTAGCATGAGAAACAAAATACACCACAACCTGTAGGTAGGAAGTTGATCAGAATCACAGTTCTTGGTTGTATTGTTTCTCTTAAGTCTATAAATCATAGAAGCAATTTATAAAAATAAAAACAATTCCTTGTAGCCTTCTTTTAGTCTAGAATAGAATCTATTTCTGAAAACAACTGACAGCTTAAAGGTTCCATCTCAGTGGAAATTCCAAGAGATTATGTCACTTCAGAAAAGGGAAAGTAAATACTTAATTATGTTTCTTAAACCTTTAGCCCATATAAAAAAATATTTTTTAAAAAAGGCCCAATTACATAGGTCTTGTGCTCCCAGCCTTCCTAAAAGGCAAGGAATGCAGGCCTTGTATAGACATATACAAACTAATGGGTAAGATTGCACTTTATAGCATCAATTGCAGAAGATAGGGATGTAAAGCAGCTGCCAGTCTTCCAGCTCCATTAGCTCCTTTCAACATCACATCCCAAAGCCATTTTACTCTAAACGTATTTTACACAATGACAGAGATCTCTTAACGGGGCATTTCTTCACCCTGTGAAGAAATTAAAAGTGTTCAGAACCACGTTCAGACTGAGAAGTGCAGGGGTCTCACCTCTACCTACCTGTGTCAGTGACAGTCATTTATTGTAATCTGTATTTACTGCCACAGGTATTGCCACTGCAGACTGACTGCAGAAGATCACACAGGACCCCTGACTGCATTAAAACACGTCTTATTGCAGGAGCAAGGGCTCAATGGGGTGTCACTATTGAATTTTAATTTCTAGCAAACATAGTCAAGACCAGCTCAAGACTATACACAAACCCAAGCATTTCATAGAGAAATGCAACAACCTTCTACCTAAAGATGGCAAGTTTTGTCCCCCACCACTCACCTCTTTATTAATTTCAACATTTTAGTGTCTGGTTCCTAAAATACTTTGAGGGGAGGTGTTATGCTAACAAGCACAACAAATTATTTCCTCTACTGCTGCCCTGAGAAATGGTCATTTTCCCCCATTGCCAGAAGTACCAGCTAAATTAGG
The DNA here is from genome assembly GCA_035221455.1 of Xenops minutus. Taxonomy (NCBI): domain Eukaryota; kingdom Metazoa; phylum Chordata; class Aves; order Passeriformes; family Furnariidae; genus Xenops; species Xenops minutus. Next base: position 16,059,467 of record JAWWEE010000016.1, read on the forward strand.
TAATAGGCAATTTCCAGAAGGTCAATAAAAATCAAAGCACTTGTGCAGCCTTTCCAAGCCCCTGATTCACCCCCACTTGTCACTGTAGATAAGCCAAGCACCAGGCACTCTCCTTCCTCTCAGCCAAGAGCCCTGCTCTAAAAGCGACAAGCCTTTTTCCACTTCAGCCCTCACAACCAACCTTCTTCCCTCACCTCAGGGGAAAACGAACCCTCTTCTTCCTGCTCCTGCACACCCAGCTCTTCAGGAGACACGATTTGCCTGCTCTCCTGTCAGTCCCTCAGCATCTGGCTTAGCTCCTGCTGAACTGGAAACACCTGGGTCTCCTGCTTGGTTTAACAACAACATCTGTAGCAGGGGGCACTTGCCCCCAGCACACAAAGACAACAGCACTGCACGGCTGCTGAGCCCAGAGGTCCCAGGGCTCCTGTGGACAGCAGCCCTCGTGGGACTCTTCTGCAGTCTGGAATCTGCCAAAGAGAGCCCAGCATCTTATGAAGTAGAAAAACACTGTAAAGAGACAGGAATGAATTGGTTACTTCCATTAGGCACAGATGTGTTAACTGAATGCAGCACAAGAAAAAAGAATAGATGTTTTGAAAGATATTATATAGCAGTATAATTTGAATGAGCTCACAAAGACCTCAGTGCAGGGGAAGTTTTAACTCATTCTATTGGCAAAGACCTAGAGACACCAAATCACATCATAGCAGATTAAAGGAGACACACAGCATTGTTAAATGGGTTCTTGATGGACATTAATGAAATGTTTACTCAACAGCTTTATCCAAAAATTAAACAGGCAGTCTTGCTGAGTTATTTTTTTGATAACCCATGTAACAGATGCAACGGAATGCTAAAACTCTGCTGTGCTAAGTGTTCCCCTCCTGTCTCTGACCCACAGCCCTGGGTTTTGCACCAGCTTGCTGGAAAGGTCCACTTCTGCAAATGTTTATCAGATCTAAATTAAACAGAGTTATGACAGAAGGGTGTTATAAGTAAATTGGAGAATTAATGAAAGCCTATGGTGAGCCTATTCCAGATGGAAGAAAATGATAGTGAGGAAATCCTTGTAACAGTTTTCCCACTGAATGCAAAACAGTGGGACTTCCCTGTTCCCAATACTGGATAAACTATGCACAGGAAATATTCCTATGAGGTAAGCTGCTGTAAACTTACAGTCAAGCTTTCACAGCCTTCCCTCTCTTGATTGTCAAAGCATTTTTATTTAGCACATGGAACATGCTAATTAACAGTGTGAAGTTTTATTCCTTAAATCCTCTCTGAGACACCCTCCATAGGCTTTGTCTGAGACTGTGCCATTGACTCACCAGAGTGCACTGCATCCCTTGAGACACCCATGGGCAGTGTGTGTGCAGACCTGTCCACTGCAGCCAGTGCTGTGGGTGGGAAAAGCCCCCCTGGGAGCCCTGTGTCCTTGCCCCATGGCTCACTCACATTAAGAATGCTTTTTGTGTTTTTAATTGTTCATTCACTACTTACATAAAGTCCTTCTAGCAATCTTCATAAAAGATGATGCAAAGTTCATAACAGATATGATATATCTCCTGAAAACAGCTTTGGGAAATTCAGAAATCTGGGATAGAAGAGGGTTTTCCAAACTCAGGATAGTGCTTGAACTGAGGATCTCAAAGTGACTCTTTGCTGCTGCTGTTATTTTTTACATACTTCTTGTATTATCTCCCTATTTGAATTTGTTTGGCTCAGGTTTTCTTATTAAACATTTTTGTTCTCTGGATGCTCTCTATGAACACGGGATGTTTGCCACTTGAGCTGTACCCATGCAGTGCAGAGCTGCTGGCTCTACTCCCTTCTTGTGTGAGAACCTCTGAGGTCCTACTTCAGAAACACATTGTTGATTTTGGTGGACCTTAAGGACACAACTGGGGAGCCCTTGCTGAATGCAGCCCTCTTCCCAAACCAGGGACACTGCTAGGAGCACAGCTTCAAGAAACAAAGCCAGACTTGAGGAGTCAAAAAGCCTCACTGGTGGCAGGCAGAAGAGTTGGAAAGCAGGGCCCCAGTTAAGACAAGCACCCAGTGGAAAAGGATCCACTGAAGAGGAGAAACGCAGGACTTTTTCCTCTCAATTCCTTGTTAAAACCAGATGCAGGCTATCCCAGCCAATTGGCAAAATTAGTTTCCCACTGAAAGAGAAATCAGGGATGCAGCCTGACCCTTTCCTTACTCTGCAGGCACCCATGATCTATTGCTCAGTGAGCTCTCAGATGCCGAACCTTGACTCCCTCCTGCACAGAGCAAACCACAGCTCACCTGCCCTTTCTCTAAAGGCCGGGTTCTGCTGCCTCACAGCACTTGTTGCTTCCTCATCAGCAGGAAGGATCCGATTTCTCACCTGGGAAATTCCCTAGCCCTGAGAAAATCTGTTGTTCAGAGATGAGCTAGGGAGTCAACCCTGCCTTTATGCAGCTACTTTCAGATGCACAGGCCATCTTCTCCATTTCTGTGGGTTCTGTGAGCTCCTTCTGGAGGGTGTGTGCTCTGACTCACAATCTCATGCATATATTAACACCTTCCACCCAAACAACTGTATTCTTTGATATTTTCACCACATAATCACTAAAGCATTTCCATATATTAGTATCACCCCATTCCAATGTGAACTGCCTGCATGGGATTATTTCTGAAAGGTACTGCACTTTACAACATTCAAACACACAGAATGAATATAAACTCTAACTGAGTTATTAGATGAAGGTTTCTAGATTACAAACAAGTGCTGTCATGGCACTGTACTAATAAGTAACAAGTAATTAAGCCTGCATCCTTATCTTGCCTGCACAAGATTTCTGGTACAAGCATCAACCTTCACATTACAACAAAAACTAGGCAGTTATGGGAGAGGGACACAAATGCATCATAAGTGACTGAATATGATTATATAATGATGTTATTTCTGTTTTTCAGAGGCACAGCATGGCAGTTCTGCACTCTGGAGTAAGTACACTGTTATCAGAAAGGCAGCACCCTTGCTGCTGCAGGCTGCAGAGTACAGCCCACTCAGTTCCCCAAGAAACATCCCACTCGCTGAAGAGATTTATTATGATTTTTTCTCTCTAGATTTCTTGGAAAATGCATTACATCATGTCCCTCGCTCACTGTGCTTTGTTCAGCACTTGTGCTATGCCAAATCATCAAAAACTGTGGAACAGTCAGCCCTGCCCCAGCGTTTCGCTGTCCCCACAGCGGGACAAGCAGCCCCTTGTTCTGGGCTGTGGTTGGCCACAGTCGTGGCTCACATGAACCCTGCCATGCACAGCTGGCCAGAACAACACTGGCAGCTGGCAGACAAACACATACAATTAGCCAGCACCTGCCCTGCAGAGCACTCCCAACCCTCAGTCCAACATCAAGCTATTCTCCTGCTAAATAAGGAGGCTGCTAGAGACAGAACAACCCCTCTGCTGAGAGCAGAACCGATTACACAGCAACTGCTGCATGGCCTGGGTACCATGAGTGAAGCCCAGCACACCCCAGAAATTACATGTGGGTGTTACCCAGGGAAAATCTGGTGTTCCTGGGGCACAGGCAGAACCTGCAGAGGTGCTGTGGGCTCTGCTGCAGGTGTTTGGCGTGGGGAATACCAGAAAGGGCTTGAGGAGACCTACAGATTGCACCCAAAAGCGAAGGTGGTTGCTGTTATCACACCATTAAGCCTCTCATTCCTTTCAGCTCCAGCAGGCATCCTAAGTTCATTGTCCATTTGAAGTTTACAGGCTTTGTCCTAAATCCAAATGTTATATACTCTACTGAATGTCACTGAACTCATCTTCTTCCTGACCAGGGCTTTTCCTTTTCTTAGTACACAGACCACCAAAAAGGAAACCTAGCTTCTTAGACAGACAATGAGTATTCCCACTGTAGTACATAACTGCAGAGAACACAAGCCCATGGCCTAGCAGACCTAGCCAGACTACATTTCCCCCACTATATTTTTATTTTGAAAACAGATGAATACATAAAACAAAAGTCAGTTTCATTACCCAAGTAAATAATCTGGGCTAAGAGTAAATCAAACAATGCACTTGGAAAACTATCAGTATCTGTATTCTCTAACACATTCCAGTTAGTGCTATTTGAGCCCTTTCATGTTTGTTTTCCTTGAATCCGAGAATGCATTTGATTCTGATGAATGATAAATCCTCTGAAGAGCTAACTTGGAGTCTACATTTATTTTTTTTTTAACATTTGCTCAAAGTAAATTCTGGATTACACAATTATTCTGCAACAATTCAAACTGTGCACTGGAAATACAAACTGCCAGTGCTCTGCTTAGAGCAGTTCCATTCAGGGAGTGGAACTACAGCGTGAATTGGGAAACCAACCAATAACACAAATGGCACATTTTCAGTCACCTGTCTGCAAACCACATGCATACCAAGAATTCACTAGTACATCACGTGAATAATGTCAAACAGCAAACTATGTTTTGTGATATTTCCACAGGCAGCTCAACAATAAGCAAATAGTTTCAAAGGCAGCTGATTTAAAGAGAAACTATTTCCTCGGGTAATCAGCATGGGATGACTAATGCTCAAAAAGGGGAAAATGCTGCTGCAGCTTCCCACTCACGTGGCCAGGGACTGTTCTCCAGCCACTGACCTGTTTTCAAAGGACACCTATGAAATTACTTGGTTTTATCTCTTGAACTCAGAACAAGCTGAAAACATACTAAGTAGAAAACAGACATGGAATTGAGTAAGTCTGGCTTCCATAACAAAAAACCCCACAGCAACAACCATCTAAGATGAAGGAGGACCATGCAAAGGAGGTTCCAGGAAATGGCTCTGGTTTTTTATATATTTTTCCTTGAGCAAACTTTGTGTGGTGGCTGCACTGGTTCTTCTGTCATCTAATGAGATCCAGATTTTCATTCCTTTTTTTCAAAAACATTAATAGCTGATGCAAAGTCTGAAGTGTTACAGGCCAGGTGCTTCTGATTTCAGTTGTATAAGAAACAGGATGGTACACTGAGGACACTAAAGATGTACCACAGTAACAATGTCACCAATTGTTTAAGGAAAGAGAGGAAGAAGTTTCAGAGTTCAGCTCTACTGTACATTTCCATTTGCACCAAGAAGCTATTGATGGTAAATCTACATTGCAGAAAGATGGCACATGCTCTTCCTCAAAGGTGGGATGATCAGCTTGAGTGACAAGTGCTGGAAACTTAGAATAACTCCCAGGGAAAAAGTGTTACTGGGGAAAACCATTTCTGATGCTGGAAAAACCTATTTATATCTGAGCTAGTGAGATAATCACTGATATGGTAAGCCTTTCCTGAAGAATATTAGGTAATTTCAGATGTTTGCAGTATATGGATCAGAGTGCAAGTCACAGAATCACAGGATCATTTAGATTGGAGAAGACTTTTTAAGATCATCCAGTCCAATCTTTAAACCAGCACTGTCAAGCCCACCATTAAAACAGGTCCCTAAATGCCACATCTACATATTTTTTAAATTCCCCTAGAGATGGTGACTCAACCACTTCCCTGGCCAGTCTGTTTCAATGTCTGATAACCCTTTCAGTGAAGAGATTTTTCCTAATATCCCATCTGAACCTCCCCTGGTACAACTTGAGGCTGTTCCCTCTCCTCCTGTCCCTGTTACCTGGAGCAGAGCCTGACCCTCCCCAGCTCCCCCCTCCTCTCAGGGACTTGCAGAGCCAGAAGGTGCCCCTGAGCCTCCTTTTCCCCAGGCTGAGCCCCCCAGCTCCCTGGGTCACTCCTCAGCACACCTGTGCTCCAGCCCCTTCCCCAGCTCCACTGCCCTGCTCTGGGCTTGCTCCAGCCCCTCCATGTCCTTCCTGAATTGAAGGGCCCAAAACTGGGTACAATATTGGAGCTGCAGCCTCACCAGTGCTGAGCACACTGCATACAGGTCTTTCACTCCAGGGAAAGGCACAGTTCCAGGGCTCCCAAAGGAAATCGCTCTGATATAGCTCAATGCAGCACATGTGCCTGCTTCAGAGCAAGTTTACAGGTAGTAAACTAAACTACTGTTAGTCTAAAAGGAAGAAATCACAGCCAGGAATTTACAAAATGGATGTCCAAGTTCTCCAAAATGACATTAATGAGTCTAGTTTTCAAACTCTCTGTGTGCCCAGTGCTGTCAGAAATGGACAGCATTTCTGTGGCTGTGCAGGGACATACTGGAGGGTGGGGAAATCGTGGGCCACCTCCCCGAGTGCCAGCTGGGGCAGCTCCTGCTTCTGTGCCACATGGTAGTCTGTTCCCCACTGCTTGGGTTTCCGGGAAATATCTCTAAGTTTCTGCACAGTTCTTAGTCAGATGAGTGATCATTTCTGTACTTCACACTACAAACTGAGCCTTTTTTTGTAGTTTAATGACACATTTCTGCAACTGTCTTTCTCCTCTATAGAGATATGTTCTATCTTCTGCATCAGGAACTGACTCAGGAGAGAACATACTGTCGTGTTAAATGATGTCATTATCACCTAGTGTTCCTGAAAAAAAAAACAAACCAAGAGAACTCTCTGAAGTCTGTCTGCATGTGGCACATAACATCTAGATTGTGTGCCTAGCACTTAATCCATTTACTGGCATAAACTGTGGCAGTTAAAAGTATTTCCTTTTAGGTGTCAGCAAAACACGCCCAGAAGTGCTGGGCATTTCTGAAAATGAAAGGATCAGATTCTCAGCCAGTACACAAATATATCCCAGTTCTCATCCTATAACAATAAAGTTGCTTGGCTGGGCTTCACAGTACCTTTTTCTAGTTTGCATTACCTTCCCACGTGGATTAAGTTTGGGAGTCTGAATTGCTATGAAGTAACTCATCCTACCTCACTCAAAACAATCTGGATTTTAGGCAAGTCTAGGGCTGGTATTCAGACTTCAGTACATAGCTATCAGGGTTATTGTACAGAGGAACAGAAGCCATAACACTGTCATGAAAGTGAGGGATGCCAGCACAGTGGCTGGGGAACATGAGACATGGACCAGATGCAGATTTTGCACTGATAGTCTGGATATTTATTATGGGCCATAAACAAGAAGAGGAGGAAAGAACAGACCACTGCTTCACAAACCTTTTCCTAAGGAATCATGCAAACACTGCCTGTAAGAGAGTACATGTGCTAAATCCATAGGATACAATGAATCACAGAGTTCACAGTATTAGAAGGCCATGAAGCTGTGTGTTCACAGATGAGAAAGAAAGGCTGGCTTAGCTTCTCAGGCTCTATTTCAGGGAGCAGAGTTATATGCTGGGTAAGTCTCCTTTGCAGAAATGGCAATAAAAGTTCTTGGCTGCGAAAGAACTGACTCTGGTTCCAAAGGAAAAAAAATAAAATTAAAAAAGCAAGTTTCACAAAGTCAGGCAAATCTCCCATTGTTGCCACAAAATCCACAGCAGAGCAGGAGTCACCAAAAGCCTTGGGCTGGACCAGCCAAAACAGGGCACCAGGACACTGCCCAGAGGAGACAGGTCGGGGAAAGGAGCTGGTTTTCATGGAGAGGACACAGCAGGAGAAAACCAGGTCTTACAACAGGTGTTCCCTCACTGCCCCTGCAGTGGGACAGGGGAGAGAACTGGAAGGGCAAAAGTGAGAAAACCTGTGTGTTGAGGTAAAGACAGTTTGACTGGAAAAGGGGGAAGCAAAGCAGAACAAAGGAAAACAAGTGACACAAAAGCAATCACTTACCACCAGCTACACCAATAGCCAGCCAGTTCCCAAGCAATGGCAGTCCCTGGGAAACTCAGCCCAGCCTCATTGCTGAGCACGATGCTGCAGTGTGGAACACCCCTCTGGTCAGCTGGGGTGCCCCCCAAACCTCCTCACTGCAGGGCACAGGGAGGGAGGGGGCAGCCTGGCTGCTGCGGGAGCACTGAAACAGCTGGGTGGTGTCAACACAGTTCTGTTCACAGATCCAAGGCACAGCACTGTACAGCTGCTAGGGAGTAAATTAACCCCATCTCAGCTGACTGAGGCCTGCCAAGGGTCACTGTCTCACAGCAAGTTCAGCCCCCTGCTGCACCTGAGCAATGGTGCCCAGGGGAGCAGAACTCAGGCTTGGGTACTTCATTTGGCTTTAATGAATCAGCAAGAGACAGATTGACTTATTTTACTCAGAACTCAGGGAGATGACTTGCACAGCTTGCACTGTGTGGATGGGTGGACAGACCGTGCACCAGGTCAAGTGACCTCAATGCAGTAAAAGCATCTGTATTCCTAAATACAGAAATAAAAGGCAAATTTACTGCACACAGGCCAGTAAAGCTGAAAGCTGTGTTGGTAAGTTTTTTAGTGCAGGACACCCACTTAAGCACTGTGTTTCTGCCACAGACCTGGATAGCACTCCCTCAGCTGGACACTGAACATTCTGCTGGGTTTGGATTTTACCACACAGCTGGCCAGGACTCTCCTACTCTTGGGAACAAGTTTTGCAGAGGTAGGACCTCACAGACCCATTTACATTCAGACTCTAGAGAAGGGTCAATGTTTTCCAGCTAAAGGGACGTTTTGGGTTAACAGTTTATTCTTTCAGTGGCAATCTTTAAGGAAAGCAAACAAATATACAGGTCCCATGAGATGGCTGAAAACCAAATAGTTTTCCTTTACATATCACAAGTTATAGGTGTATATGGACACAATAACCACCCACATGCACTTGGTCCCTTTCTCAGCTACCTCACAGCAGCTCTCTAACATCAGAGGTTTCTGAGCAGTCTAGTTCAGTGTCAGTCAGTCTCTCTCTATCACTCTCTTCAGCTGACCTTTGAATCAAGCAGCAGCAAAACAGATTTCTCTCTTCCCCCCATGTGCTATATTTCCTCTACAGCAGTATGCTTATACTCCCTGTAAAAGGAAAGAAAAAGGTTATTTAGAGATGCTTATATGTATTATAATTTGCAGTTACTTTGCTAAGCAATTCTCTCATCAGCCTCATCACATAATCACCTCTCTTGAATCTCCATTACACCCCCACCTTTATGTCCAGGTTCAGATTATAAATAATGTTTTGCCATGGAAAGTAGCCATTTTCTTACCCATGCAGGCTCCACTGGCATTCACAGCTACCAATATTTTACCACCACATTATGCTGCCTGAAAGAATTTCTTTTGTTCATTGCAGTGGCTCAATTCAGAGGCAGGAGAAAAATTGATAAAACTCCCTACTCCAAATTCAGCTTGCAGTCTCACACAAACATAAATACCAACTGTCTGACAGCAAGCATTATTCAGTGTACTTCAACATCAGCTCTTTTCAGAATAATTCTGTAAATATAAAATGCCAAATTTTGAGCATTGACCAGTTCAGCAGGCCTAACATATTACTGATCTGACATTATAATATCTCCTTTAGATAGCATATTGCTAAAACATTCAGCTATTTCCAGTGGTATTTCACCTGTGATTCATTGCTGACTTGCAAGCATGAACATGAATAAATGTTATGCAACTTTTACTGAATTAGCTACTAGATCAATTTACTCATCTGAGCACTTCCTGGTGATGTGTCCATATTCTCTGTGCTTTTGAATGAAAAGAAGCTTAGTAAAACTGACAACATGCAATATTCACACATTGCAAAAAGCACAGATAAGAAACAGAAATAATAAATGCGTAAATCATAAAATACCAAAATCAACACTGAAACAAGTTAAACTGAGCTCAAAGTAATGATTCTGTGGACCAAATCCAGTGGAACTGATTATTCCCAATGCATGGCTTCTAACTTCATCACTTTCTGCTTCATAGCTGGCAAAGCCTGACTCCTGTTACAGAGAATGAAAATAGAGGAAGTGGTTATTTTATGTTTTACCTTCCCATGTTTGCTATACCTTACATCATCCTTTTACGTGGAGTAAGCATTTTTACATCACTTATAAAAAATGTTGCTATGCTCAATTTTTTTTCTTTACTTATTTTGGCCATGCAAAATAAAATATCAGTCTGGCATTTTTATAAGGTCTTTGTTCTATTCCATTTAAAGTTCCTGTTAATAGAGCCCATAAAACTATTTTCATTTCACAAAGCATTTTAGAGTTTCTTATTCCTGTAATTTAAACAATAAGCTATTTTGGGAGTGGCAGAACAGGGTGGATTCAGTGTAAAATTATTCTGCTGCTATGCATTTGTAGCTAAACAAAACTCTAAATTATGTAATAAGAAAACAATAAATATTAAAAACTTCTCCCAACCCCCAAACTGTATTACTGGAGCGGATGCAAAAATAGTGCCATAACAGAGGGAAAAAGTCTCACCTCACTCTGTGGGACAAATGCCTGCAGGTGAGAACACATCACTAATGTAATCAAGTACAGAAAAATAAATAGGTATCTTCTGGTTTTTTTACCTTTTTTTTTTTTTTTTAATCTCAGTTTCAAAGTTCAGGTCATTTGGTGAGAACAAGTCAACAGGTGTAGGATATTCGGCAAAGGAGAATTTGAGATTTACTGTGCACTTACAGAAATCCACTTTTCCACTTGCTCAGAGAAAATAAACATGCACTAAGTAACAACGAACAAACAGGTAGGTAAATATATATCATTACAAGAAGGAGTTGATAAATGGGCACAGTATTTTGCCGAGTGATTTTCCATAAAATGTATTGCACTATTGATCAAACATAATGGCTGAAATTCCTCACAAGGAGCCCCCTTGCTCCTGCTGCTCGCAGGGAGGCTGTTTGCTGCTGTTGGTCCGCACAGCTACATTGGAGATTTGCACCGAAGCCAAAGCTGGTTCCACTGGGCAGCTGGAATTACATCCATGACAAACACACTTACTACACCCTGTTCGTGTACGTGCAAAGAGATATAATATACTTTCATACTAATTGTGTGCAAGACAATTCTTCACTTCTAGTCAGCTACTAAAAAGTCAGAGGCATATTTTCATTCATAGTTACAATTTTAAAGAGAGTATACATTAACTCCAACAGGACTACACATACATCTGCTGAATATGACTAACTTTTCTTTGGCATAAAAAGCCTTTGTTATAAGTAACCTTCACAAGATTGCTCTGCCCTGAACGAAGAAGTCGCGCTCAGAGGGTCTATCCAACCAAAAGAAGAGTAAGTTCTCACCAACCCAAGCGCTCTGGCCGAGCCCCCCCGCCCTCAGCCAGGCTGTGACACGGGCTCTCAGTGCAGAGGGGCAAAAGGGCTGGAGAGGTCACCAACCCACGGGGGCTTCGTTGTGGCCACTGGTTTTACAGGAAAAGCAGCAGCTGCTATCAGGACAAGGCTTTAACTCAACAGGTTTCTGAAAAAGAAAGCCCGTCCTGTCCCCGCAGTCCCTTGTCTCTCCATCCCTCCGAGTCTCTCCAACCCTCCAAGCCGTGACACGAGGTTGGAGAACCCGGACCCCGCCGGACCGTGTCCTGCCCGAGCGGCATCAGATCATCACCGCAGGAACCCCGGACACACGGACACCTGTGCTGCCAGCACCCTGCCCGGCTCATCCCTCCCTGCCCATTACATCCCTCCCTGCCCGGTACATCCCTCCCTGCCCGGCTCATCCCTCCCTGCCTGGTGCATTCCTCCGTGCCCGGTACATCCCTCCCTGCCCGGCTCATCCCTCCCTGCCTGGTGCATTCCTCCGTGCCCGGTACATCCCTCCCTGCCCGGCTCATCCCTCCCTGCCTGGTGCATTCCTCCGTGCCCGGTACATCCCTCCCT
>JAWWEE010000016.1:16074724-16103888 GCA_035221455.1 Xenops minutus
GGGGCGGTGCGCGCTGCGGCCGCGGCGGAGGCGGAGGCGGAGGGTGCCGGCCGCACGCCCCGCCAGCCAATTGGGCGCCGCCACCGCCCCAGCCCCGCCCACCTGCCGGCGCGAGGCGCGGCCCCGCGGTGACGTCACGGCCAGATGTTGCCGAGGCCACGCCCCCCGAGCGGGCGCACAGCTGTCAGCGCGCGATGGGAGCGCGGGCACGGCGGTACCAACACCGACACCGACACTGACACCGGCACCACCCACCACCGGCACCACCGGCACCACCGCCCGAGCCTCCGCCCGCACCTGCGGCACCGCCACCCGCCGCCGGGACCGACCGCGCCTCGCCTCGCCCACCGCACCTCCAGCGCGCTCGGTTTAGGGACAAGCTGGGTGTGACCGTCACGAACGCTGTGGGTTTGATGGCTGCTAGATCAGCCTCGACTCCTACAAAGACGTCCTAAGAAATAAGAGAGGGAAAAGTCTCGTTGCGTGATCTTTTTTTAGAAAAAAGGGAAGGAGCAGTTTTGTGTTGGGTTGTCACTTTTTTGGGTTTGTTGGTTTTGGTTTTTTTTGGTCCTCGTCTGTTTGGATTTCTTTCTAAACTTATGAAAAATGGCAGCAGCAGCGTATGTGGATCATTTTGCAGCAGAGTGCCTTGTTTCTATGTCAAGTCGTGCTGTTATTCATAATCCCAGAGGGGAGCCGGATCCCCAACCTGATGAAGGAATATTTCCTTCATCCAATGGAGAAGATAAGCAGGAAATCAAAGAAACCGGGAAAGACAATGGATCATCATTACTTGTGGTAGCCAGCATTTTAGCAGACCTGAACCAGCATATCCCAAACTCACCTGCTCTGAGGACGGAAAAAACAGAGACCCTTGATAGAACAGAACAAATACACATTTCTATTGCTCCTAAGGAGTTTGGGGAAGAAAGTGTGTCTTCGGCTGGTAAGCATGGAGGAGAAAGAGCAGCCACACCTACTAGCCTGGCTGCAGTAACTGAGCCAAGCCCCAGACAAAAGAACAAACGCATAAGAAGCTGGACTGACCCTGGATCACCCCAGAAAAAGCACAAATGCCACTATGTGGGGTGTGAAAAAGTTTATGGCAAATCTTCCCATCTTAAAGCTCATCTAAGGACCCACACAGGTTAGTTACAATCCAGCCAGACATTTATTTGTTACAGCTTGGTAATTAAAATGAAAACCAAACCCAAACAAACTTGTATTTGGCCACTGTTATGGTTTCACCTCTTGGAACTCAAGCTCGGGAAAGCCAAACAATAAAACAAAAAAAAAAACCCTCTGGGAATAAACCCTTACTGGGCATAGATTCGAAGCTAATGTTGCCCTTTTTTATTAATGTCATAGGGAATGGGTCATCTGTGTGGACTGTACCAAGCTGTAATTTTTAGCTGCTAGCCTTCTTGTTCTGTGTGTCTTGTACTTCCCTTTCCAGTACTTCTTACCTCCCTGTTTTTCCTACCCCATGCTCCTCTCACTATACCAGCTTCTTATCCCTTCCCATCCAAGCATCAGTACTCTTGATATTTTAAAATTAAATGTTCTAGAGGCACCCAAATGGCTGTGTGTCTGTTTCTTTCTTTAGCAGACACTTTGTGAAAGCTAGAGAAAGCAGATAGGCAGACCAAGAACACGAGGCACAAGGACACACCATAAGTGAGGAGAGAGGGGGACAGGGGCAGTCTCCAAAAGGCTCTTGGCATCTGGGTAAAACAGAAAACACTGGAATCCAACCTCTGACTTGTGCTCATCAGTGTTCAGTGCTTACTTATCGGTGAAGACTTATCTGACCACTTTTTTATTGCTATTGCCATTTATGAGACACGCCCATAGAAAAAGTGGAAGTCTTGCAGGCACTGCCAAAGTTGCACTGCAAGAATTAGGAGGGCCATCTTGAGACAGGCCCCATGACTTGCCACACCTCATGCCGCTGCCTGCTTTCTGGTCAGGGGACACCAAAAACTGCGGGGACTTGTGTCTGCTGAAGGCACCAGCCATAGCACGGCTGTCGAGGCACCACACGGAGCAGAGCTGGCTTGTGCCAGCTGTTCCACTGCGAAATTCCAGGCAGCAAATTGGTTTACTGAGATGTATGCGCAGTTCTTTTGTAAAGAGCAGTGAGAAAGAGATCCTGAGAACTAAACATGACTTAACAACTCCTTAAGGTTTTAGCTCAGAGGTGTCCACCTCACCCACCTGGCCGTACCCTCAGTGTCCCCTCAGATTCTGTTGCCTTCCTGAGATAAAGCAAGAGCCGCTCTAATTCGAGGGTATGTTTTGCGCTCTGGGGGAGAGAAGAAAGCCCCATCACGTCTGAGCATACGGGTGGACAATTCCCCGTGGCGCAGAGCCAAAGGAACAGCATGTTCCTGGCACCCCCGGCAGCCTGTCCTGCTTTGCACTGTGGAGCTGCTTTCCGCCGCCCTGGGAGCTGTGCAGAAAAGGTGTTTCCACTTGGCTTGCAGGGAATTGTCTCCAGTAATTCTCGGTTCTTCTGCGTTCTTGCTGCTGGCATTTGCCATTGTCCCTGAAAGCGGAAGATAAATGTAGCAGTGTCTGGGCTCCCCGGGCGGCGAGGAGGGAGCGCTGCGGGCTGCCGGCACACCCCGGGTCATTCGGGGACACTGGCTTGCCTCCAAGCGCTTCGCGTTTTTTCGTTTCCCTTTTTCTTTTTTTTTAACTCTTCACTTCCTGTGTTTTTTTCCAGGTCTGTAGGGCTCAGTTGGCTATTGCTGTAGCTAATGGCACTGGGAGAAGAGAAGCGTGTGCGTGTGTGTCTGAGGGCTAAAGGAAAAGCAGGGAAGGGACTGGTTCTGCCCAGGGAGTGGCAGGACCCTCGGGGACTGCAGCTTCTTTGTTTTGTTTCGTCTCCAGTGTCTGTGTGGGAAGCTTTAAGCAAAGCTGCCAAGTTTCCCTCCTCACTGGCAACAGGTCTGTCTCTGTTTGGATTGAATTTTAAACAGGCTTAAATGCCTATTACTCTCCTTCCACAATGTTTCCTAAGGTGTTTGAATTTTTTTCTATCTTTAAAAGAAATTGTGACAGGCTTGTAAGACACTAAGAATTAAGAGCTGGTAGAACAAGTGATCAGGACTAGCAAATATTTGTTTTCATAAAACGCATAATGGGTTATACTGATTTAGAACAAGGGGTTTGGGTCTCCTGTGCCTTCCAGTGATCCTAAACTAGCTCAGTAATGAATCAGTCTGCCCATCTGTCAGATGGATAGGGTGATGGGTGGCTGCCTCACCCAGCAGTGCTGGAAGGACTCCAGGGACACCGGCAAGGTGCTTTAAACACCTACCCAAATAACTCCCGAACCTATTTACTAAGAAACAATCAAAAACTTCTCCTACGGAGTGCAACTTCTTCCACTGCTGTATGACTAGATGAGCTGGTATTTAAGGGTGAACTGAAGACTGAGAACAGCACTGCAGGCTAGAAGATACTGATGGTCATGCAAGAGATACTCAAACAGCAGTTTGTGACCTGCTTTAGAAACTTGCTTGTCCTTGTCTGCTACTGTGCTCAGAAACTAAGAGATTTGTTCTTCATGCTTAGCTGAAAGACAGACTAGATCCTTGAGCTCATGGTGTGGCAAAGAGATACAGAGCCTTCCAAATACTATTGGGTCAAATCCAGCCCATGTTGATAAGGACTGAGAACTAGTAAAATTTTCCAGCTATTTGATTCCCTGTGTGAAATCCTTCTGATAGTTAGAGCTAGATTCCAGTGCTCAGTTATCTAAAGCAAAAACCATAGTGCAGAGGATGCTAATTATCTTCTTTAAAGCAGAAGAAACAAGATGGAAAAGCCAAGGAAGCAGCAACTGCCTTTTGTCCTCTACTCAGAGTAGAGTGTTTTAGAATTAAGTACTCTATTAGGACAAAAGGTGCTAGAGCAATCCATGGTTTCTTGTGCACTTCTTTGGTACTCTAGCAGCTAACCTGTCTCAGCCTTATGAATACTTCATCTTTATTAAGCTGCAAACCTTAGAACCAGGCAGAAAACATTTGTCACCAAAATCTTTACTGTTCTCTCCACCTGCTTCCAAAGTTCTCCTCCATGTTTATGCTTTCCACCCTACTCTCTCACTGGATGTCCTGGAGTTCAACATGATCATCAGCCACAAAGCCCTTGAAATTTTAATGTTTGCCAGGAGGTTATATTTAGTGTCAGTGGGTAGAGATCAAGTCCAAGTTCTTTTCCACTCATGTTCCCGTGGATCTCAGAAGCTGTGTTGTGGTCCACAGATGCAGCACCCTGTTGGTCCAAGCTACAGTGGCCCCCCGATAGGAAAAGTTTCATTGATGCACTGGTTTTAAAAATCCTCTCCACTCCTGAGAAAATTCACAAACACAAAGGGCTTTCAGAAAATCAGATAAACTATTTACATGACAAAGTTTCCTTCCTCTAAGCAGGTTTTCAGCACAAAGGTTTGGAAATTTTCTGGAGTCCTAAAATACCAGTTTGTCTCTTGACAGTGGGAATAGGGAGCAGTGCAGAGCCTAATTGTGATCTACAGGCTACAATCTCATGAAGCTTTCTCCAGGACCATTACATTCTGAGAGGCTGTAGTGAGCCCTAACTTATTCCATTATCCTATGTATTTATACCTAGAAAAACTGACTGGATTTTGGGCAAGGATCACAAAAATCCTATGTATTGCAGCTCCACACCAAATCACTGTGGCCTCTCAAGCTTTTAGCCATCCTCATTAGCATGGCATCATGAATGCAGAGAATGCACAAAATAAAGCTTTGTTTAATTCCGCTGAATTGTCCTTCTAAAGTTGGTAGTCCTTCTCACTAAGCAGCACATAATACAGGAACAGCTTTTCAGGAAGTCATCAGAGCTAAATGAGTTTGCACAAATTAGCATGAACTTACGGAGTTGTGGGCACCAGTCTCAGTCTGGAGTCTTACTGTGGGAGAGTCTTGCAGCAAAACAGCTTGGGGGCCTTGTGGCTCAACAGTAGGTGCTCTGTACTATTGCTAAACTAGCTCTGTATGGCTCTTGGAGTACAGGAAGAGGAAAAGGCCTAATTATACTTGCTCAGAGATGGCAGGTTGGACTCATCCAAGAGAAAGTGGTCAAGACCTGTGCCAGTCTCTGTCTGGCAGAGCGAGCTTGGGCAGCTCTGTATTCTGTCTGCTTAACCTGGCAGTTATGGAGGATATATTATTTGGCAACTCTTGTTGTTTTTAATCTAACTCTTATTCATGAAATACTGGCTGAATTAAAATAGGTAGAAAAGACCAACTCATTTTCATTCACTTATAAAGAAAGCTCCATTTCTTTCCATTAAATCTCTATAAGCACGTTTTTGAGGACAACACTAATGAACCTGTATGAAAAAGAGTTATTTTTTAGCTTATGTTACCTTTTTTGCATATCAACTGTTATATCTTGTTTTCCTAGGCAGAATTTTTCTGGTGATTTTTTAGCTGGGGTATGTGAAGATGGAGAATTTAGTAAAATATTGGTATTTGAAAGCAATCTGAGAAATGAAGCTATCAGATCTCATTGTGACAAGTATGACAACAGCATAACAATTAGGCTGGGCAAACTGGAGTAGTGTATGACCTGTGTTCAGGCTGGTAGAGGCCTTTCTATAAAGTGCAGATGATATGTTTTAAATGGGGGATTGGATTTCACTTTCAGTACTAGCAAGTCTGATTTGCTCCAACTGGGTTTCATTCGAAACACAACAGTAAAGCACAGCTTCCTTTAAGTTCTGAATGAAGATGCTATCTGTGTGTGTGAGGAAATCAATTAACCCATGTAAGAAGCAAGTTCTTGTCTCAGTGCAACAAAGCCTGTATGCCATTTTAGCACCTGGCAATGACCAGAAACATAGCTAGTTAGTTAAAAACCGTGGGCTGGACCTGGCTGAAGTTTCCTTTAGCATGCCTTAGGCACACAGTGACTCTTGAAAGGGTATAGGGACTTGTGTGTAGCAAGTGAGCAGTGTTTGTGAAGACCCAAGGCTTGGCAGGAAAAGATTAGAAGAGGGGAAACCTCATCTAGTGCCCTCTGTGCCTGCAGCAGCTCTTGTGTTCAGCAGGGTGAAATGAGTGGGCACCAGCACTGCAGCCCATCCTCTGCTGAGCTGCTCTGCACGCCAGGACTTAGGGGATGCCTGAGGATTCCTCTGCCCAGGATGCCAGAGGAAATTGGAGAGGCCTTTTCCCAGTGCTGATTTCCCACAGGCAAAAGGACTAAATTAATTTGTCCCCCTCCATGCTGGGCCTCCTGGTTTTGACTTTTTGTGTTACAAGTTAGAAACAGCTCTCAGGCTCTCTGTGCTCACCTCACTCTCATTAGAATACACACAGTTTATCCAGAAGCTCCAGGGTGTCTCTGGACTGCTGTGTCCCATAATTGCCTTCTACCCCCTACCTGCATCAAAATATTTTCTCTGAGATGGGCCCAAATGGTGGCTTCTAGACAGGTTCAAAACCTGTCCTCATGAACCAGTTGTCTTTCCAGCATGGGCCATAAGCACTTTTTCTCAGCATTAAGAAGTTCAGCAGCCTGCTCTGCCTTTTTTTTTTTTCTTTTTCAGAAAACCAATCAACTCCAGTGTCTTTTAATAACCCTCTGTTTTTAAAAGCAATACAGATTTGCAAAGCATTGTGTTTCCTCTGAAAGAGCTTTGCAACTTCTTACTTCCTCTAGGAAAATTTCAACACATTAAAAAAATCAGTAGAAAACATAAAATGGCTTGCTTTAGAGCCCTGCTTGAGTCCTCACCCTAACATGCAGTTCCACGACTGAAGTTCTTATTTAAAAGTATTGATTCTAAGCCTGGATCAAACAGCCTATGTTCATGGAAGAGAACAAGCAATACACATGCTCTAAGTCTCTTAAAGTGTTTGTAATAAGTACAAGGCATATGTTTCTTGAAAGAGTAAGCAAATTTTAAAACTTACATTTCAAAAGGAACTGAAGTGAGGAAGAAAGGCCAAACTACTCCTACTCACTCCTTTTACATGCCTGCTTCGAGACTGAATAACAGGACCCAGTTAAGTCAGCTGCCCAAGATAGGGTTAAATTAGTTGCATGGAGAATCCAGTGGACTGACAATTGTATTTACCACCACTTGAGTCCTATTAGCTACTACAGACAACTGTCTCTCCTGGTTGTTCCATAGGTTTTTTTCTGGGAAAGGCTTCCCTTTATTTCCTTTTTATCCCTGGTTTTTATGGATGTATTAATCATGCAAAAGTCACAAAAATAAGGTTTCTGATAAGAAATAACAGAATTTAGGTATTGCACTTTTTAATGTATTTACTTTTTACTTAATGTACTTTTTGTACTTAATGTGCTTTTTACTTAATGTATTTACTTTGTAATGCTAAAAAGCATTAAAAGGAAAGCAGTACTTATCATTGTAATAACTACAAAACCCAGATACATCACAGAGTTCTCTTTCCACAAACCATTCAAAGCATTTTTCCTGTAACGTGGAGGTGGATCCAGTGCAATGAAACTTCCTAGTACTGTAAGCAGTGAGGATGGGTGACCTTCCAGTTGTTTCCTTCATCCTAGACACTGGTAGTAGCACTTTCCTTCTCAGTAGCAAGACCTGAGTCTTACAGGTTGCTTTCAGTAAACCAGCAAACAAGCTTTTTTAATAAATGAATGCTCGCAATTTCCAGCCCTATGAACAAAACATGTTCAGAATGATCTGTAGAGGATTTTTCTGCAGTAGCACATACTTCTCTGCAGGGCATTGGCAAGTGTATGTGACACAGGTTGTGCATAAACAAATCTTTTGCTATACTGGAGTTTTTTATGAAACAGTTTGATTCCATCTGAAAAGAAGGCACCTTTAACCATTTAAAATACAACTGTTTCATTGAGTTTTTGTCTGGTTCAACATGGTTATGGCACATCCAAGAGCAGAAACCTGGAACTTGTTTATATTGGACATGTGGTTTCTAGTTCTGTTTTATAAGTGAAGCAGGTTCCAACCTCCTCCCTGCCCCCTTCCAAGCTTGGATCAGCTGTGTGGAAGTCGGTGCTGACAGAGCCAAAAAAATACTCTGCTGTTCAAATGCAGGACAACTTTTGAAGGGCCTTTTCTGTAGAATTTCTATAGGTATACTTTTTCCCCTTTGTTATCCACTTGGCTTTTCTTAGGTAGATTTGCATGGGCAGTGAGATCATTATCTTGCTGTGTTCAGTTTAACAATAGCTAGACAATATGGGTTATATAAGTGCAGGCACTGAAGTCAGACACACATATCCTGTATTTTTCAGGTCCTGCAGAGTCAGCAGATCTTACAGGGCCTCCACTTAAAATAGAAGAAAGGTTTTTAAAAGTTCAGGGTGCCACTGTTGTGGTTACTTGTAGAAGAATTACCTCAGAAGCTTTTTTGCAGCTCTAACATGAAAAGCATTTACTAACCAGAACTTGGCACAAGTCAAACAGTATTAAAGTAACCATATCCTGAAATGACCTCTAGTACAAGGAAAAGATTTTCTGTAATCAGTTACAGCACTTCTGTACTGCTCTCAGGAACTACAGGCAAAATATTTGTACTGGGTATCTGCTGACGTTGCAGTCAATGGATCAATGAGCTGCCTTAGATTTACTGCACACTCTATTTCCACCGGACAGCTCTCTATTATTCACTTACAAGTTATATGAATTTTTGGAATAGAGGTGCCTGGAAAAGCCCCTCGAGAGAACATTGTGTTGCTGGTGCACATTTTGCATCTTTCCATCTGCTGTGGTGCTGCAGCCAGCTCGAGTGTCCCTGGGCAGCAGATACCTGAGCAGGATGGACATGCTGCATGTGTCTTTACCATCTTCAACAGTAGCTTCCAAAACTAGTAGAGAGGCAGAAATGCCAGCTCTTTCAGAGGGATGTATTCAGCTTTTTAAACGAAACAGCTGTAATTATTTTCACTAGAGGAGCTTAGAATGGAGCCAGCTGAGAAGGATTAGAACATGACAGCCAAGTCCATCTTCATATTTTTCCTGTAAAATTTGCTGAAGTGCTGAGCTGTATGTTAATAGATCAGAGAAATATTGATTTTGCCATTTTGGGGTAAATAAATTAAACTCCACTGGTGCAAATTTACATACTAGACTGGGACTTGCAAAACCTCACAGTTGCATTTAGGGCTCTTGAACCACAGACTGATTCTTCTGATGTACTGTAGGGACTTACTGAATTTGCACTTTCTTTTAAATGCCAGCAGAAGGACTGCAGATGAGCATTAGTACATGAGGGCCTTGGCAGTTTTTGATTGTTCTGGCAATTGATGTATTTTCCAAGACCTCTGTCAATTGTATGCAGCTTTCTTACACATGTGAAATTCTTTACCAGAGCACTGAAAGCCCCTCTGAGTCAATGGAGACTTCCATTTGGTGCATGTATGTCCATACAAGCAGTGCCAATAGAATGGTTAGCCTCACTGTCTAATAGATGCAGGTTATATTTGTGACTATATCTTGTAAATTCTCAGAACACAGCCAAAATTGAATTTCTTAGATAACCTGAAGGATTACTTTCTGCCAGGATTCTCATTAGTACATTTTCCCCTTTGTGCAAAGATGTACCGTATTTACACCTTCCATTTTCCCCAGTTTTCATTATTATAAACAACCGAATTCTACTCATTAGCATTTTAGAAATAGTCTTTCTCAGACTGGCAGCATTTGGAATCAAATTGTAGCTTCAACAGAAATGTAGGAGCAAAATTATGAGCAACCAAAAAAGCAAATGCTTTGGCATATATAGCTGCCCCTCCACAGTATTATTAGCATAAACAGAACTATTAGAAATGTCTTAAAAAGCTTGGTTTTTTACAAACAACAGAGAAGATGTAAAATTTGGTCATGGAACAAAGTAATTCTAACTACTAATTACTAATTTAAATAGTTGCTATGGTGTGGATTTAATAGAATCAGTTTTACTTTAAGATATCTGTAGCTACCTACCCTTTGTCTTAAAAGAAACAACCAACCAACCTGCCAGTGTCCCTAATAAGGAAACACATATTTTTTTTAAGCACAGAATTTTATGTTCCATTTGGGAAGAAACCTCTGAAATAGTAACTTGAAGGGGAGTGTGGCTGAATGTGGTGGGAACAGAACGCTCCTCATGATTCTTTCACAGCTTTAACATCTCATCTGCAAATGAGTTCAGCTATCACATGAGATCAAGATAATTACATGCTGAAAGACTTCCACCATTTTTCTATGTTTTCCTTTCAGCTTGAGTGAGTTTTGATGTGTTGGCATCGCCTTTCAGTCTGCGGGACAATGTCATTAACAGCACCATCTCACTGACCAAATCAGACAGGATTTAAGCCAACATCTCTTGGAGCTTGGAGTGTAAATTTAGAAGTCTAACTTCTGGGGAGCCATTTTCTTTAGTAAGTCTCATTGGAAGCTTTCAGAGGATGAGATGGTTGGGGAGATGACAGTGTTATCTTTCTGTTCTCAGCGAAGTAAGCAAATCCTGTACAACAGGTGGCACAAGTGTTTTACTCTGAACCTTGTTCCAGACTTCCACAGCTGGGCAATGTGCAGATGAAATGTGTCCAGGAACATGCCTGTCAGACACTTTACACTAAAGGGATAATCTATGAAGCTCTTACTCTGTAACTTAGAGGCAAAGCTGTAATGAGAAACAGCTTTGAAATGCTGCTTGTCAAAGTACAGATGTTCAGCACCAGCATCTTCTCTGCAAAGTTTCAGGCAGTCCCCAAAGGGGTGTTCTTTTAAAAAGAAAACAAACCCAAAAAGAACAGAACATTTTGTCATTCTGTTTCTTACCCCAGCTTCAGTACTTGGAACTGGCTGATGTTTCTCATAAGCAGTGTGGACTAAGCACACACAGCTTTCCTCTCCAAGCCCAAACTCCCACCTGACTCATACACAAGGTCCTCGGTGCTGAAGGGCTACACGTTTTAGGAGACTTTGTGCTAACTTTGCTTACTGGTGAAAACTCTTGTAGAACTTGCCTGTTTTCTCTGCTTTTCTGCATGTGATTTTTTTGAGCAGTGTGGCCTCTAGAAAAAACAATATCACTGACCTTATCAAAACAAAATCACCTCTGTAATCATACAGTTTTAAAACTACATCTTTCACTTGATACTTAATTTTCTCTTCCCTGTCATTTAAAATGAGATTGTTTAATAGGTTGCTGTTAATTCCTTGAGGACTTAGGGCTCTGTAACACAAAAGAACCAGTTCTGCTCTTTCACTATGCTTGATAGGTTAATAAGAATTGGAGTATTTTCCCTCCTCTCAGTCTAACACCTCTCAGTGAAAGAATCCCTCACTTTTTGTGTCCTTATCTTGACTGATGTTGTTACAGAGTGTTTACAGGAAAATAATTTTTATATGCAATAAACTACTCCCTCTTAAACATACAAATCACTGGATTAATTTTTGTCACTAAGGGAAAAAATACTAAAATGTATATTTTGTCATTAAGAATATAGTAAGTTACAAAAAAGATCTGAGTGAATTCTATCTGGCTGGTGCCTTGCTTTTGAAATGAATTCTTTAAAAAGCAGCAATACCTTCTGAGGTTATATCATTGATAGCCTGCTCTGTGCTGCTAAGGTCAGCATTCGTGGGCTGGCTACAGATTAATTAGTTTGGAAACTCATATGACCCCTGTGCTGAACTTCTGTGCAAATGTGTGTAAAGCTGCTTTCCCAGAGCCAGCCCTGTGGTGTACAGTGTGTCCTTGGGACATCCAGCTTCCCTTTCTGCAGTACATCCACACACACTGGGAGCTGGAGATGAGCACTGTTGTTAGCAAGAGACTCAGACTCACTTGGTGCAAGGCACGTTTTTCTGGTGTTGGCATCCCAATTGCTTTCGAAGATGTTTAGATGAGTTTCTTTCAGAAAGGCAAGGAACTGATGTGATTGATATACTTGATAGTTTTCCTTCTTTGAATTCTCTGGAGGAACTGAGCTGTACTCTCATTTGCAAAGAAATCCAAGTTATGTAGTAACTGTTTTCTCAACCAAGAAGTTGTAAAGAGGCTGTGACATTCTCATGGGTGCAATGCAAGGTCTGTGGTGTTCCCTTTATGAAGAAGTGATTGTGCTAACACACTTTCAATTGAGTGCATTCATTGTGGTTTCAAGGACAGTCAGTAAGAACAACAGTAGTTTTCATTGCACAACTGTTTTTCTCTTGGAAATCAAACCATTAATTAAAAAAATGTATTAATATCTAATTTTAAAAAAAAATATAAACAGTCCTGAGTTCCTAGGTCAAGTTTGTGTTTGTCTCTGCCAGTTATGAAATGAACTCCTTCCCATGTGTGCAGAACTCCAATGACAGAGCAGCAGTCAGTGAATAGTCTGCTCTAACCCTTCAGCTTCTGTATGACTTTCTGTGTGAACATTCCTTGTATCCAGTTCCTTCTCCTGTGCTAAGCCATGGGATTATGCCCTCGCTGCCTCATGCAGAGTGGTGAATTTATTCTCCTAACAGCATTTACAGCCTTGAGTAAGAGAACAAAGGGGTTACACTGAAAAGGTGATTTACAAATATGCATCAATGAGCATGGAGTATCCAGCTTTACAGTGCTGAGGTGATGTGTGTTCTGAAAAAAATGCTAAACGTACCTGTTTGTGTGCATTGTAATGATGTATCACTTTTCCTAAGACTTTAGTTTTCTCTTATTTGTCCATTATTCACAAATCCTAAAACCGAGCTGTAACAACTTATTTTCAAAAGGAAGTAGAAACAAGTTCCAAACAATTAGCTGAAAATCACGTTCCAAGTAGTTTGTGCCTCACGTCTTTTGGTAGGGATAATAAGCTGTCCCACTTGGCACTGTCAAGCTGCAACAGCAATAGTTGGATCATCCCAATACCCCAGCACTAAGTCAGGATACAACACCACTCATGAAGTTGCAATTCCTGTTTTCTTTGGGTTTATTTCCAGTCAGTCTATCATAACAGAACCTCCTGATTACTCACGTTGATGAACCTTGCAGTTCTGCATTCTGCAGTTCCTGAACCCCAGCCCAAAACCCCTCATGGCTCCCAGAGTTGTGCTCAGCAGGAGCTGGGAATGTGAACAGGAAGGCAGGTTCAAATCATCTTGTGGTTCCCAGATTTAGGACTAGATTGACCAAGAGTCCAAATGGACGAACAGCAGGGAACTTCTGTGATCTTTTTCAAAGCAAAAATTATATCCTGTGCATAGGGGTTTGGAGCTAGCCTGCAGATTTACATGGCAGTGATATCTTTTAGAATTTCACACTAATAGTGCATTTCCTACTATATTTGACAGAACTTTCTCATCACAGAAAGCTTCTCCCGAAAAATCTTTGCCCACAGTAAAATCCTGTATTTTACAGAGTATTTCATTAGACCCTCTGCTTCAGACAAGCCAAGTATGGTCAGCTAATTTCCTGCAAACACAGGGAACAGGTGCTCCAGCTCAAAAAGGCTGCAGGTGTCCTCTCCTCTCCTAGAATTAAATGTTCCTAAAGAACAATTGTAGCAGAGCAGGAATAAATGTCCCAAGGCAGCAGTAATTTAGGTTTTGGGAAGTAATAGGGATCTTCCTACTACAGCTTGTCTACCTTTGCAGCAACTGCATTTTTACCTGACTTGTATGACCTGTAGAATTCAGAATCCCTGCCAAAGAGTCACTCCCACAGTGGAATGGTTTGCATGTCGAGAGGCTTCTGAAGTCCTTAGGAAATGGTGGCTGCTGAGCAGCCCTTCCAGCGTGATTTGTGAGTACAAACCACATTCTGCAGTGAGACACAACTGGGTTTGATGCTGGACTGCTCTGCAAAGACAAACAATGAAGCCATGGGTGCAGCATGCAAGGGAACACAGTTAGAGTTGCTAAAGAGGCCATGGTGTATATATGTACCTTTAAGTACATTTCAAAATAGTGAAGATGTTCCTTTCAATACTACTTTGAAAAGGAAAGTAGTGAAAGTAGTATTGTCTTTTGAAAAAAGGAATTCAGTTGATTTCTGTGTGTGAACACATGATGAGATAGTTGCTTGAGAACACCTCTCTGTTTTTGAGTTATATCCCTTTTCTATACCAAGACGCCCCTGACAAAGCTGTCTTTGAAATACGTCTGTTTTCTGTGTAAGATCTTAGCTTTTCAGTCCTGTTTCACTTCCAGAGTCATATTCAGATAATGGCTGGGGACTCGCATCCTCCACCACCAGCACACGGTTCATTCATTCCATTCCAGCCTTCCCCAGTGTCTCTGTGACCCTCCCCACAGACACAGCCCAGGCTCCCTGGGGACCCTGCAACACAGACAGAAAATGGGAGATCCCTGCAGCTGACCATGGGTGTGAATCCTCAGAGATGGGGCTCGAGCAGCAATGCTCCTCTATTGCAGCCTGATGGAATAGCCTGTCTTCTGGCACAGGATGTGCCCCCTCCATGTGACCTGTTGATTCCTGAAGTCTTGCAGGCTTAGGGAGAGGTTGTTTGGCAAGTCTGTCTAAGAAGGAATGATAAGGGAACTCACTGCAACATCTCATTAATGAGAATTTATTTCTATTTTGCATAGAGTATGGCCAAGGTGGTAACATGCTTTCAGATACAGCTTGAGACATTGGATAGGAGCCTGATTTTTCAAAAACTTGAAGAATCAAGTACAGCCCTATGAATTCACTCTGGTGATTGAAACTTTAGGACAGTCAAAATTAAAAGACGACTTTATCAATGATAAATGTTGAAAACATTTTATTTATTACCTGCTTCTGTGTTAGAATGAGGCCTAGATGTGTATGTGCTTACAAACATTTGTAGTTTTAAAGAATTAACACATAAAAAAGGTTGAAAAAAGATGAAAATAGAAAGGAGAAGGCAACTGGTGTTCTTTTTCCCTTTCATGCAGCTGTGGTTGAAGGAGACTGCTAGGTGAGGAGATGCAAAGTAAACAGGGAAGGTATTGTCAGAATAGAACACGTAAATGAGACTTGCAAAAGCTGAATGTTGAACTGCAACTATTGGCTTTTCTAAAAAAAGTTGACCTGTTTTAAAAGTGAGCACATTAGAATATAAGTACAACTGTTATCATGGAATCTGACTCCTTCATTAAAAACAAAACCTGAAGCCTGGTTTAAAGAGAAAGTATGGCTTTGCAATCTAGACAGGAGATTTTGAGGTGTTTGCAATGGGTTTATGCATACCTTGAATGGTAGCTGCCTGGTGTCAAGCAGCAGATTTACTGTTTGATTATCTGCCCATAAACTTACTTTGCAGAGCTGCCTGTTCCCTGAAGTTGGATGCTCAATATGGTCATTGGCAGACACTGCTCATAAACTACTTCAGCACCACCTTGCTCTCTGGCAAACAATCCATCCAGAAGGGGAATTAAATAACAGGAAATTCCCACTCCCTCTCTCTTCTGTACAGTTGCACTAAACTCTCAATATCAGATTTTTCACTCAGCTTTAGCTGTACTTGTAAATGCTGAAGTCCCATGTTTCATGCACGCTGTGTTACTGTGAGGTTGTTGATTAAACAGTTCAAAAGTTCACAAAGGGACATTTCCCAGTTAGAGCCAAAGACAACTTTGCTAACTTCTGTTTGCATGGCTTCTAGCAAAATGAAATCCCCTCCTGTCCCCAAATCCTGGGAGATGCTGTGCACATAAAATGTCGTAACTTACCCGCAAGGTCTATTCATGCCGAAGTATGTGCACTCAGTTGGAGGCAGATGACATTCAACATTGTCCAGAATTCAGATAAATAAAGTACAGGTCTCAGTTTAGATGAATAATCCTTCAGTCTGTTATTTTGCATAGCAGGACAACCTGTCATTAATTTGATAAGCTTTGCTTTTGGAAGCACTGTTCTGTTTTTAGTAGAATAGAATAATAAAAGAATCACTGATATGTCAACAGAGAAAAAACTGATTCATGGGGTGATGATTCTTTCTTTGCAGTTATTCACACAAGTGCTGGGGCAGAGCTCATAGAGCCAAAGTGTACAATTTCAGCATGGGTTCTCCCACAGTTCCCACCAGATTAAGGTGATTTGTTATTACCTCTTTAATTGCTCTCCCACTTAAAACATTACAATTGTCTAACCAGAGATCAGGAACATTACCATGCAAATTTTTTTGAAAGCCACCACAAAAAATGATTTGTGATGAAGACCTTCATTGAAAGCAGTCTAAACATCTCCAGAGGTCGTTTCTGTGGTCATCAGGCAGAGAGGGTGGTTTATGATGTTAGTCTGAGTTCAAATGTTGTTGAAATACAAGCACCTTCAGATTCAAGTTTTGTGTTTGTAAGCAAAGTGATCAGAACTCAGATAAATTAAAACTTCAGGCTATCTAAGTAAGCCAACTAAAATTTTCTGACAAGGACTAGATAAGTGTTTTCACACAGAGAAATTTTGTAATGCAAACCTTGGGTTTCTGTTGGTCCCTTAACTGCACATTCCCTGGGGATGCATTTGGTTCCATTGTTTCAGCCATGGGTGAGAGTTTTTTTCCTCCTGGAGGAGGAAGAATCAAGTCTGGGGAGTTTGTTTTCTTGGCTTCAGTTGCTGTCTGCATAACATTGTCATTAATCACCTTATTTGCTCTCACAGAGGGTGAGTGGTGCAGCCGAAATCATCAGCTTGTAGCAGGCAACAACTCAGCATGTTAGCAGGAGGAACAGAGCCTGCAGACGGCTCAACACACCTCAGGCCAGGCTCTGTGTTCATCGAGGGCCACACTGTTATGTGCAAGTTTTAACTGGGCTCATTTGATAAAAACACCATGCTTATTATTATATACATTTCTCTAGTCCCTTTAACAGGTTTGAATTGGCTTGTCAACATGACAGAAAAAGAACAAAATCCCCCATACCTTCATCAATGCCAGTCTCTGTTATAAGAGGCCACACTTCTCTGCCCTATGCTGAAGACACAATCTTTGTACATAAGGAATGAAGAAAGCCCGTTAAACAACAAGTTTTTGGCTCAAGGCAAGAATTCTAGGCTGACATTCCTTTGCTGGGGTGATGCAATGGGTCAGATTTGCTGATTAGCACATAGAGTTTTTGGTGTTTCAACCCCAGTATTCTTTTCAAGTATATTTATTTAAAAGTATAACCGACCCATGGAAAAAGGAAGTAAATTCCCCTATCTTTTAGTTTTGTCCTTCAGTAAGACCCAGATTTGTTCAGAGGCTCTATTTACAGTGGGTTTTTAATTTTGTAATCACAATAGATGTTTTATCATCCTTCTTTATTGCATTTGTAGATCCGAGGAGAAGAAACTAGAGAAATACAGTAATTAGAGGGCTGCTATACTAAGCCTCTTTGCAAAGAGTGTGATACTTCAGTGTGCTTTGCAAATGACACAGCCAAGACATATCTTCTCTCCCCAGAATTCATCACTTCATCATTTCAGCATAACACAATTTAATTATCTGTCATTTGACCTAAAAGTCAAAGGGTCAGCTATTGGTCTCCATTCTTGGAGCAAGGCACAGGAGAGACAAAACCAAGTGGAAGCTGCTGCTTTTTTGAATTAGTGTATTTCTTCTCTTTTACTGATCACTGGTCTGGTATTTAATGCCTCAGTGATAATGAGACCCAGTAAGAGTTTTAGGGTTGCTGATAAGAAATTACATACAGCAGTTGCAGGTGCTTAACTTTGACAGAAAACCCAACATTTAGTTTGCATTATTTTAGAGCGTACGCTCTTTGAGGCTGTTGCCTTTAATTTTTTAAGGTAGGGCTGTCATTGGTATTCAGTAAAAGAGCATTCTTTACCCATAGATTCAAGCAAGAGAGTGAAAAAATGCTGCTTTTTTAAGAGAACATGGCAAAAGTCCATGTAAACAAAGGCACTGCAGTTAATGGAAGCCCCATTGATTCCTGTGGGGTCTGGTCCAGTCTGCACACCCACCCAGGTGTGGAAGGTGCCCTGGGTAGGGTGAGGTCCCAGCCTCGTGGGTACCCAATGGCTCAGGTGTCTCTGTTCTTACATGGTGGGGGGTCTCTGTTTGGGTCGAGGGTCAGAACTTTTGGGAAAACGAGTAAAGTAGTGAACTTTAAGCTTTAGAGTTGAGACAATCCACAAAGAACAGCACTAGTTAACAGTGATAAATCCATATAGAACAATAAGGAGATTTCTGTGTTATCTTTGAAACTGCATACGTTGTAAACACCATCTCATATAATTGTGTAAACTACCATTTTTCTGGGTGATGGATTCCTACCTTTGTAGGAGACAACTGAATATTTGGTTACTCACAGCTTTACAGACTAAGAGGTATTGCTGTAGTGCATTTAAAGTGTACATGCTATTAGTGCAGTCACATAGCAAAACTACAGCAAATATGACAGAAAAGGGTCAAGAAAAGTACTATTTATGTAAACTTTGACAAGGCCATCTAGAAGATAAAACAGTAATGCAGTTGCTGCCACAAAGTTGTGCAGTTCCCTAGCCATGCAAAGAAAACTTCACCTGCCCTGTGAGATGTGGGGAACATCCTTAATGCTCATTACACTTTTGTGAGGAGAAAACATAAACATGCATCTGTTCCTTACCTTACGTGGCTAACCTGAACACCCAAAGTATCAGTGAGCAAACTGACATCCAGAAGGGTCTGCTATTACTGCATTGGTATATGATCAGGAACTCCTCCAGAAAAGCTTTGCTAAGAATTTGGAGCTGTTTTGCTATATTTCAATACTTTAGACACCAACAAGAATATTGCTTCTTTGCTATCTTGTCATGGCTCTTGGAGTTTGTGATGGGAAGCTGGGGAGGGCAGCAAAAGCAAGGATGCATTCACCTCCCTTGACTAAATGAACTCCCATCATTTTGCTG
Source organism: Xenops minutus (assembly GCA_035221455.1). Taxonomy (NCBI): domain Eukaryota; kingdom Metazoa; phylum Chordata; class Aves; order Passeriformes; family Furnariidae; genus Xenops; species Xenops minutus. The sequence continues at coordinate 16,093,561 of JAWWEE010000016.1, forward strand.
GTAGTTCAGGCAGCCTGTGACCCTTGGTTAGAAGAATGCTGAGGAATCCCTAGGCCATAGGAGTGTTTTAGACATTACACATATCTCTGCTCACTCTCCCTTTTGCAGCCTTTAGTTTCAGAGTTGTCTTTCTGCTGCCTTTTCTACTCATCTGGATTCTACTGATGTGTCCATCAGATGCACACATTCATTCCTATGTGATGAGAGCATGATTAGGGTAATAATTACTCACAAAGCTATAAAAGTGCCTTTGGTTCAATTCAGTTAATTCAGCCTCTTTAGTACAGTACCTTTAAATAGTCCTGTTACTTCTAAAGAGAGGATGTATTTCAAAGATTTGGGTCCATATATCTAGACCCCATCATAAAAGGAAGGAATGTTGAAGGCTGAACTCACTCTTGTGATTCTCTATCTGGTTGAGCTTCAAGAGTGAAACTCTCTCACATATTTAACACATGCAGAAACCCCCTACCTCCCACCCAGCTCTGTTTTGATCTAGTCTGTATAAGTGGCTTCAGAGCTTCACCAACTCCTGGCCTAGGGCAGCTGAGGTGCTGCAGTTTCAGGGGAGGAAGGAACTCCCAAGGCAGGGAGGGGTTGTGTAAGGAAGGGAGAGGAGCTGGAGTGTAAACTCTTGTGCAACTGGGAAGTGACAAAGTGCAGAGGACAAAGCCCAGGATAAGTGCTGACAAACATGATGTGTCTGAATACAAGGGTGCAGGAAAACAAAGGGGTGTCAGACTCTCCGTGCTCAGGTCTGCAGGTACAGCTGTGGATTTCAAATGGGAAATCCTGAAGGGATTTTAATGACTTCTTTATGATCTTCAGTTGATGGGAAGGCATTTAATTTCTCAATTGCCTAGCAGAATTACCTGTGTTTAGATGTACTCTCTAGCAGAGAAAGACTACGGTGTAAGCACAGCTAGAGAGAGGAAAACCAAACAAAATCACTCGATAAAAATCAAAATAAAAATATGTGTTTTGAAAATATGCTTGGTCTTTCTGGCATGGACTTTGGGCTGGTTGCTTCTTTGCCATGGCAGCACATGGCACGTTAGTGCATCTTTGTATGATCTGAAGGGAGAACTCAAACCAGCCCCAGTGTTCTGAGGGGTGCATCACTCAGCAAGTTTGCAGAATGGCTCCAGAGGACAACAGTACCAGGAAAGGAAAGCAGCTTAGCACAACATGGAAAATGTCTCTTGTACCTAACATGCTGGAGGGACTCACCTAAGGCTCCTTGGGTCGTGCTGCAATGCCACAGGGCATATTCTCAGTCACGTTTTCAGCAGAGATCTACAACCTGTCCCAGGATTTCTCTCGGAAGCAGAGGATGGACAGACTTCCAAGGTCCTTCCCCTTGGCTGATTTGCCTGTCCCGTTGGCTGCCTTTGGAAATCCCTTGTGCTTATAAACACAGGGAGTTCAGTGGAAGTTGAAAACACAAACGAGATTGTTCCCCCAGAAGATCAGATCTCCTGTTAGCCACTTAATAGAAATGTCAGGCATTTAATCTCATGGGGGGAAAGCTGCCAAGAAATGCTAATGAAGAATATTAAGAACTTTGCATTTCTTTTTTAACAAGAACTATAGAAACTACACTTTGTGGTGAACAGTTGTTCTCTGACAAGTAGTCAGAAAGGAGTTTGACTGATTTTTTTTAATTTCAGAAAAATTGTGTGTTTAATTTCTTCATTTCAGATTAACATTGTCATTATCTTAAAAACTGTCCTCAAAGCTAAAGGAATTAAAATAGTGTTATAAAATAAACATGCCAAAAGAAGAAAAACATTTTGGTCAACTAAAAATAAAATTACTGCGGGCTTCTTTGTTTGCTGAACTCTTCTGAGGTTCAAAGTTTAATTTTTCAATTGAGCATGAAAAAAGTTATCCATGTAGTTCTAGTCTTTATTTCACTCTGTCATTCAAAACCTTAGGAAAGGATATAGCAATATTTCTTTTGATTAAATTTATGACCATTTCATTTCAAAGCGAATTTGCTGTAAGATTTATTTTCCAGATCCTGGAACATCCAGCTACTTACTGGTTGTGTGCAGTGGTCTGGAATCAGGTTTTAGCTGGGAGTAGAACACAGGGCTTAATTCACTGAACACCCAGTGGTGCAGTGAAACACAGATAAAGCAAGAACTGGACAGGAGTCCATCAGGAGCCCCCATGGCAGGCAGACACCAACTTGGTAAAGCTAACAGGTTCCAATTTTAGATTCTTAACTCACTGTGCAAAAATGCAGAATAAAAAACATGGATATTTTAAAACCTTCAGGCTATAGAAACTCACACAGAGCAGTTCAGCAGGTGAGCTTGGGCATCCCTGTTTCAAAAGTTATTCAGTAAAGCCAGGGAATGTGTCCTTTAGACAACAGAAAGATTATGTGATGGAGGGTCCTGGGGAAAAAAAAAGTGAGAATAGGCTAGAATGATTCTGCTTTGACTAAAGAAAAGCAAATGTGGCCGATAAAAATACAGTTAAGTACTTAAAGTGATTATAAATTGAGTTTTAAGACAGTATTGAAAAAGTTTGAAATAAAAGCCTAGAATATAACTGATAGTATGAGTTATTTTGGTTCTTGGGCAGATCTGACTATGGCTGGGGGAGGAATTTTTAACTACTTATGTTTCTCTGGCTTTGTAGCCATTATCATTATAGTGTCTGAATGTGTGTGTTCATCTTTTGCTGCTTGAGTTGTTCTAGTCAGCTGTGATTTTTACAGATAAATCCCATGGTGTAAGCTGTGCTCCCACATGGAGCACTACAAGCATTTCCAGAGCAAACACCAACGCACATTCCCTTAAAATGTAAACTTGCCACTTGGAAATTCCCCTTTCAAGAAATATTCATGCATGTCTAAATAAGTCAATGAGAATGTTAAGGTACAGAAAATAAACGAAGGATTTAAATAATAGACATTATGGTAGCTGTTGCAGTTCCTGCTCACGGTAGTTTCCTGTGTACACACAAAACATAAGACCCAATAATTTATCAGTTTAATGACTGGATTTGTTAAGCTCAAAATAAAGTTTTAAAGTGAGGTTGGAGATGCCTGGCTCTGTCCCTGCTGGAATTCTGAGAACTGCAGTTCCTGAAACAAGCTCACGTGACAGAGAATGGAATTAGCAGAACTTGCCTCTGTCAGCAGGTCCTAATGCAAGCCAGCTCCTGTTGCTGGGTGTCCCAGGGCCTTGGGGCACTGCTGTGTCCCGGGCTGTGGCAACATGGGCACTCCAGCTGGAGCTTTTCTTGGACTGGGACAGTCACACCTCACTCCCAGATTGGGTTTCCAGTGTCTAGTGACAGTCAGACCCACCCTGTAACTTTTGTTTTCTCTGAGAACGTTACTTAAACATCCTCCTTTCCCTGGAACTAGTGGAGCCTGATGTTGCTGACCTTGCTACCTCCGTTGGATGGGCGTGAAGGTAGCTGAGATACCCAAAAGCAGGTGCCAAATACTATTGCATTTGGCTTACTTGGTTACAATATCCCCCAAATCATTAATTTAAAACTAACTGGTTTCATCTTAGGAATTCTGAGGCTTTGAAATTTTTTGATCCCTTAGTCTAACATCAAAGCTATGGGTTACTCTGTCTTGCCCCGAGAATGTTAAGGGCTTGAGTTTTGGCCATGCAAAAGGACTTTTTTATGAACAAGAGAATAAGAGAAATTAAAATATTCATAAATATTCATCAGTGCTATTGAATGATGACCTTTTCTCTCTCTCTTTTTTTTTTTTTTTTTTTTTTTTTTAATAACATTCATTCTCAGGAAACCTAGTCTGCTTGGGTGAATGTTATTTCCAAGGAAAGAATTTCCCCTCCTGTAGGAAGGCTGCTTCTTTGACATCTCTATTTAACTGTCTGCCCCTCATCCTCCCCACCCAGCCTGCTGATCTGTGTTTCCAAATATGCTCTTAATTATATATATGAAAATGTAGAAATATAAGAATAGCACATAGTGGCATGTTTAGGTTTCTAGTCTGTTTTTATAACAACATACAATGCTGTTCTGTGAAGCAGCAGAACAGATGAAAGATCACAGAAAATCGTTTCTGGCTTACTGTTTCTGGTTCTGCAGGCACTTGTGGAATTCCCAGGATACAAATTGCTTTGTTATTGCATGTCCTTGGTATATGCTTGAAGGTGCTAACATAATGTCCAAGTCTACTACATGAGTAAAATGGAAAAAATAGCCCCCAATCCATGGTTTGAGTTGCTAGTACTGTAATTTGTAGGGCAGTTCATACCATTCTTCAGATTGTTCAGATACGATTGCCTAATCCTTGCCCTGTAATCCAGAAAATGGTTGTCTCAAACTGTTTGGGCATTTCAGTCATTAGTAGGTTATTTTTAAAGTATGCTGAGGCCTATACAGTACTTGGTATCTTTTTTTTAATCGATATTCACGTGCTGGGTATGATACAGATGAGTTGGTGCAGAAGAAAGGAGTCTCCTCCAGGGTTTGAACAGCAGTGCCACTATGTAGAAAAGGAGTCCCTAAAACTACATGGGCACTAAAAGTACAGGACAAATCAGGAGACATCAGATCTGGTTCCACTATCACTGTAGTTTTTGTTTCCCATAACTCTATATAGTTGCCTCAATATATATAATGATTGGCAAGTACAGAATAATACAAAGGACCCTTATATAGTATCACAAGAACAGGTTGGCTCTAGATGCTTCTGACTCCCTTCCAGCAAGGCAGGAGAGAGTTGCCTTTTTTAATGCTGTTTCTGTAGCCCAGGCAATTCCATGTTTCCTTTGGCAGTCAGCTCTGCCAGACAATATGGGCAGCATGAGTAGCCAGGTCTGTGCCCCTGGAAGGAGTTCAGAACTCAGTGCACCTGCACAGCTCACGTACTTCACTCAGGGAGCACTGCAAGTTCCTTAATGCAGCTTTACACACTTTTTTTTTTTTTTTTGGACTGGGTGGAGTTCAGGAAAATGCCAAAAATGTTCTTGGCTTGTGTAATATTCAGTTAAGATCAGCTGAATTCAATTCTCAAATGTGATGTTTTCCCATATCTAAACACAAGTTATGTGGTGTCACCTGCTCTGGCAGGGGAGCTAGAAAGGTTACTGTTTAGTGAGATTTGGAACGTGGAAATCCAAACCTATTTAAAATTGTGAAAAAAAAAATTACAATATTCTTTATCTTTTAAAGGCATCTCTCATCTGTCTCTCCAAAGAGTAAAGAAGCCTAAGTTACTTCTTGATTCATTTGTTTTCAAGCATCTTTACCTTTTGGAAACTTGCCACTCTTTGAGACCTGCTAGTAAGGCTCAATGAAAAAAGATACTGCTGCTGCCAAGGCACATCATTAAGACTCTCAACATACACATTCACATGCTTTATGTGTTTCCTGACATATCTAAGATATTTGGTAACATTTCTACATTAATCTATAAGACCACATTCTGCACTCAGTGTATAAAGGTAAAATTCTGACTTCAGCATTGCCTAAAATGGAGCTGAAAGAATCCTTTTTGCACTGTGTACAGCCATTTTAATGGTGAAAGCTCTTTGTTGAGTACAACATGTCCATAGGCTACTGGTTATGCAAGAACGTTGTACTGTGGCTGCCTGTTCCCTAATGAGATTAGGCAATCAAGTCAAATAATCTCTCATTCTGTTGATTGCTTTACTGACGGTAAAAGGACATTTATATAACTTACCTGCACAGAAAACCACATCTCTTCTGTTTGAGAGATGAGAATGATGACAGACTGTGAACTTCCATGTGTGGTTTTGGAGCAGCAGCTTAGTCTTGTCTTAATTAACACCCCGCAGCAACTTTGTTCCAGGCTGTGCACTAATTTTTTATGACCAATAATGACTCTCATATCTTCACACAAGCCATCCAGCATTTCCTCACAATACAGTTTTGCTTTGAAGAGGACTTGCTAAACCTCAGCAAAGTTGGGAAACACTCTAGACAACTATTACCACTACTAGAGTGATGCCAGCTGTCAGTAAAAACCGCTTGGCCAAGAAACTTGAGGACAACACCAAGAAGGTATCAAATCAAGATTAGAGAGGACTGAGGGAAAAAATTTAGTCCCTAGGAAAGGGAAGGACAGAGGACAGTAGGAATGTAATGGAAGACAGACCACATTTTTTGGCTCAGCACCCAAATCCTCACCATCATCATTAATACCAAATCAGGCAGGTGAGTAGAAACCTGAATGTTCTCATCCAGATCTGATGTGCAGTGAGGAGAAGGGGAGATAAGTTGTGCAATCACCAGACTGTTAGTGCTGGATAACAGAGATCTTACACAATCCTGCTTCAGAGCCTCCTCTCTCATTAAGAACTGGAATGCTGTGCCTATGCTGGCTCCCAAATGATAGAATCATAGGCAAGAGCAGCTGATGCCATGCTAATGAATAGGAAGAAAAGGTACCATTTTTTGTGCTTTATGATGTTCTCAATAGAAGCAAAACATTGCATGAAAGCTTTTACCTTCCTTGTCTGAAAGCAGTTCATTTCATGGCACAGTTCTTCAAGTGAAGAACATTTGCTGACACCATTTGTAATGAAAATAAACAAAGAAAATTAACTCAGGCAGTAGAAATATCCAAAGGCCAGTGCCTTACCAAAAAATGATGACTTAACTGAGGGATGAGAAAGTCCAATTCTGCAGGTCAGGTCCACCTCTCAGACCACATCTCATTACCCTTCCCAAAGGTTCCAAAGTCCTCATAGAAGTATATCTGTTGTATGACCAAAACACAGGGAGAAGACTGATGAATCTGGTCACACAATAGGGGTGGCTGGCATGTCCCACCACAGGCAGGAGCACATCTAACAACAGATGACTGGATACATGAAAAACAGCCCAAATATATTTGTTTCTGATTTCTATCAGAAGATGGGTAGTCACTAGTTAGCAGATGGGAGAAGTCTAAGGAGGACATCAAATGGGTTTGCATAGAGTATTTTAAACAGCAAGACTATATTCTATAAAACCAGTTTTATTCTTAAAATCATTTGTGAAGCCCTAAGTTTTTTAGGCTTTCATTCAGGGGAAGCCAACTAAAAGAAGTTCTGTTTGTCTCCGCTGCCTTTTGCAGATCACTAAGAGGTGGTGGCCATGGTTCTCCATATGAAGATCTCCTGGTGTACAGCACAGATACAACCATTGCATTATACAGTGTAGCTGGAGGTGTAATGAAATCCACCAAATGTGCTTAAGAACATTTGGTCTAAGGAGACTTGGCCTTTCTCCTAAGTAATCAAGGAAACATCAGGAACACTTGCTTTCTTGGGATTCTTGAACAAAATCCTATTTGAAAAAAGACTTGTCTGTCTGTTCATGGAGACACTGTGTGAGGTTTGGCTGAAGTATCTTGGAGGCTTCACGAACAGAGAGAAAAGGAACCTATAAAACTATTTTTTTTGAGCAGGAGCCTCCTAAATAGATCCTGGAAATAAATGTTACAGCCAAATCTGTGCATTTAAAGCAGAGTATTGGCTGCTTGGATTGAAGACTTGCTGGGGACAATTTTGCTCTCAGCTTTAATTCAGGTATATGGAATTTCTCCAGAAGGCTATTTTCTTTATTTTTTTCCTATTTACTATAGTGTGGAGAGAACTTTTCTCTCTTATTTTGCCACAGAATTCATATAGCTCTCTAGGCCTCTTGAACTGGCTATTCAGAATTAGAAACATTATGATTAGTACAAGTAGGAAGTTATTAAAATTACAACTATGAAAAATTCTGTCTCTACTCACAAAACAGTAAGATGTTGTCGATGAATAACATAAGGAATATGTGATATTCAGACTCAGCAACAGTAAGAACCAAACCAATATGCAGAAGTATTAAACAGTACACTAGACATTAGACAGTACGTTTCATGATTTAACACTTTCATTTTTATCAAATGGAGATGCTAAGGATGGAAACAGATACTGTGAGGTGCCCAAGGCTATGCAGCACATCAGTGGTGAAGCTGGGAACACATTCCAGGTACCCACCTGCCCAACAACAGCGTGCAGAGCTTCTCAGGCTGCACACCCACCACAGAGCTCCAGCACAGCCCTGCACAGCACAGCACCTCTCCTGGGAGGTGCTCCCCGTGCCTGCCTGAGGTGTGTTCAGAACAGCATCAGCTCACCAGGTCGCTCTTCCTTTGAGCTCACTGGCCACTGGTCCGAGCTGAAGGGTCACAGGTGATGGGGTTCAGGTTAGCTATTGACAGGAGGCTGGTACCTTCAATGTGACACATTTGTCTGGTTGGAATACAGTCTCCCTGCCTCACTTTGAAATGAGACTGAAGGCAGGGAACAAGAGAAACCACAGGGCTTTGTAGCAAATGCAGAGAACACAAGCATAGCTGTGCAAAATACAAGGTGAGAACCTCTCATCCAGTGCCTCGAAATTGCCATTTTGCATTTTTACCATAATTTTTTTTTAAATAGCTGCAGAGGGAGACTTCATCACACCTTCTGAACTGCAGCACTGAGTGGCACACATAGGGACAGCCTGGAGGAATAAGTGAATATTCTATAAAGCTCAGAACAGATATTATGAAATCATGAAGTAAAGTCCAACAGACCACAAAAGATATGAAATGTGATTTCCATGTAAGGATCAGGAGCCCAGCATCCCTGAAGATGCAGTTATCAAATATAAGGTATATCACTAGTTGGATTTGCAGTACTTTTCAACAGGTTGGAGTCCCACAGCAGCCTCCTCTCTTCCCCACCCAGTGAGTGCCAAGCAGCCCCTACCTTCCTTCCAACCTTCTTGTTCTGACTTCCTCCCGATGCCTAAAATTCCCTGGAAAAAGGCTCAAAACAACATTAGTGGAGATAGATAGAGAAGTACCTTTATTTAGAAGCTTCTAGGTGCACACCAGAAGTATGCACACACATGGGTCAGTGATGTTACAGCTTTTATAACTTCCAGTAATTAGCATATATGATATTTAAAACCAACCTATGGTCCCCATTTCCCCAGGTGCCCATTCTCAGAAAGCTCAGAACTGCTCCTTGGAGCCTCTCCAAGGGCTCTGGATCTTCTCTTCTGTTTTGTCTCCAAGCTATCTTGCAGGTGCTTCTTCAAAATACTGTGTCCTTGACAAAGCTCAGAAACATGTCAGAAAGTGCCCAGTGTTCTCTAAAGACCACCTAATATGTGAGCAACCCAGGGAAACCTACATAGTTTAGTCTGGAGAAGAGAAGGCTTAGAGGTGACCTCATCACTCTCTACAACTCCCTGAAGGGAGGTTACAGCCACGTGGGGTTGGGCTCTTCTCCCAGGCAGACAACAATAGGACAAGCAGGCACGGGCTTAAGCTCTACCAGGGGAAATTTAGGTTGGATATTAGAAAGAAATTCTTTACTGAGAGAGTAATCAGGCCTTGGAATGGCCTGCCCAGAGAGGTGGTGGATTCCCTGTCCCTGGAGGTTTTTAAACTGAGGCTGGACGTGGCACTCAGTGCCATGATCTGGTAAACAGACTGGAGTTGGCTCAGGGGTTGAACTCGATGATCTCGGAGGCCTTTTCCAACCCAATCGATTCTATGATTCTATAATCCTGAAAACCCTAGAAACCCTCCAAAGCACACTGAAATCCTTATGCCCCGCTCACGCCCGCAGCGCCCCGCTGTCCCGCTAACCTGCCCTGTGTCCCCGCAGGTGAGCGGCCCTTCGAGTGCAGCTGGCCGGGCTGCGCCAAGAAGTTCGCCCGCTCGGACGAGCTGGCTCGGCACCACCGCACACACACGGGCGAGAAGAGGTTCTGCTGCCCGCTCTGCGACAAGCGCTTCATGCGCAGCGACCACCTGACGAAGCACGCGCGGCGCCACGCGGGGTTCCAGCCGGGCATGCTGCGGGCACGGCCGGGCACGGCGGCCCCCGCGGGCTCGGGGGGCTCCAGCCCGACCCTGAGTCCCGACAGCTCCCCGTAGGGCCGGCCGGGAGCTGGGCTGGTGCTGCCAGAGCTGCAGGAACTCTGTCTGTCGCATCCCTTCCCTGCGCCCGCAACCTGCCTCCATCGACCGACCTGCCTCCATCGAGCTGCCTCCATGGACCGACCTGCCTCCATCGACCTGCATCCATCGAGCTGCCTCCATGGACCAACCTGCCTCCAGCGTCTGCTCCATGGACCGACCTGCCTCCATGGACCGACCTGCCTCCATCGACCTGCCTCCAGCGGCTGCTCCATGGACCGACCTGCCTCCATAGACCTGCCTCCATCGACCTGCCTCCATGGACCGAGCTGCCTCCATGGACCGAGCTGCCTCCATGGACAGAGCTGCCTCCAGCGCCGCGCCCGCCGACCGGGCTGTGCCGCACACACAGCAA
>JAWWEE010000016.1:16103988-16134603 GCA_035221455.1 Xenops minutus
GCACACACAGCAAGGACCAGCTCGGGCTGTGCCGCACACACAGCAAGGACCAGCTCGGGCTGTGCCGCACACACAGCAAGGACCAGCTCGGGCTGTGCCGCACACACAGCTCGGACTCTGTCGCATCCCTTCCCTGCACCCCTGTTCTGCCTCCAGCTCCGAGCCCGGAGTTTGGGCTGTGTTGCACACACCTGTCGCTTCCCTTCCCTACGCCCCCCTCGCCCCCCTTTTTTTTAATTTTTATTTTATCTTTTCATCAGTAAATAGTTTCCCCCCCCCGCTGTGATTTCTAGTCAGATTTTCTTTCCCCCAGCCACTCAAGTGGCTATTCTAACCTCATGGACAGACACACTTACATGTTACACTTAGTGACTCCTGCTGTCTCAATGTTTCATGTATTTTGCAACCATTGACGGATCCTGTTCCTTATTCTTTATAAGAAGATGAAAAAATCTTTAAAAAAAAAAGGAAAAAAACCCACTTAATTCACCTCAGGTGTCAAAGTAGTTTGTAAGATGGGATTGCACAACATGAGCATACATACACTTACAAATCAACGGTGTTGGATTTGTGTTCCCCTTCTCCTTTCTCAGGGATGGATATTTATGTTTCACAGTAATTACAGTGAAGACACACCTTAACCACGGCCTTACTCTGTAAATGTATTGCACTCCGAAGCATTTTGTTAGGTTCTTTCACACTTCAGGGAAACAAACAAACAAACAAACAAACCAGAAACCAAACCAATACTGTAGTACCAGACTCTCCCCGTGTTTGTTTCCCAGATTCTATAGCTGTGTTGGGCAGTGTCCCAACAGAAGTCTTGTCTTTCTTCAAGCTGCCCTCTGCTTTTGGTAGCAAGCTGTCTTTTCACTTCATGCTGAAGATGCTCCAAACCCAACTTCCTATTGCAAAAATCTCTGTGAGGTTGATAAACTTGTTTGTTGGTTTGTTTCATGCTAGATAAAACAAACGATGCCTTAAAAGTAAGTAACCTAAATCCTGAAGAAACATCTTTCCACTGGGTAACATGTTATTGCAAGGTGGCCTGGAACCTCGGAGCCCTCCTGTCGGCACTCCCCAAGCTGTCGAGCTCTCTGCACTGCCCACTCACTTTGGGACCAACTGAATAGTCAAATCAAACCACACTGACTTGGAAAATTTCCTTTATTTCTTTATCCTTTTATTGTTTTGGGTTTTTTTTAAATGAATTATGGAAATAGCATTACTGAACTAATGCCCACCAAAGCTGTTATCAAGGTACTTACCTACTGTACCACTGTGTCTTACAAAGACAAATTGGCTAAGACATGGTTTCTATATTCTGTTGCATCAAAGCTGTGGTTGCTGATAAAAGGAAGTGAAAATCATATGATATCTTCTGACTGAAAAAGTAAAATATGCATTAAGTTTTAAAATAAAGTGACATTATAGCTCAGCACTACTACAAGTTTCTCAAAAATACTATACCAGCATAAAGCATAAAAGGTGCTCTTATTTCTGAATAACTGCTTGATAACAGAAAGGGAATATTGGCTAGTTTTCAATAACTCAAATATTTGACACTAGATAGAGCACAAGGAGACAGATTTTTATGTTTTATGTGGTGGAAAATATAGCAAAAGGCCAGAAGCATTGTGAGGTACTGAAGACCTCATTGGCAGCAAATAGAATTTCCTTGGCTTGCCTGGGTCTGATGTGTGTATTGTAACTTCAGGTCTTTTTGATTCTGGAATTTTGGGGCAGTTCCTGGTTTTACTGTAGGATATAAATGCAGTTAAAGCGTAGCATGGTGAAAAGAAACTCTGGACACCAAACCTGTCATTTGACATTGAGTGGATGCTCCCCGATTCCAAGTGACCCAAATGAACTTGCTGCTTTGCATTGATCCGATTTTGCAAGGTTTTGTTGTACTGTAAGTTAACTGTGAGAGGCCAATGTAGATTTCCAAGTAGTTTCATAGGTACTTCCATAATACTTACATTATTCCTACTACTACACATTCTATTAGTTGCATAGTTAAATGCTTAAAGACAAAGTGCAGATATTTCAGTATTTTTTCATGTTCATTTGCTTCAGATTGCACCTCTTCAAAAATCACAATTTCCCCTTTTTGAATTGGAAGTTGTGCGAGGCACAATTCTGCTGTTCCATTTCACAGAAAAAGAAAGAACATCATGAGGGTGTTTTACAGGATGACAAATATTGTTGAGTTTATATGATGAGTTGCCCAACCTCTGTGAGTTAGGGCAAAACCAGATCTGTTTGCCTCCATGGATTTCCTCTTTTCTTATTTTATGTTTGGTGGGGTTTTTTTGTTGTTGTTTCTTTTTGGTTTTGTGTGTGTGTGTTTTTTTTTGTTTTGTTGTTTTTTTTTGTTTTTTTTTTAAACCTCTCTTACTGAGATACACAGTTTTAACAACTTGATACAATTCAGGTAATGGGAATTCGCATTCCAATCATTTCTGTGACTGCTAAAAGGAGCTCTTGGGCTGTAATTAGTGAAGAGTCAGTTAAGATATCTAGCTCAAGGAGTTCCACAGGTCAGCTGTGTCTTGTGCACATAGTTCAAAACAAGTCATAAACACATTTCTCATTATCATTATACCTTAACAGAGGGATATGGAGGAGAGGAGGAAGAACCAAAACCAAAAGGAGCACTAAGCACCAGCAGAATTTACAGGCTTTGTGCTCCAGGTTCGGTTTGTTATAAAATCATCTTTTCCAAGAAGAGCATCTTTTAATTTTCAGGAAAGGAGGAACCACTCCAGTCCGTTTATTCAGGGCTTAATACTTCAGCATGAACCAGTAGGTGCAATACAAACAAGTTGTTTTAATAGCTTGGGGAAGAAATATTTGCACCAGGTTTTATTACTGCTGAAATTATCAGATATAAAGATTATGGGACAACCTATTCTGAGGAACATGTAAAACTATGTAATCTTAAAGAGTAAACTAACATTTTACATATATTCCTCATAGATATTACTAATAATTCCCCAAGTTTAAACAGGAAAAAATAAGTTGGTTCAAGGTCAAATTTCCAGTTCAGTCTTTTCATTTAATGAGAAGAGTATGGGACTATATATAGCCAACATAGCTGCACTTTCAGGAAATTCTCTGAAATTGCTCGTTAAGACTTTTTTTTTTTTACATTTTGGCTGTAGATACCTCAGTGTGTGTTAGGCTGACAGTCATGTTACCATGCTTTAAAATCCCAGCTAGAGTTTCAAATAACTCCATTAAATGTTTAATACATCATAGTTTTAGGATAAAATGATGAATTCCAAACCACTAGTAGTTTCCAAAACTGAATGTGAACCAAACTTCTCATAATATTTTCATATGAAAAAAGTGTTTGGTGTTTTCCAGCATCTGCTAGACATGTCCAGTGACCAGCATGAATTTTGCAGATAAGAGAGGTCAAAACAGCTCAAATTGTGTTTTGAAATCTGGGTGCTTATCCAAACTAACCTCCGAGTTTTGTTCTTCTGTTGTTTCACCCAGCGATGCAATCTGAAACAGTCCTGGCATAGCAACAAACACGTCCCACTGAGGAATCCCTGCTTTGGCAAGGTGCAGGTTCCTCCCCAGTGCTCTCTTTGAGCATCTCTCCTGCCTCCTCCTCCCGCCTGTATTCTGCTGGGGGCAGTCCTCACAAACAAACTACAGCATTGCCACCAGGGGCTTTTTTTTCTTTTCATTTCAGACTACAACAACAGGATTATTATTAATAAGAAAGCCCTGAAAGTTTATTTGTTTTTCTCCAGCCACGATTCCGGCTTCCCCTCTAAGAGCTGAGGTGAACTGCCCTGCTATAGGAAATGGGTGCAAGCTAAAATCATCATTTCACCACCACCACTCAAGTGAAAATACAGGCGTTCTTAGAGACTCATGCACCCCTTCCAGTAACCTCATCCTGTGCAAAGGCCTAATGGCAACAGGAATTCAGTTTCCATCCTGCTTCGTAGAAAGCAGTCCTCGTGTCCTCCTGTCAGCTAGATTTTGTGAGAATTTTTTAAGTCTGCAAATTAGTCATTCCTTGCTTTTATAATACATGCATACTACCTGTTTACATAAGCACAGAGGTATATATTTGGGACAAGTCATCAGAAGCCTCTGTTTGATGGTTAACATCTAACTCCTGTGTGTATCCTACCCTCTTTGTTGCATTAACCCTTGCACTAATTGTAGCTGTGAGAGCCTCTGTACACCTTGGAAACCTCGGTGCCCTCTCTGCAGACATTCAGCTCTTCCCATGCCTCGTGGGACTGGCATTAAAGGCTGTGTGAGCAGCTCACCTGTTTGGAGCTACTCCCACTCCCAACTATTTTTCTCCAGGTCTTTGTCATGAGTTACAGAATTTGTACTTTGTGAAGCGCATCGTTGTTTTGTGGAATGTGGTTTGTGAAGAATAAGGAAAATCAACTCTACATGCTTAAAACTTGCCTTTTCATTTGCCATTTGACTAACTAATTTCATCAGGTAATGCCTACAAACTAACTTTCAGGTGCTCTTTTACTCCATTACACCATCTGTTTGTGCGTTGGGTGCTAACATATAGTCTGTGTCAGTGAATGGTTGATGAACATCTGTATTTGTAACTCTTTTGGGGATAAAGCCAAAGCCTTAGGCAGAAGAAAATAACCAAATTATACTGTTTATCCCATTACTGTTTATATTGTTTGTCACATAAGCCAGAATATAGAATGCAAAAGCCCAACCAGTGGTAAAGGTGTTTATAGATATACATATATATATATGGATTTATATAAGCATATTCACATATATATATAAATGCATATATATGTGTGTATATTGTATAGTATATGTGTATGCATAAAAACACAGCAGTGTGTCTATACTACACACTGAATAATGAAGGGATGTCTTCAGAGCAAAAACAGGTATCCATTTCATTCTAAGTAGTGATGGGTCTGAACCAAATTGCTAGATCCAAATGCCATTGCATTTGGAAAGTTGGAACCCGTTGGAGGTTTGTGGTTGATTTCATCTCTGGTTACAGCTGCATTGCTTGTGTCTGTCGTGCACTCTGGGGGTCGTGTGTGAGTGCACGTGTGCTTTTCCACATGGCTGTGTGGGTGACAGGGAACAGTGTGCCAGGAAGTGTGCACGTGTTTACAGATGTTCTTCCAGCTTTGCTGAACCATAAAGCTCCTGCTGTCATCCTCACTTGTGCAGCTTTCCCAGCAGCACAGGAATGCTTCCATGGCTCAATTTTCAACTCTCTGAGTCACTACATTGAAGTATTACAAGTTGTACAGTTCTACGTTCACCCACTCTTGCTCTGCTGTAACTTTTAATGTATTTTGTACTGCATAGATTATATATTGTGATAATGTCCTATGCAACAACAATAAAAGAAAAAAGGAAAATTAAGAACTGTAAAATATTGTCTTAACTTGTATGCATGGTTAGTGACGTTTACATTTTCCAAAATAAAACTTATAACTATGAAATATTGGCTTGTTCTTAATTTTATTCTCTATGTATCAGGTAAAAAGCATCAATTGTTAATCTCTCTGCTATTTATTTGAGATTTGATATCTTGTTTGCTATCTTTGTTTAAATTTCATCCAGTGGTATTGTTTAAAATGGGAAATTTTTTTAAGTGTTGAGAGAAAGCTTTTGTGATGTTTGTTTTGTACTCTTTTCTGCTTTAACTGGTATTTTGTAGCTGCAAAGTGAAATTCCTTTCTCAGAGCTGGTCTATGCCATATTTTTTTTACAAGATGGTTTTGGGAATAATATGTGTGACTTAAAAGGTAGAGCCAGCCATTCTTTCTTTCAAAGTCCAGTTCTTTGAAAATTTGTGGTATCATCTCCAAAAGTGGCAATGTCCTGCCAAAACAGGAGCAACATAATCTCACAGTATCCTGAAATGTCCTTTCCTAATTTTAAAGATGAGGAAATCAAAACACAAATTTGAGTGACTTTCCCCAAAACATGAGGCATTGGCAGATATGAAGGAATGAGTCTGAAGTTTCTTGAAAATACAGGTGGCACAACACTTCTAGGCACTGTTTGTGAAAATAGGCCCTGAAGAGTAGCATTTCAGAAGTCTTCCTACAGGAAGGGTCCACCTCATGTTTGATAACAGACGAGCAGTCTGCTATCAAAATCAAAGATTGTTTTCTAAACTCGCTAGAAGAATGAAAAGAGAATCAATTCCTTCCAAAAGGATACGCCTTTGCAGCCTAAGTATGGAGCTCCTGCCCTGCTGCTGTCATGTTAAGTGCTCCCCCACCCAGACACCCACACTCTGAAACACGTGTTAACACATTCCCACCTGCAAAAAAACTTCTCCTCTCCAGATCCTGAATGCATCCAGGGCTTTCTGTCTTGCCTGTGACTCAGCATGTGCCATGAAATGTTCATAACTTGGCAGCAGTCCACCAATTCTGAAGAGAAGTGATAATAATTAGGATGGCATTTTCCTATTGTCATTTACCTGTGTATCGTTTCTGGCTTCAAAGCAATCCACTTAAGGTTCATTGCCCTGGCCTTTCAAGGGACCACACCCATGGCATGCTTTCCTATTGTCTGCGAGAGATTAAAGTGACATAAATACAAACGCAGTCAGTAGAAACAGAGAGAAAAGTGAGAGAAGATGGAGCCAAATAAAAATGAGGTGAGGACAATGAGACAAGTGTTTCCAGCAGCTGATCAGAAAGGCTTACACGGCACCAGAATACACAGGGGGCTCCCTAAAGAGTTTCAGAGCAAGCAAGTCAGGCAGCACCTCCAAAGATGACCAGACACTGCACCATCTTCTCCAAGAGCAGCAGAGGACAGAGCTAAGGCAAACAGTAATTCAAGCAGGCAAGCACATGTGTTTAGGTGGCTCCAATGCATTGCTGGCACAGCTAAGAGGAAAAAGGGAGGGATTATTTTAGTAGATTTCTCAATCCATGCACCAGGAAACAGAGTCTGGATGCCCAGATATTGGAGCAGCAAGAGAGGAAGAGGCAGACAGGACTGATGGAACACTGGCTTTGGGAGCCAGATTTGTGCTTGGCTAGCTGGGAGAAGAAGACTGTGTTAAACAAGTCATTGAAAAAAACCCGAGTGAAGAAAAGAGACCCAAGAAAACCTGAGGGGGGTTTAGGCAAGAACAGGCCCCAAAGGTTTGCTAACAAAACCAAAACACTGAGCTTAGCAAGAGCTCTGTGTGACTGAGAGCAAACAACTCGTGAGTGCCATTGCTGCTCAGCATTCCTGCAAGGGAAGGACCAGCCTGTCCCACCCCAGGGGCGCTGGCAGAGACAGGTTTGGGCTTGGGCTCCACTGGCTGCAGCAGGAGGGGCTGGCACAGGGATCCTGCTGGTGCTGCTGGTTCCTGCTGCACTGAGCTGGTTCTGCCCTGTGCCACGGGCACCCAGCACTGCCCCACGAGCTGCCCTGGCACTGCCAGCCCCAGGGCTCTTCCCAAGAGCTGCCAGGAGGGACTGGGCACCTTCCAGAGGGGAAGGGCAGGGGGCCAGCCTGGGGCGTGGAGAACACCATGGAGAAGAAAGGCCCAGCTCAAGGACCTGAGAGATGGGGCTGCTGGGGGAGAGCTTTGGGTTTATGGCAGTATAGCAAGAGGAATGAGATGGAAAAATGTGAGGAACAGATGAGAGGTGCAATAAAAGGGGAAGGTGAGGTAAAGAGGGGGAAGATAAATGTAGGAAAATAAGAGTACAGGGTAGGGCAATTTTATGTCATTTTTTAGAGACAAAAAGAAAGGCCCAAGGTGCAAAATCCAATCAGGGTTCTAGAGGAAGGAGTGAAGTCGCTCATGTGGTAGCAATTCCAAGAGACTGGAAGGTAAGGCGTGTCAGCAACAAACAGGGCTGTGTGTCTTTAAGAGATCAATGTTTGTGTTTTCCCATGCTCTCCCATTGTGGAAATAACTTTCTGAGTCATGTCTCTGATCCTGGAGACAAACTGAACAGACACAAAACATAACAAAACACAATAGCAACGGGAAGAGAGAAATTCCTCCCTCCCTCTTTCACCACACACACATTTTATGTCAGTGATCTGAACGCAGGAGGAGGAAGGTGGGGACTCACAGTGTTGTTTGGTGCACCCTCTTTGAATCAAGCCCACCTTCTCCACCTCTGCATACACAGCTAAAATGTCAGAGCCACACTTCCCCAGTCAGTTACTTTTAAATGTCATCCAATCTCTGGTTAATGTCCAGATTTTCCACAGACAGCGAACTGCAACAGGAATTTGTTAGCTTTTTTTTTTGAACTTCAAAGCTTTGCACTTCAAAGACGCTGCAATTTTTTTTTCTCATGCTTCACCCTCTGCAAAAAAGATGTCAGTTTGGGGCTCTGAAAATGCCACACTTGGAAGCTGCCATCCATCTGAAAATCCAAATCACAGCTACAATCTGCCCAGAGGGGAGGAATGAGCTGGGCACACCCACAATGGCTGGCCCCAAAGCCAGGCTGGATCAAGGTTTCCTACACCAAAGTGCAGAATGGCCACTGACCAGAGCTGAGGTGGAGAACTATCTCAAATGCTTTGAAGTTACAGACACAAAGTTCCATGACGTTGCAAGGCCTTGCAGGTTTGGTTTGACATCCAAGCTTTTTGCTGACTTTGGAAGTCGTGAAACAAATCCCAAGCTTTCCCTCTCTGGGGCTGTCATCCTGCAGGATGACCTGGAGGAAGAAGGAAGCAGAAAGTTTAGTTCAGGAGTGCCAGTCCCTCGTGTGCCACTGCAGTGCTGCTGCCAGGGCCAACCTCCTGCAGGCTGGCAGAGCCCTCCAAAGGGATGACCTCCATCCCTCTGACCCTGCAGAGGGGTTCAGCCTCAGGAGCTGAGCCCTGCAGGCAGCCAGGCACTGCCAGCCCTTGCTGCCCAGAATGAGGGGCAGGGCTGGTTCCCCACAGCAGCTGTGCTGACTGACTGAGCAAACATGGCAACAGGAACCTGGGCCATGCTGGGTCTGCTCAAACAGGGCTGGGCAAATAAATCAGCGCTGGCTGTTTGGCCTCCCTGCAAGAAACCTGCCATTAAGGCTCCCCCGGATATTTTTGGATCCATCTGTCTATTTTTAGGAGGGATAATTAATGCTGAAGGAAATAAGGAAAAAAAAAATAATCAAGTTTTAAGTCCAGGAATGGAAAATCTGTTATTCTGCACAAAATCACTATGATTAAGGAGAACTAAAACAGAAGGGTTGTATTTCAGGAGTAAAAATATGCTACTGTAAAAATTGCATGTTACATTGTGTTTGCTAGGAGAGGGGAAGCATTTCAAGAAGACAGGGCTTCACCACTGAAGTGCTGTTGACCAGGAGAAGGGCACAGCTGAGCAGGCAGCTTTACACCACAGCTGTGCCCTGTGTCAGGCTCCCAGCTCCTCTGGCTGCTGTGAGCCGGCTCTGGGAGGGGCCAGACCTCCAGAACATGCCCAGGCCAGTGCATGAAGTGACACAGCAAGAAAAACATCATAGCCAAGTTATGTAGCACCCTCACCAGGTCCTTAAAATAATCTGCCTGAAGTGCAGGGCTATTACAAGATCAGAACATTGGTTTGATGAACTAAGATGGAAGGTTCTTAGAAAAAAACCCCGCCCTCTTGGATACAGGAGATGAAATATGATGGACAGTGTGTGGAATGCTTTCAAAATTCTGCTGTTTTGCTGATAGCAGTGCTTTAGATTCACATCCCTCAGCCTCACGACAAAGTCTTCAATGAGTATTCATGTTACTATTGCCTCTAGAAGGAAAGAATCCTTTCCTTAGTCCTTTGCTGTTCATGTGTTCAGATCCCACCTCACTCCAAACAGCAAATGCTTCAGAGCAGGGTCTCCTTGCTCACCTGCTCAGCATTTTAATCACAGCACTTTGCAGTCCACACAGACACGGGTGGCATCTCTGCCCTCCTCCAAGGAAAACTCTCTGGCTCCTCCTGCAGCCTCCCTGCAGCTGCATGTCCTGTCACCCCCTATCTCTGCACTGCAGGGACCTTCAGCTTGGGCTGAGCCCAGCCTGTGAATTCCTGAGAGCACAGGGAACATTTGTGGGACACCCCCCATGAGTGGGACATGTCAGGGGGCAGCAGGCAATGTCTAAAGTGCTACCTCCCTTTTAGGTGCCTCCAAAAAGAGTTGCTTTGGGGCGCAGCACACAAAAGTTACAATTTTAATTTAAAACTACCATTTCCTCTAAGCATGACTCTGGTCTGGGAAAGGCTGGAATGAAATCCCTGGGAATTATTCAGTATAATTCTTAATCACACCTTTCCTGCCTGATAAACACTTGCCCCGAGTCTGTAATTACACAAAACCTCTTTGCAAACCTGCTGGATGAGGATCTGTTTAGTTTTAAGCCCAGGGCCATAAATGTCATCTTCCATGAAAAGCTGTAACAATTAGAAGAATGAGGGTATGCTACAGAGTCTTTTCTAATGAACAATATTTCTAATTTTAAAAAAGATTTTCACATGTGACAGGGCAATGAGCATTTCAGCTACTTGGTGCTAACCACATTTTAATGATAGGAAGCATTATACAGTAAAAGGGATGCTGAAGCATTTATATTTTTTAATTGCTTTCAATTATTTTTGGTAGTAAAATATGACAGCAGGATCATCCACAAATCTTAGAAACCCAGATGCATGAGATATTTATGCTACCACTAATGAGCTCCTCACTTCTCTGATAATTTCCTCAAAAAGCCAGTCACTGTTTGAATGACAGGAGCCAAAGGCAAAGCAGACTGGCTGCAGTATGGGTTTTATCAGTCATAAAGATCCACAGCCTGAGTCTTGACTGTCCAAATCCAAGCCAGAGGCCCAGCAAATATCTCACAGGCCATCAAGACAGCAAGAGGTTCAGTTGCCACATTGAAATGAGCTCAGTGAATGCATCCAGCTCTCAGCCCAAGAGCAGCCACTGTCAGAGGTGTGTGTCCTGCACAGGGACACAGATGTGGAGCTGACACAGACACTGCTCCTCTCCTCAGCCCCTCTGTGCTCCACAGGAAACATGTGGGTGCTGTGCCAGAACTGGCACTGTCTGTGAGCACATCTCTGCCTTAGAGCTTCCCTCCTTCATGCACGAGTCCCACTCAACCCTACCAATCCTTTGGTTCTAATGGCACATTTATACATTAGCCTGCCTCCTGGAAAATGTTGTTACTATATTCAAACCCATCTAAAACCCAGAAATTCTGGAAAATTATCAGCACAAGTAATGTGTTAGCTTTTCAGAAAGAAAGGGCTGTGGAGCTTTGTTGGAAAAGCCAAGGAGTAGTTGGTTGTTTTATGTAGTCATATATCCATATTTTGAGTTCCTGTATGGAAACAACTTCCATTTTTCTTTGTAAAGTTAAAAAACTTTCTTTAAGGAAGAAAAGCAGTATTTTTTACATAAACCTTCTGTCAACGTTTAAAAACCCCTAGACTGCACATTTGCCAGTTTTGTGGTGATCTGGAATACTGTGCAGAAGCAAGAAGTCAATAACAGATTTTACAACAGACTATGATACCAAATTAAACTCAAGACTCCTCTGTTCACACAAATTATGTAAACATAATGGAGAACATTACCCCTGAGCACTGCAAAAGGAGATAGATATGTTTACCCATCACTTACTAATTCATGTTTTGTACCTCAAATCAAGTTCAGCTCTAGAGCAGAGAAATTGAAACTCCTCCTGATTGTGCCAGTAGGACAATTGGGCTTCAACCCTCCAGGACTCTTGGGTTATGCTTAGCAGCACCTCAAAACTCCCAGGCAACAGACACTGCACATAAAAGGGGAGCAGTGAAGGTGTCTGTGCCCGTGCTGCCAGCAGGGCAGGGGCACTGCTGACTCCTGGGGTGGCTCCCACCAGAGCCAGTGGGCAGGGCAGGTGGTGGGAACAGCTGGCACAGCCCCTGCCTTGGGAGCAGGGCTTTGATCTGGGGCATCCTCGGAGGGCATGGCCACTGACCTGGGGAAGGAAAGATCACCTGGAAGGTTTAACACCAGACTCCTGGGGCTGGACTGGAGCCTGCTCTCTCTGTAACTGTGCCAAAAAGCAGCCTTGCTGCTGCCACCCATCTTACATAGGGTAGGCAGCTTCCTCTGGTCTGCCCATGGTCAGTATACTCACACACTTATTGATTAAAATGTATTTATAGCTGGGTCCTACACTAGCCACTGCCATTTGCTCCATCCCCTTCCTACTCAGACAATCAAGGGTTTTGCTATAATTGGCAGATGAGGTCTAATGTGTGCTATTTCACATTTCAAAAGAACCTGACTGTACCACGCTGTTTCAGCTCCTGGAAGAGGTGTGGTTCCCCGGGTGTGCTGTCCTTCCATTCCAGTCACTCCAACACTTTGTGCCTTTGCAGGCATCCTGAAGATGATTTGCTGTAGAATGAAGAAAGTAAATTCTCTGCATAGCACTGAGACATCTGGCTTCTCTGCTCAGATGGTTCTGTGGCCTTCTTGAGTGAACACAGTCACTTAATGATTTTCTGTGCAGAAAAACAGTGTTTTGCAAGCATAAAGTGGGGCACAACAGAAGGAGGACAGAAATCCTTTAGGAATCTTTCCAGCTCAAGCAGCTCAGGTGCCTTGGCCTTTGCTTCAGCAATAAGATTTCTCTTAGTTCTTATGCTGCACATACCTAAAGATTTGAGCAAATACTATGGTTACAGGAATAATAAGAACATTTTTGTTCATTTTTTGTCTTAGATTCACAGCACTTTGCGAGTTTAGATTAGCTGTTTAGCAGTCTTGTAAACCATTATTATCAGGTCCCAATGGAGCCCCCTAACTCTGCTTTCTCCTTAAAGTCTTCCTCATCCCTCCCCACTTATAATATGGGCCTGATCTGGGTAACTGTGATACCAATGTTTTTCAATGGTGCAAGTCCATTGCCACCATTTCTGAGGTACCCTGAAATTAGACTAGGGACAGTCAGCCCCTGCAACTGGGAAAAGAAACTCAATTTTTCCCACATGACTTGTACTGGCTTTGCATCTGAGTTTTCTGGCAATGTTAGGTGGCTTGAACTACTTTCATTTTGCTTCCTCTGAGTTAACGATATTAACAGCTTGATTTCAGCAAGGTATCCAAGTTGGGTGGAGTTTTGGGAGATATACTCAATTTGTTCTTTGAAATGCACTTGTAAATGTGGTTACATCAAGAAACACATGGCACTTGTGTTACAAGTAGTGAGACTTTAAAATGTGGTGACAACTCAGAGTGATACATAGATTTAGTTAAGGAGACCACAAGAAGTAGAGCACAACTCTGTAATGTCAAACCTACCTTGTACTCACACGTGCTTCATTTGGGAAAACCTTTGTGTTTTCAAGATAAAATCCAGTCAGGTATCCCATATATATTACATGGGTTTCAACAGTTTTGATTACTGAGCTGCTTTCTAGTTCTAGGGGTGATGTTTACCCAGCCAGTAACCTTTCTTGGAATTCACTGATCTTATAAAGGGCAAGGTTTAGAAATCTGACTCACATGGGGGCTCCAAAATTCACAGCTTTTTAGAAATACTTTCTAGTTACACATGGAGTTTTACTGAACCATCTGGATAGAAATCAAACAAATGAAAATTTAGGGGAAAAAAAGGTTTCCTGTAGCAAAGATGACAACGCTGGGAGTAAATGATGTAAGTTTTTGGGTAGGATTTTGAAGTTACCAGAAATCAGCTATAAATACTAGGTAGTTTGGTGAGCAAAACAATATGCCACAAAAGAAAATTAGAATCACATACGACAAAGCTGACAGACAGGGAGAATTCCTTTTTGTCAGCACTCTGCAGATGTGGGCTGCATTTCCTTTTTTCTGTTACTAAATCCTATTTTCTCTGTGTGCTCTTACAAATGGGCACCTGCCAGCAGTGCTCTCTGCAGTGGTCTGTGCCACCAACCCCGGCAGCCCCAGAGCAGCACGTGGGGAACTGGCACCAGGTGGGCAGGGCAGGTGGGTGCTGTGGGCAAGGCATCAGAGCAGGAGATGCCCCCAAAGAGAGCCCTGGGGAGTCACCATGTACTAACACTGCCTGTCCTCCTACAAACGTGATGGAAGAGAGATGGGCATGAGCAGCAGGAACTGAGATGTGCTTCTTCAAACTTCTCCACTGACTGGACACTCACCCATGGCAGTTCTCTGAAAAGAGAACAAACCTGCAAACCAAGCTGAGGGAATCCCAGTCCTGGCCAGGAAGCCAATCAGGGAGGCCAGCCAATGCTAGATTTCAACAAGCAAGGCCTCATGTGGCTTTAATGTCCTTCCCCCAGGGGAAGTCTCAAAGTGTTTCTTGAAGGTAAATTTTGCAGGCAGGTCTGCTCTGTGTTTTCCTGAAACCCTCTTGGATTTGTTAGAGATCTAGAAGGATTCAGACTGTGGTCTATAAATCAATATAAAACGACCACACAAGAATTATTTCACCTACCACTGCCATAAAGGTAAAATAGCTCCAATATCAATCAGCCAGGCCAATAAGGTTAAGAACCATATTGCTAGAAACTAGTCATGTCAGTAAGAAAACTCCAGCAAATGAACAGATTTGAGCAAGTCCATAACCTCTGCTGACCCTTAGCTTCTCTTCTGTCTGTAAGTACAGTAGGTTTGCACCAGGAAGAAGGGAAATCCTAATGGCAGGTTGGCTTATTAGTATACCGAAACCTCTGAGATCTGCAGAACAGGTAGACATGCTCAAAGATTCTTCATCTCCCTCCCCACTCTACTTTATTATGTGATTTATCTCCCCTTCAAATTCAAGATGATGTCCAACAGCAATTATTGAAGGTAAACATGCTTTGTGAACAAATTCACAACAATAAAATGGTTCATATGGAACTTGAATTGAGAATGAAAGGACAAAATTAAAAAAATCCAGGATTATGTTATAAAAATAGGCCCTTTCAAACCTTTTTAGATTACTTGAAAAGATTAGAAGTTTAACTGATAAATAATTAATCACCACTCTACTGTCTCAAGAGAGGGCCAGCCCTACACAAACTAATTATCAATCACCAGAGGGAAGTGTTTAAAAGAATTGTTAATACCATTAGGAGATTAAATGATTGGATACTAATGCAGAATAATCTGGATTGCTCAGAAAACTGGGTACAAACAAACCAAGTGTGTTGAATACACCAAAATTAACTCAGTCATTTAGGGAAAAAAATGACTTGGCTACACTCACCAGAGGTGCACTCACCTCCATCACCAGAGGGAAGATTCAAGCTCAGGAACCAAGGACTCCAACAAATACTTGCTCAGAGCAGCTGAATGACAGCTCCTTCTCCATCTTTTGGATAGAAAGACTAAAGACATCTTTGTGAATAAATATACAATAATTTCCCTTCAGAAATAACCCAGTACTGAAATGCAGACACTATCAATTCTTCTCTAGAATGAGACTATTTCAGCAGGGCTGTCTAATCCAGCCTGCAGCACACTCTGCCTCTCTTCACTCTGCCTGAAGCTGAAGTGTATTTCAAAGGAAGCTTTCAGTCCAACTCACGTCTCTACAGACCGAGGGAGATGGTGGAGACTTCAAGCACAGGCATGTCAAATATTGTATTGCAGGGACTGGAAATGTGCCTTTGCAACAGCCTGGGAAGACACGATCTGCTCAGCCCGGGAGAGAAGGGTAAGGGATGGCTCCATGAGAGGGCACAGGCACAGAAGCTCCTGTGCCTTTGGGGGCCAGGAACTGGGAACACTCTGTGAGAACAGAAGCTGAGCAGGCAGTGCCTGATTCCTGGCTCCTGCCTCAGATTGCCAGAGTTCTCCAGTCTATGCAACCTAACCTTGAAATCCCTTGGCAGGGAAGTTTCTGGCAGCAGAACAGAGGGCTGTGCAGAGCCAGCTGAGCCCCAGGTTTGCAGGGTGCCCCCTTGGCTGCAGCAGCGCCCTGGGAGGGCACACAGAAAGCACAGACAAAATTCCACCAAACAGATCCTTTAGAAATAAGTTAATTTTATTGAATAGGCATTATAGCTTCTCTCAGTTTCAAATAATGGAGAAGCCAGTTCACACAGATTACAGAGCTATCAGTTACTTTGAGTAATCTTTCATAAAAGAAAGAAATTAAATACAGTTCTGCTATAAAAAGTGCGACAGTTATACTGGAAGGTTTTCAAAACAAAAGCAGGTTTTTCTACCTATTGCAAAAATCAGTTTAGTGCTTTAATACTTTACAAAGTAACAATCCAACTGCTAAAAACAGCTCTTACACATCATCTTTGTCAAGATATGGATCAGATTAAAAATGACATTTAAATTGAATTTGAATGACAACAGCATGTAGAAAAGGTTCTCAAGAACTCACAGTTTTCACAACAAAAAAATATTAATTATCCTTTAATGTTAATTAATGTTCCTGTTTCTTTTGGACAATGGATTTAAATGATATGGCAGTCAGCTTAAAAATTATCAACTGCTTTCTTTGCAGACGAAAGGAACTGCAACAAATCATGTCTTGAAATTAGGAAGAGGGAGCGGAATGGGAAAAGAGAAGTTCACTCCTTTCATATGGGATAAAAGTTTTGCATGAAAATGTTTAAAGAAGAAACCTGAAAAGTAATTTTAGCTTTAAATAGATTTCTGTAATAGTTATTATATTGTTTATTGAAATTCGAAATCAATCTTTGCTAAGAGAGTATAAATTTATAGAAGACAAAAATAAACTCAGACTCTGAAAAATGAGAAGGGTGGTAAGACGACCAAGAATTTGAATTCTTAGCCAACAAAAATCAGTGAGACTTACTTATTCCTTATTAACATTTCCTTAAGCCCCAGTGAAAGCCAACTACTATCTTTCTTTGGAATACGGACTTCAAGTACAAATGCCTTTATTGTACATGTCTATGTGTTAAAAAATGCCGAGTTTGCCAGGTTATTAGAATGAGTCACATTACCTGTTCTGGTATTTTAAACTTTATATAATTAGCTTTGGTTATAACTGAACAGAGATCCTCAATTAATGAGCAAATGAACTCTAGACCAAGAGTGGGACATTTGAGTTACTTTAATTCTTGTTTGGGGAGACAATCCACTCTATATGCAAACTGAACTGAGAAAGCCAAATCTTCTTTATTGGAAAACCTACCACAGACTTTAAGGACAAAGAGCTTTAGAATTTGTCTAAGAAACTAGAAGATGAACATAAAAATGTTAGCAATAGCAAAAAAGATGTACAAACAATTTGGGGGGGGCATATTATACAATAGCAATAGTAAAGTTATGATGAATTAACTCTATACACTTTTGTATCTAATACTTCAGACTGTCCTTCGAGGTTTGCCCGTGTCTGAGAGGCATTGGGGTTTAACAACACAGAGTGTCCAGTGGCAGAAACACATGTAAACAGCATTGATATTTTCAATGTTTCATTCATCTTCTTTCATATAAAAATGTTAGTCACAAGAATCAGGGAGGAAGAGCAAGGCCTTCCAAGGAGAACAAAAGTCTTTCAGCCCCAAAAGAGGCAACTTCAAGGCATTATGAAAATTTATAACAGTATTTTATGTCTTAAAATTGAAGGAAAAGTAAAACTCCAGATGGATTCTGAAAAGAAGAGCTCTCTGCAGATTTGAAAAGCTGCTTCATGGCTGCATCGTGCTAAGCCTGGCACATTGCAAATGCAGCAGGAATTAGCAGGCTAAGAGCAATGGGCTTGGAAAAGACACAGAAAGAATTGCTCCTTCCCAGGAAGGAGCACAACCCTAATCTAGATGATTGGGATAGAGTTTTACACAAAGCTGGCAAAGCTGGCCCAGCATACCACGGCTGGGGACTTCCAGCTCCTTAGGTCTGTGTGGCTGATTTTATCCATTATTTAGTCTAGGCTTAAATGCTGTTTGTTCTCCTTGGTCCTGGTGACCGAGCAGAGCCCAGCACGGGGCGCACACAAAACTCTCAGCGACTCCGAGGGAGAAGCATTTTGGTACTGCACACACCCCGTGTGCATTATACAAAGACTGCATTTACAGTACTTGGAATATTGAGCAAATAAACAATAAAACCATTGCTTCATTTCTGGTAGTATTAAAAGTGCACCTAACTTGCAGGGCTGAGAGACGAGAGCACCCCTGTGCTGCCCCATGGCTGTGTTTCCATTCAGACCTCACTGCAAGCCCACCTGAAGGAGATGCCACGTTCTGCTGCTGCATCTCCTGCACGTCTGAGCCAAAAGCATGGGGAAGGGGCTTTGTGTTACTTAAACCTGGAGGCAAATGGCAACAAGGCAGTGTTCCATATCATCTTTACTACAAAGATACTGCCCAGGTCACCTTTACTACAAAGATGCTGTTCAGACACCATGGCCAGAATGCATCTGTTTGAAAGGAAGAGTGCCCAGACCTGCTGTCTTGGCCAGGGTGGCCGTGGTTCTCAGGCTCCCAACATACTGTCAGGCTTCATCAGGCAAAGGTTCTGCACCAAGGGGTTCTAACTTTATTCTGTGGCAAAGCAGTTACATGGAATTTACCCATAAGGGTGGCTTTTGTCTCAGCTTGCCCAAGAGGGAAAGGGCAATTCCATTTTCATGTTAATACTAATTTTGCATGTGAAAAAAGGAAGAATGGGGTCACTACACTGAAATCCAAGTTTAATCTTTACACTTCCCCCATTCCCTTTTGCTTTGTTTTGATGTGTTTTTTCTTTTTTTTTTTTTTTTTATTTCTTATTTATTTATTTTTTATTTTAAAAGAAATGAGATTTGAAAGGGGCAAAACGCAGATGAAAGACACAGCACACACTGGAGTTAGGCACTGTTTAGTTTCAACACTGGATCCTATTTTTGCAATCTCAGATAATTTTGCCACTAGAATTTGCTTTATTTAAAAAGGGAAGAAAACTTCCTTTTCTCCGTTCTTCCCCAATAACAAACCTCTGCAACAAGGTAAGAGGCTACATTAGATGCAGAGATCAATGGCAAAACATTCTTCTGTTTTCCCAGAATACAGGAAGATCGACAAGACTTACAGTCTTTACAGGAAAGAGTCTTTGATACATCTTAACTATTTTCCCTCTTTTTAGGTTTTGGTGCCCTGGTTTCCCCATAAAATACAATTCTCTCTCTGTTTTCACTCCATCTCCTCTTTTGAGTAAGGCTTCCTGACATGTTGACACCTATCAAAGAATCACAATTTTTTAAAGAAAATTTTCTGTTAAGATTGGGGGTTATTCAGACAAATAAGTGTACACAGACTAGAGCAGGCTCGAGGGGTTTACAGTCATGGGGGAATGAGGAGGTGGGACAGAGGCTGCATCCAGTTAAGTGACTCTCAGGCCCCAGAGAGTCATCATGTTAAGGCTGTTTGGAACATGGTGGCTCTTACTCATATTGCCTGTTCCAGAGTGCAAATGTGCATCAGCCATTTCAATTCTCTTGATACAGTACATGCATTCAGGCAATGGGAGATAAAACAGAAATTAGAACAGCACATTCACTTGAGAGGAAAAATCCCAACCAAGCAAAACTATGGGGTCATGATATCCAAGAAAAAAATAAGGTCTTATATCCCCCCCAGTCAGGGGAACACACTACTCCCATTAAAAATGCAACAGTTAAACAAGTATATGGTGTTTTGGTACAAGGCAAGTCTCTCCATACTCAAACAATCACTTTATGAATAAGCCCAGTTATTTATTCATACATGGAAAATCACTAAGAAGAAAATGTAAATTCCATTGACTGAAGAGCAGAGTGTTAATAAAGAAAAGCCCTGAAAAAGTGTTGGCTTAACACTCACTCCATTTTCTGAAGCTGAGAGCGAGCTTTTCTTCCCACAGAGATTGATGCTCAGTACATCCTAAAACCAGTCTCTTTGTCAGGCCAAACCCAGATGCAGAATCATCATTAGGCATCCAGATTGGAGAGGTTTGGTTGCAGTACGTACCTCAATTCCAACAAACTAAACCACAGAAGTTAGGGAATTTTAGAAACTACACAGACTCCTAATTTAGCATATGCATTAGTTTGTGATGTCTTTTTTTTTGCACAGTTCAGCAGTAATTGATATGTACAGTACAAAGAATGAGGAAGAAATAAAATCTGAACACTTCCATCTGCAAGAAGCTAATGCATATTTGATAAATATTCAGACACAATGTTTGCCAATTAGTGATTACATTTCTATGATCTAGTGATTTTCTTCCCACAGATGCTAAATGATTGCACAGGTTATCCACTCTTGATTTTCACTGTGAAAGAATAAATCATCTCTGATTCTTTTTAAAAAAAACAAACAAAAAACCCCTAATCCTACTCCAGTGGGTTCAGGGTGTTTTATGAATGTCCCAAGTCAATCAATATCTGCACAGAAATGCTTCATTTGGTAAGGAAATTTTTAGATGAATATTTATTCAGAAGCTGCTTATAAAAGTGGCTATTGATAGGGACTGGAAGGAAGAGTGGAATTAAATAGAGAGGAGTAGTGTTGTACCAAAATATATAAAGAAAAATTTAAAGCTTTTCAATTAAGAAAAATTTGTATATTCAACTCACATTAGATACAGACGTGCACAACAGACAGCAGTTAGAAACAACAAGTACATTTACAAAGCTTTCTTTTCACGTTAATTTCTACCAGCATTTCTGAAAGTAACCTACTAAAATGATGACCCTGTTTATAATAAAGGCGCAAAATATTGCTCTGTAGCATATTTTGAAAATAATATAAAAATAATTTCTATATTACAATTTAAACTTGGCTTGTAAAATTCCAACATAATACAGCCTTAAGTCTACAAATAGAACATACTTACAAACACCTTTGTGTTGTTTTCCTCTCGTTTTTAACAATATAATATTTGAATCATATACACTGGAAATCCATGTGCAAATTAAAATAGGTACTAGTGTCTGTTACTGCAATAATTTCAATTTATGCTATACATGTTTGGTGATCCTCCATGGAAGCTGCCATTCCCTAAAACAAATACTCTCGAATACACTGACAGAGACTTACAATACACTAAGCTGAAAAGCCATCTACAATCAGCATCACTTATTTTGCTTCTCTGGACCTGGGTTGCCTTGAGATTGCTGTGGTTTCTATGAACGTGAGGGGTTTTCCCCTGTGCAAACACTCCCAGTGCTCCCTTGGGAGCTCAGACTCTGCTTTCATGGCCAGCATCTTCCATGCTGATGAAGCACCTGATTTAAGGCCCCCACTACCCATGGAATTCTGCCCCAGGTTTCAGGGGACAGCAGATTTAGCCCAAAGAGGCCCAAGGCTTCCCTCAGCTCCTCAGCAAAGTCCTCAGTGATTCTCTGCTGGCAGAGTAACATCAGCAACCAGCACTGGCTAAAGGCTCATGCCTTGATCCAGGACACTCTTGCTTTTCTTTAACCCTCTCTGGAAGCTTCTGGCAATCAGCAGCCTCCTTGCTGCCAGGGGGACTGTGCAGGTGGGTGAAGTTGAGCACCAGTGGAACTGTCTGCAGACCTGGGGAGTTGGAGGGCAGTATTTTGTCAGATCTGTGCTGTGCATTTGTGATATCCACACATGCATCACCCGAGCAGTAGATGGCCGTGCCCATGGCCCCGAGCAGGGGCTGACCTGCCTCGTGTCCCTTCTGCACCCGCCCTGCTCTCGCCAGCAGAGTTCAGCCCCACCAGAGGGGACTCAGCGCTCCACTTGGCCTGTTTAGACCTCTTACAACATAAGCAACATAAAACTTTTCAACTAAAGCATCTTTCTTTCACTGACGCCCGTAATGTTATTCTGACTTAGGAAGAAGCAATTAATTGCTAAAGAAATCTGGGACAATATTTCCATTGCATTTATAGAGCAAAACGTTAATCAATTGTTTTAAAATCCAAAATATCTGAAGCTACTTTTTATAATCTACAAAACTTTCTTCTGAAAGGGCTGCTTGTTTTCCATACACTACAACTGATAGCCACCTCTGAAAATACACTTGTAAAGTCTAGCAATGGTTTATTAACTCCTTATAAAGCATTTTAAATGGAACTTTAATATAAAGTGTGACTGAAACCCATTATGTATCACAGGCATCCTCTCTTACAGACCTTTGTATCAGAGTTCATGAACAAACTAAAAGAATTGCATAATAGTTTTAAGCCTTTTTTACATTAGAAAAATTGCACATTCACACATTAAAAGAATTCCAGCTTCGTCCAACCTAAATATCTCCTGGTGAGTTTGTATCTGTTCTGGGAAGGTGTAACCTACCCAGTATTTACTCTGTACTTCTCAAATCTCGACAACAGTGCTAAATGTTGAATCACTATCAAGGAGAACGGGGGCAGGGGGGAAAGCACATTCATTTGCAAAAATATATGTGTGTATTGCAGTCACTTGAGCTCACAAGGAAACAAGTGGGGTCCCCCAAACCAGCCCTGATTCCTGTTCTGCTGGGACTAGGAGGTAACTGCAGGTGCAGAGAGGGCAGGTCAGGCACAGAAAAGGACTGGACCTTCAATTGGCAGGAAAAATAAACTGAAAGACCAGTCAAAGGACAGCACGTAGTGCAACTGAAAAATGCATAAATAGCTGAGCAAAGACACAACTTCTCTCCATGCTGGTGAATGCAACTCACGAGCAATTGGGAGTTGTCTCTAGAAACACAGGTAGAAATCTTCCTTTTATAGCTGGAGACTTCCTGTAATGGGACAAACACTCCTTCAGGAGGAGGCACCGTCCCTGCATGTTAAACTGTTTAATGCCAACTGTGGCACAATGCAGAAAACTGCCACAAACAGCTCAGAAATAAAAAGAAGAAACCTCACCCGCCCAGTATTACTTATCCAGAAAAAAGGAGAACTACCAGGAAATTATGGGTAGATCTTAACTGGCATTGTAGGCCTGCAACTTCTTTTTAAACTGCTAATGTTAAGGGACAAGAGAATTGTAGGATATTTGAAGAGAGTTCTAAAAGAAAACAGCAATTAGAAAATTATTCAAAGATATTCCAAGAAAAAGATTCTGAGGAACCGGGCACAACTAAAAAGTGTTCTGTCAGCATTTCATATAATAGGTATTTTAAAATGAGCTGTCCAGTAGCGGTAAATATTTCTGGAAACATCTGAGTGTCCCAAGGATGACAATGAACACTCAAGTTTGGCATCCTATACAGACAAGCCTGTTATTATTCAGAAGACCAATTAATTTTTCAAAACAATCCAACATACAGGTACTACCTATTCAATAATTTAGAACAGTGTACTTTATCTAGATGCTGACCAGTTGTCAATCCCTTTCTTTCGTGAACAGAAAATTTTAAAATCATTCTACAGAAACAAATCCTTTGGAAAAAAATGGGAAATGGCAACTTCTCACAGTAACTGCTTATTTTTACATATGTGCTGCTACTTTTTTCCTCATTCGGAGAGGATATAACTCATTTAAGTACATGGGCTGGTATGGTTTGCTGCTCATATAATATTTCTTAAGCACAGCTTTACACAGAAGTGATTCTCAGAGTATCAAATGCTACTCCTACTCTAATGCCCTAAGAATTCTTAAGTATTTCTGGGTTTTGTGAAGTTTTATCCTGCCACTTTTCTCTGTCTCAGCAGCAAAAACAATCAAGTATAATATTTATTTTAACATGATCTGGCTAGTTTTAGCATAATCTGCAATCCCAGTTTTTTTTACAATTAGCAAACCAAGATAGGAGGACACTGCTTACCAGTGCATGCAGCTGGAGAGAGGCATTTAGAACTGCTTACCCTGGGGACAGAAGTCACATGGAGCTTAAACACATACCAGTATTTCCCTTTTAGGAAGGGAGGCAAGTTCAGAAAGACTCAGTATATGCTCAGAATACAGCAAGGAGTATGAAGTACAGGTCTGGATTCATGGAACAGCTAACATGGCAAAGACCCTCGCTTTTTAGCAGTGGTTAAGGGACTTATTTTGAAACCTCCCATTCAGCAGGAAACCTAAAATATGGTCAATTTTAAGTATGTGCTCAGTTCCACCAGTTTCGGTGGGACATTGGAAAAAACTCGTGCTTTTCCTCCAAGCCAGCACACAGCAGGGAAGTTGGTGCATCTTGTCTCAAGCTGACTTTAGGCTTGGTTTCAGGGTTAATCAGGACTAACTGTATGCAAGTGAAATGATGCCACCCATGTAAAGAGTAAAAATTGGGGTACAGCAGAAAAAGAATCAAACATCTTTGCCAAAGAATTTTTCCTGTGAGGGCCAGAAAAATGCTATTCCATAGTGAGGAAGGCAGAACTCATGTTCTGCCCCTCTGGGTGGCAGAGCAAGTCCTGAAGGCAGTACCTCACCTGTTGGTGGGAAATGAGCTCTTAAAAAAGCCCCACTGGAAAGCAGAGAGTAAATGAGCCATTGTTACAGTGTACCAACACCACAGAGCTCTCCGTACTACATTGTGCCATTGATGGTGGAGGGGAGCAGAAACAGCCAGGACTATCATGGAGAAAACCTTCTCATGTCATTCATCTCCTCCACCCACATCTGCAGGACCTGTTTGCAGACAGGTTTCTGTGAGCAAAGTTTCATTTTCAAAAGTACTGCAAACCCTTCTGCAGGTATTTGGGTATCAGGCTTGTGCAAAGGTGTGCTGGGAGCTGCCCTTCCTGCTGGGGTGTTTCACAGCCAGCTGGGACCCTCCGGGAGGGGACCTGGGAACAGGTGGAGCCAACAGTCTTCAAGAGAGGCTCAAGTAGTTAGGCTTGCAATAATTAGCACTCAATAATGCTGAGAAATGAATAATAAATAATGATTAGGTTCATGCACTAGCTAAGGGAATAAATCGACGCATTACATTTGTTTTGACAAGTAGTTCGTTCAGATCTAAAATGATCCTGAATTTCCTACTGGTCATCAGATCTTCCAAATCTAATAAAATTTTTATATTTTAATTTTATTTTAATATTTCTCTGCATTTCAACAGCAAGGAAACTATTTTTGAAATTCAAGTGCTGCAAAACTGTGGGGGTTTGGGGACACCACCTCTTGAAAGTCATAATGAATGTTTTTATAAAACCTGTTTAAAAATTCAGTGCAAACAAAAGTGGCTCAAATCTACTCTTTTTTTTCTTTTTTTTTTTTTTTTAAGGAAATATAGAAATAATTGGTAAGAACTTAAAATTAGGAAGAGCTACAGCCCTCATGAATGCAGACCTTTCACTCCCATTTTTCCAGAACCACTCCATTTCAGACTGAAGTAACTACAAACATTAGTAGCAATGCAATCTGCTGCCATGTTAAAAATATGCAGTATGCAAAATCACTACCCTCCTGAAAAAAAAGGCTATGAAAAATTTAGGGTTTACTGAGCAAAAAAATACTCTCATAATAGCTCTATCATTTCAAATGTCTGCAAGGCAGACACTACCCTACCACAACACCACGTCTCTGCTATTATGACTTTCCCCTATCCTTCTACTACCTGAGTGATGTCAGTGTAAATTCAGGCACCATTAGTAAATTTTTGACCAAACATATACACAGCACTGACAAAGGAGTAAACAACCCTTCACCTTACCAGTATATGTAAAAAAGACACTGACAAAATGGAAAATAATATTTTTTTTTATGATAAATTAATCCTATTATTTCCTCATTGCCCCGGAAAAGCGAAAAGCTAGACACTATTTACTCATCAATCCTTTATTCTTTTTTTAAGGATTCCTTTTACTGCAATCCAACACTGTTTACTTTGTAAGTAAGAAAATGGTAAAACTAAGTAGTCAGGAAGGATCCTCAATGCCTGTGTCCCTTGCTGTCCCTCTCCCTGCGCTTTAACTCCTCTTTGTAGCAGTAGGAACAGTAATTGTCAGTCTCAGGACGACCATAAAAGGAACAGTTCTCCTTCTTGCAGCGGTTCTGCTGGATGGAATATATTGGGCAAACTGTGCTTCTGCCTTGGTTTTTATCGTTGTTCACCCAGGTCTGAGGGGCGTCCTCGTCAGCGTATTCCAAGCAGTCTCTGATGTCCCCAGTGTTGAACCCATTGGTGTATGTCTGGGACTTGTGTTCGGTGGGCATGGCATAGCTCAGCGACTCCACCGTGTTCACCGTGCGGATCCCCGAGAGCCGGGCTGGGCTGTAGCTCTGGGAGGACAGGGATCTGTTCTGCTGGGGGTAGGTGGCACAGGTTTTCAAGGTGCCCACCACTGGCTTGTAGGTGTCGTCTTGGAAGCTCGATGGCTTGGAGTTGACATCATGCAAATGGATGACACTTTGCCTTTGAACAGGGGGAGTATGGCTATAGTGGGCAGAGACTGGGATGGGGCCACTCCTCTTGGCACTGTTACTGGGTGAGGAAAAGGACCCGGGAGTGGGACTAGTGCGATCTTTAAACTTTAAAACCAGTTGAGTTGTATGGCTTTGAGGCAAGACGGGTGATGCCCTATCCTGAGGAGATGGTTCTAATTTTTCTTTTGAATATGCTTCTGGCTCCAGTTTCCTACTGGATGAGCCATTGAGTGCAGCCTTTTTCTCGGTTTCCTTTCTCTTCTGTTCCTGTTCTGCGTTGAAACGCTCCTGGGCACTGGTCAGGTAATAGCCAATCATCTCCTCGTGGAACTGATGCCTGTGGCTGGTCAAAAGAAGGCCAGCAAAAATAAACTTTCGTTCACCTTGCATGGCAGCTCTCAAAATATTTAGGCTGAGTTTCACGTCGGTGCTGTACTTCCATGGGTCAGCCTGCTTGTCAGAGAAGGGCTTAGTGTTCCCCTTGTCAATGGGTGAGTTGCTGGCTCTGTCAGTCGGAGATGGGGTGGTCTTTTCAGATGGAGACGTGCTTGCAGACTGTCCAGACTCCTCTTTGCTCCCTTTTCGAGACTTAGACTTCTTCTCTTTGACTTTCTCTACCGTGTCACCATTTTTTCCATTCCCTGAATTGGCTCTGCTCATTTTGCCATGGACCAGGCCTCCAAGACCACCCATGTTCTTTTTCAGTTTAATCCCCAGGGTTTTACTGAGGCTTCCTATTTTATTGGCAACTGAATCCGTCCTGGTTTTGTCTTTATCTTTCCTTTGTTTGTCCTTTTCTTTTTCTTTACTGTTTTTGCCATTATTGCCATTGGAATTACTACAGATGGAATCTCGGTCCGAGTCCATTGAGTCAGCCAGAGACTGCACGTCTTCCCCAGCTGAAGCTGTAGGGGATTCTGGTTGAGCCAAAGGGGCCTGCTATGGAAAAGTAATTATAATTAGATACAGAAAAATCAGTTTTATACAGAAACCGGTGCAAAAAAATCCCCCCAATTCAATACATTGGCATTGACTTGAAATATATTTTTTAATTTACGCACTGACATTTGGGACATTTTCTTCACCAAATAAAGCTTATCTTGCTGTGCTGACTATGTATCTTGCTTGTTCCCACAGTAGCTCTTGCAGAATAGAGGCCTTTCCCCGGGAGGCTGTGACAGGCAGTGTGTGAGTCACGGAGGGGAGCTGTGGCACAGACTCCCTGTGGGTGCAGATCCCACCACCCCGAGTGCCCACTCCACGGGCAGCATCTGCACTGAGGCTGTCCCTGAGCCAGCAGGGAGAGGAACTGCTCACATTGTGATGGAAGGGAAACGAGGTGCTGCTGACAGCTCTGAGGGGGATACAGCACACAAACCTGACTGCAGCAGCATTTCAAATTTCATTATGTCCAAACCCCAACTTATTTGACTTTTTCAGCATTTGGGTCTCTGGTGCGTGAAAATCAAAGGTACAATGTACCAGAGCTAAACATCTCACCTGAAACAATAAACATTAACCTTAAGCAAGTAAGCTGAGGAATACAATGATGTGTATTCATGCTTCTTGGAAAAGCAGTGCAGACACAACGCTGTCACAAGTGCCAGTTGCACTTTACATTTTAGGTAACAGGATAAAACATCTTTCCTGAAAATGCCATAACATGGGTTCTAGGGTACTTTAAAACAGGACTCTGTTCATTTACTTCTGCAAAACTTAGTCTGGCTTTCAGGCACCATGAAGCTAAAATCTGCCAAAGGTAAATATGAAACACTTCACTAACCACAAGAACTCAGGGAGGGGCAAGCACTGTAGATGTATATACTTCTGGTACAGAAATACCTGCCTGCTTCTTGTCCCTGGGTACTTACATGCCCTGTCTGTCAGGGCTCCCTGACCCACCTGAGCTGGGAGCAGAGGTGTCACCCCATGTGCAGAGGTGACAGTGCTGCAGTGACCTGGCTGTGTGAGCACGGACAGGGAGCTCAGGTTCCACAGGTTTCAGACTCACCACTTACAACTACGGGACCATTTTGCCTCTCCTTTTTCTGATGTGGTAGTGACTACCGGTAAAACTAGAAAAATGGATTTTCTCCCTCTTGCAGCTTGTTAAATGCTTTCTCATTTTGTGTTCTGTTCCTCTGTTCAAGCCCCATCTGTGTAGGCTGCCTAAATGACCTCCAGCCTCTCCTAGCAACCTTTTGCCTCCAGACTAACCCCTCAATCTATTCAATGCAATTTGCAGAGAAATTTGCAGCTGAAGACGTGCCAGCTGGGCATGGTTCTAAAATAGCTCTCTGAACAAGCCAGCCTCCAGTTCAGAGCCAGTCTGTGGCCTTTTGTCAGCCACTCCAAACTGGGAGCTCTCCAGGGGTGCAAATGCATTCTCAGAAAGAGAAAGGAGTTGGGATTGTTGACCTAACAGTGGTATTAGGAGGGCAGGCCAAAGTTCTGAGAAAACAATGGTGAGAAAAGGTTTCTTTAAACTACACAGACTTCTGAAATATGTAACATAAAAATTAAGCTAGAAAATACATTTCAGCAAAAAATATACAAGCAACAGTGTTATTAAAACACATGACCAGATCAATCTATAAACCTGACTGTAGTGTCAGTGAGCCATGAGTGGCTTGTCCCTGCTGCTGGGACATGGAGGTGTTTCCAGGCAGCCTTCCCTACACAGCACCCTCCCAAGCCTTGCATCTCTCATCTTGTTTGAAGAAAGGGGACGTTGACCTTACCCGTGTCTCGGATGGGATGCGTATCCATGTTACATTCATGTAGCTGTGCAGAAGATTAAGCTTTGCCTCAAGAGACAGAATCAAACTAAAGATGAAAAAAAGAAGGGAACGAACAGTCAAAAGGCCTGAAAGAAAAAGCAATACTTCATAACACGGAGAGATGTAACAGTAGCCTGAATTGTGACTGTCACCTGGAGACCCACCCATGTCTTCTGCCAGGTAACCAGAGAACAAGAACAAAGCCCTCGCAGCTCTCCCAGTACTCCAACCAGGTACAGCTCAAGACATTTTACTGCTTAACACTGAAGTTACAGAAAGGTCTTACTTGGCCAGTCTGGTGTTATCATTGTCATCTTTTCCCCACTCCCAGTCTTTCCCAGGATCGACCGCAAAGTGCAAAGGCAGTAACTTGTGTTCAGAGTCAGTCAGGGGGATCACCGCTGAAGCAGAAAAGAAACAAGGATTGGGGTGGGGGGAACAAAAATCACAAAAAGAAGAAAAGACTCAGATGTGAAAAGCAGAATTGCTGCTTCAGGAAGGGCAGAATTTGAGCGTGCTGCAGAATTGCCTCATCAGAGCACCACAAATGATTTGTACTGGGCTCCATTTCCCTATTCTCATGTTTGTACAGTAGAGGGGGAGGTAAATACACTGATGGCTCTTGGAGTGAACGACTGTC
Organism: Xenops minutus; assembly: GCA_035221455.1. Lineage (NCBI taxonomy): Eukaryota > Metazoa > Chordata > Aves > Passeriformes > Furnariidae > Xenops > Xenops minutus. Next base: position 16,133,603 of record JAWWEE010000016.1, read on the forward strand.
ACCTGTGGAGGAGGGGAGACCTGTGAAAGACCAACACGGCCATTCTATAACGCACCAGAAACCTTTCCTGGAGACAGAGTCATTAGAATACCAGAAAACAATAAAAAGTTGCAATATTCCTGCCTGTCTCCCAGAATCCCAGATTCACATACTTGTTAACTATTTTGCTTTTTTAGTTTTGTACCTTTTTGTTTTGCACTGTCAAAGAAATAAAAATATATTGGTATCAGCAGTAAGAAAGCAAAAGGCAGTTACAGTAATTTGGACCCTGACTGTGAATTAATGTAATTGAAGAGCATAGATCAAGATATACGTGGGTTAAGAGGTCAGTGTAAGGCCTGTCTGAGTGTAGTGAAAAGACCACAAATGCTGTTATATCCCAGCGCAGCAGTTCTGGCTTTTCTGTTCCTTCCCCTCTCTGGGAGGGCTCTGCCTTCTGACACCTCTCTTAATGGCTCTGCTTTATACTCAGCATGCAGGGACCACACTCCGATGTTAGAGTGTCTATTATTCATCACCAGCAAGAAACTAAAATAGTCAGCTTTAATTAAAGGCACTAATTTGCTTTCATTCCATTAGGAAGAAAGGGAAGAGCGGATGAGGCCCTGGGTAGGATCCTCAGCATGGTGCAGTTTGCTGCTGCTCCTCTGACAACCAATCAAGGAATTTGATTTTCTACCCTAGAACCCTTAAGAACTTCACCTAGGTGTTCATTCCAGCCAAGTCAAGTGGCAAAGAAACCGGGAGAAATGACCCAAACACCACAGCACACTCAGTTACTGAAACCCGACTGCACTGGTTATACTTTCTGCAGTTCAGAAATCACACGTTGCCAAAACAAAGGTGTAGCATTTTTGGTCCAGTGCTGTTCCACACACAGCAGAACCCAACAATTCCAAGTGTGCAGTGGCTGCAGGTGGGGAGGATGGTGCTGTCCATCTCCCCAGGTGTGTCCCGAGCTCTCTGTGCTGTCCATCCCCCAGGTGTGTCCCGAGCTCTCT
>JAWWEE010000016.1:16134703-16159293 GCA_035221455.1 Xenops minutus
GCGCCGGTGACTGGAGCTCAGTCGGCTGCTGTTCCGCTCTCACATCCCGCTCCCCTTGCACATCCCGCTCCCCTTGCACATCTCCACTCCTCCCGCACATCCCGCTCTCCCCGCACATCCCCACTCCTCCCGCACATCCCCACTCCTCCTGCACATCCCGCTCCCCCCGCTCTCCCCGCACATCCCGCTCCCGACAGGCACGGACACTGACGCCGCACGGGAATTTGGCTCCTTAAAGAAACTCGGTGTGAGCACGCAGAGAATCAAAGCCTGCAGTTCAACATACACTGTACAGCAAGTTCCTGGAGCACAGGAACATCGCAAATGGACAGCACGTGTGACAGCTGAACACACCTTTTCACACTCCCTGGTGGAACAGCAGGGCTTACCCTGCTGCATTCAGTGCAGCAAAGGGGCTGGAATAACTGAGACAACAATTAACGTGTTTCCTAGTCTGCCAATTAACTGAATCACCAGCAGGCACTGACTGGGCTGACAGCTGGCCTTGCAGTGCAATACCTCAATCATTTAGAGGATGAAGGCAACTTAGGAAAGAGCATTATAAGTCTACAACACAACAGTTCACTTCTGATAGCACCTGACCTTACAGGTACAGAGAACTGGGAGTGGAATCCTAGGGAGCTGATGATGGAAAGCCTGCACAAAAGAACTGCCAGAGAACTGAAGCAGTCTCTTTTGGATGAAAAGTTCAAAAAGTAAACATGAGTTTCTTTTCTAAGGGCAGTTTGAAAATAACCCATTTTCACACAGTTCAATAATAATAATTCTTTATAAACAAATACTAAATTATTTTTAAACATCACTGTTATCAGTGAGACTGAAAATAGAGTATTAAAATACTATTAAAAATGCTTAGTGATACTTCATTTTATTAACATACTACATTAAGTTCAAAACAAAGCTTAGAGCTGATTGTCTACAGCACATCACTGCTGTCTTAATTACTGAACACATTCTGTGTCTCCACCTTCACACAGAAACAAATGTTAGTCCGAGCCGAATGGTGACTGTATCCTCATTCCGAGGCATAGTCTGAGGCTGGGAGGAAGCACTGCTGTTTCATGCAAAATACATCTGCTAAAGTAAGGGAATTTTAAAATTCTGTCTTGTCTGCAAGAGATTTCCTTTCTCAGGGAGCTCTCTTCGATAGCCAGGGTTTCCTGTAGGATGCCCCATGTTGATGGCAGAAAAGTACTTTTATGTTGTCACTTCAAGCAGGATCCCTGACATCAATTTCTAAAGCAACCCCCTGACTGCAGCACCTCCCTGAGGCCCAGCTACAGCACAGAGTCTGTACCAGGTTACACCTGGCTTTGGAAAGTCTCTAGCTGGAACCACAACGTCTGGAACACAGCCTACAAGCCCTGACACCAACACCCAGGATGCTTGACAAGTAGTTCATCCAGGGCAGTTTGAGACACACAGGGAGGACTTTCCTGCCATTCCTCAGCTGTGTGTGCTGCCTTCAGTGTTGTGTAGGAGCTCACAGTGTTTCCCAGCACCCATTTTCATGCCTCAAGTGTCATTATTCACCTTATAAAAAGAACAACCCTTTATTTCTGAACAGACTAGTAAATAAAATGGTGACACTGGACTGACACACTGCTGTTCAATACCCCTCTCACACCTCTTTCTGCACTCGGACAGAGCATGGCACTGTGAGAAGCTGCAAGTTCAAGGAAGCAGCCTTAGGGGCAGCTGAGAGCCAGGCTGTGTTCCCATAAACAAAGATACAAAACATCTGCATCAACGGAGCTGCATGAATCTAAAAATATTTATAGGTTTTTAATCAGACATTGGATTTCAAAACAAGAGGCCCTCTGGCAACCATCCGAATGCCAGCTGTGTGCTGGTAAAAAGAAGACACATCAAAATGTGTTTTAAATCCTCTCCAGACAAGAGGATGTTAGCATGTCTTCTCTTTATGCACATTTATAGTAACATTTGAATTGATCTGTTCCAGGACTCTATGCCAGAGCAGAACTTCAGGCATTCACATCAGTATTTATTTGGCCATACATATTTCTCAAATATATACATACTATCTCCTCCACAAGAGAGCAGATCAGCAGCTTTAGCATGTGTGTATGTACAGGCAAGAGTTCAGAGAGCTCCAGATGCTGCTCCTGACACCTGGTTACATAGTTAGAGCACAAGTACTCCAGGTATGACTGGCCTGGCTCACCAAGATGCTCCTTTAAAGAAGCTGCAGCTCTAAGCTCTTGGTTGCATTCTCACAGTTCAGAATCTGGCCACACACTGTGGCACCTGTGCCACTCAGTGACACATTTAACAACTGTGGCTCTGCCTGCCCCTGTGCCAAAGCTGCTTCAGCATCCCTCTGCTGATGGTCCAGAAGCAGGCACTGCTGGAGCATCCTTGTGCCAGTGGATGTCCTGGCACAGCACAGGGAACAAGAGCAATGCTGTGCTTGCTGTTGGGCAGCTGTGGTCTCCAACAGCAGCCAGCTTGGCAGCTCAAAGCTAAAGCATTCCCTCCATCCCAGACTAAATGCCAAATGGCCTCTCTGCTCCACAGAACTGGAGCCTGTGTGTACAAGGCCCTGCAGTAAGACATGGACAACTGAGTCATAAAAAGCAAATACTACTTGCAATTAAACTGGATGAACTTACACGTGAAAGCCAGTATTTAGTGTTTCTGATGCTGTGCTGGATATTTGGTAGGGTTTTCTCTCCCAGCGCCTTTCCTGTGGGAATGCAGCTGCAGGAAAATCCTACAGGATTAAGGATATTTAACATTGTTGCTAGCTCTTGTGGAAGAAATCAAAAATGGGACCTTGTTATCAAACCCAAGACCTTGCAGTGTGCAATTAACACGAATAAATGGCTTGTAAGATATGAGTTATATTGCAGTGGGTGACACTGAGGTGTGCCACTGAGTGGCAGACACTGAGAGGTCGGGGCAGAGCAGCTCAACAGGAGTTTCCCTTTTGTCAATCCCGTCACTTAGAGGACACAACAGCAAAAGGTGGATGGCAGCTACCCTGCCTGCCAAGTTACTGCTGAGAGAGATCAGTTCTGTGTGTCCAATCATTTACACACAGAGGCCCTGTGAGACCTGTGATAATGAAGCTTGTACGAAGGCAGAGAGATGTGCCTGAGAAAAATGAGGTTTCTGTTGGTTTGCTGATATTATTCTGATCCCAGTTGTTAGAAAGGAAGAAATGGACTCCACCTACTCCAGAAATTGTCTTGTTTCACCACCAACAGAACTCAAACCGAGAAAGAATCAAGACCAAAGACATGGAGGCATGTTCTACAAGACAACCCTACAGTGTATCATCAGCAACCATCAACAGTGAGACCATGTCCTTATAAAGGCTCTCCAAAACACTATCTGCATCCATATCACACTATTGCACTAAAATGGTGTGAATTTGCTTTGCAGAGTTTCCTTTCTCACAAGGTGTTTCACATCACACTGCAGTGCTTTCCTATGTGAAAAGCATTTTCCTAAGGTTGTTCTTCTACCCACTGAGGGCTGGAAAGCAGTTCCAGTGTCCCAGCACATAATGCCAAGGCCATAGCTATTGCCAAGCACCTACCTACAAGACCCTGGAACAGTGATGTGCAAGGGAAGGCTGAATAGCTGAACTGGACTGATCCTCCCCATTGAATACCTGACATCTAGAGCAAACTTTTTCTCCATTTTTGTCTTATGACTCAGTCTCCTCTTGATCAACACAAGGTTTGCAAATCCCACATGCAATCCTTTGCAGTTTTCCATCTCACACAGCCTCATGCAAAAAACTCTCCACTCCTCCCAAAAAGGATGGCCTAAACTAGATGGAAAATTTTTGTGTGAAGATGCTACAGCAAAATCTGCTGTTCAGGAGTTCTTTTCTATCCCCTTTGCCTCATTTTAGTGAGCATATTTGCCCCTGCTCTGCAGAGCTGCAGCACTGCTGACTGTCTCATAAGTATGGGCAATGCTTAATACCATCCAAAATCAGAAGAAGTGCACATGGGGTTAGGGAATCGAGTGATAGACATTTAGGTGCCTCTAGACTACTCTCTAGGAAGGAGGATGAAATTAATTTCCCTCAGAAGATCTCAACAACCAGCACATATTCACATTTGCAAGGGATTTAAAACACCTCTGAAGTATCATCAGGGAGAAAAAAAGGCTCATAACTAAAAGCAAAACTCCAATGAATTTTTCTAAAGCCTCATCATGTTTTTGGCAAAACACTTCCCCACAAAAGCAGCAAAGGCAGATGGGAGTTCATGTCACAGCCTTCTATTATTAAGCAAACAGGTCTAACAAATAAGGGCTCCTGGGCTACTGATGCAGGAACAGATCTAGTCCTGAAGCTTTTGTCACTCCCAATCCCATATCCAGGAAGCTGCAACTTGACATGGAAGTATCTATCAGGCTTTATTGTCACTGTTCCAAAGGAGAACAGAAGACAGCAAGGTAAAAACATTTGACCTAAATGTTTTTAAATGAGAAAAGTGCATTTAGCACACTAGAAGAGAGATATTTCTTTTCCATTTCATGAGTTTTTAATAGTAATCTGACTCACACTTAAACTTCTAAACATGTTACTAACCCAAACAAAGGCCTTCAAGATCCCAGAGGCACAGCAGGTAATTGTGGTTGTAGCTGTACATACATGGAACTGACTGACAGAGAAGGTGTTGGTGCCAGACAGCACACAGGTTAGGACTGATGAGTTCTTGGCTCCCAGGCTTGGGATTAGACTACTCCTAAGCATGCAGAAATGACATTTAGTGAATATTGCTTCTTTTCTGATGGATAAATACCTACAGGTAGAGGCACTCTGTGCATTGTGTTCAACATATATCCTAGTGTTGCTGTGTTTATAGCATACCTTGTTCTCTCTGTTGGTCTTTTTGTTCCATGGAAACAAGAGCAGAGAAATGGGCCTGATCATAGGCCAGCACAAGAGGTGAGCAATGGCATCTGTTTGGAAGAACTTCAAGTGGCAAATAAATTCCTCCAAAAGGTATCGGTGCAAACGCTGCAAAGGAGAAGGAGATCTTTTAACTACGTGAAAGAACAGACAATAATTGTATCTAATACTTGTACTGCAATATTTTCAGAACTCCAAGAGAACAACCTAAAGAGAATAATCTGCAGAAAAGAGTAATAACAACAGGGAAAATTTCATTATAAAAATGTCACTAGAAACACTACGAAAGTAATGAAAACCTTCTGCTCTTCCAGAATTTTCCGTGCTCTAATTGTTTACTGGTAAAGTTATTAAGATCTTGTAACAAAATCTAACACAGGTACACAGATCTGTACCTTCCTGTAAGACTTCTAAGTAGAGAGGTATTTTCTGATTATCATCAGTAACTACACTCTCAGTTCTCTTGGCAACATGCTCTGCTCATGCCTTACATAAGAGTTCTGTAAGAAACTTCACAAACATGTTTATTGTCCACACATTTCATCACACACATTATATATATATATATATGAATGTGCATAAGTGTGTATGTATGAAAATGTTAAGGAAAGACTCAAAAAATTCTCTAAGTATATGAATGGGATGCTCCACCTGTAGGGGAAAAATCTTGCTTTGAAAGATTCTACACTTGTTTCTCTCTGTAATTATGGGAAACAGCAAGTTTGGCCAGGAAAATTCTCGATGTGTTTGCTTCTGATCAATTATTTTTCCTTTTGCTACAAAAATAGGAATCTTCATTGCTGAAATATTTCCAGATGAGTTCCCCCTGTGAACCCATGCTGGCTGTGACCGAGGACTGCATTGTCTTTCAGGTGTTTTTCAAAAACTCACAGAATAATCTATAACCACTATTTGTAGTTTGTAATGCGAATGGAAACTGAAATTACTCATTTTCCTGTGGAAGTAAATTCCTGCAAACTCCATCATCTGTTTAACATTCTCCTTTAATCAACCAAACATCCCCCTTTAATTAAGCAACACACTATCATGACTTAGGATTCTCTTAGTTCATGGTAGAAAGTGAGTGTGATGAATTTAATCCTTCAAGTCCTGCTCAGACAGTGCCCAGCTGGCTACAATACTGGTGTGCTCACATGTGCAAACTGAATGAAACATCCCGGAAACTTTTGAATGAGAAGCTGAAAAGGAGTCATTGAAAACAAAACTCCAAGAGATATACATTCAAAATGCAGTTTTTCAAAGTCAGGGTAGATTGATTTCTGCAGAGCTTTAATGGGCACCTAAATAACACAGTGAAATTAGAACCTTGTTAACCTAGACCAGTCAGAAATGCATTGTGGTCTGTAATCTGGGAGTTATTAAGTTAATAGCCAATATCTAGGATAAATGGATTTTCAGCAGGACTTACATAATTATCCTGTATTTTTTACTCTCATCTAATAGAAATGGATGGAGCATCACTGTGTGCCTTCAGAAAAAGGCAGCAGCCATGCCAGAAACACCCAGATATGTGACAGCTGGCTCTCTGGGGTGCAGCAGTTCAGGACTGATCCAGTTCCCAGAGGTGCACAGATCTCCAAGAAAGCTCTTACCTTCTCCCCCTGAGTCTCGTAACATCGTGTCTGCCACTACAACAATAGGTCTTCTCAAAATATGGGCTAAGACAAAAACATGAAACTCTTCTAAGCTCTCGTACACTGGATCTTCTGCATTGTCCACCCTGGAAGACACAGCAGTGAGACTGTTTTGAACCACCTTGAACCACACACTGAAACTGCAGCAAACCAACACATCCCAGCACCTGTTTCTTCATCATTGCCACTTCTCTCCGCTCTTCTGAAACACATATTCCAATTACTGACATATGTAGCATAAGAAATAGGGAAAGAAAATGCATTTTTGGAAATGAAATAATAGCAGCAGAGGAAATGTTTTCACTAGCAGACTCCACACTAGTTCAGTAGTCAGCAAAATTCATTACTTTCTGATATTGTTTGGTAGGCTGGCAGGAGCAGAAGGGCGATTCTTAGCCAAGCTGTTGGAGTAAATCTACTTTTGTCACAAAAAATTCACTTGGCACACTTGGTACACAGACCCTACAGTGTGTTCCTAGCTCAGGGCAGCTTACCCTGGCAGTGTCAGAAACACTGACATCAACTTGAGTAGGAGGAGTTTATCTGACAGAGTTGTCAGCTCTTTTTCTTTGACTGTTACCAACACATTTTTTTTTTAAGATGGGGAGGGGCACCTGTGTAAGGAACTGGAGATTCAGTGTCCTGCTGGATTTTCCAAAGAGCTGAATTTCACCTGCTTTCCGGGAGGCTGATCAGGAAACATTCACTGATCAAGCACTGAGACACCTCTCCTTCCTGATATCCTTCCTCCCATTACCCAAACTCATCACGAGATTCCCCATTTTGTCATTTCTTCTGACATTCCCTACTGAACTCTTCTCCATGGTTGGCTGTGACAGCTTTTCAGCGTTTGCAGTGCATTACGTTGCCCTCAGAGCAAGTTTTTAGCCAACAGGGAGGCAGGAGAATCATGTTATTGGCAAGACAATGTGCCAGAAAGATTTCCAGCTATTTTCTCACATTAGTATTTCCTGACTATCAGTCCTATTTTTTTTTCCTTCAAATCCTCTAATTATTCCTCATCTCCTGGTTGATGAGGTTTCTAGAAGTGAAAGGCATATTCCAGATGCAGCTGTATCAGAAGGATCTTTATCCCTTTGCTCAGCTGCTGTCCTGCCTGACTGCACAAACTCCAAAATCCCACTGGGCTTTTTACTCTTCAATATCACATCGCCAAGTCACTTGATTCATGATCTATGATCATAATCAGACATTTCAAATCCTTCTCTTCTTTTACACATTGTGTTCCACTGCTCATTTTCACAGGATCAGAGTGGTTCAGGTTGTAAGGGAGCTCTGGAGGTCCCTTGTCCAAGCCCTACCCCAGCCCCTGTCCAGAGAGCTTTTGAGGCCCTCCCAGGAGAAAGACTCTCTGGGAAACCTTTCTAGTGCCCAGTTTTATACCACCATTGACACTAATTCATGAGGATTCAGTATGAAATTTCCTAAAGATTAATGAGAATGAAAAATCATCATTAACAAGTGTTCATGGCAACCTGCCACATGCTTTGATACACTTATTGTTCCACTTTTTTTCATGGATCTTTATTTATGCCACCTACATGGCCATGGAAACTGTGGACAAAATAATTTTGTCAATATAACACGGAAGCAAAGAAAGTTTAAGAAACTGAAATTAATTCCTCTGTTCATTTAAAGCTAACTTGAAATAATGAAATCCACTTATACATAGATCTGCATTGCAGAATCCTGCTCAGTCAGAGCACTCTAACTAAATAATTTATCTTCATTGTAAGAGCAAATTAACAGAAAAAAAGAACACAGATAAAACCAAAATCTCAGTGTGACCTACAGTTCCACTGATGCCTCCAGTCCAAATACAGTGGGCACATAGCAAGCACTCCAAAGAGACTCTCCCTTATGGAAAATCCAATGTGTACTGCAGCCAGCAAGGAAAGAAAACCTTTTTCAGAAAGCTGGGCCAGGAAAGTCTCGTACCCCACTGTTCCACCTGGCTGTGTGCTGTCTGTTCCCCTCCTGCCTGTAAACTCGGACCAAGAGCTCCTTTCCTCTCCTTGGATTTCCTTCTAAGCAGCTCCCTCCAGTAACCTGGCTTTTCTGCCTCATCCAGAGCCCCCAGATCCTCAGTTAGTTCCACAGACTGGGATCAGCTGTTCCAAGTGTTGGCTGAGGTTTGGGATTCACATAGAGCAAGAGCAATGCCCACAGACAGCTGAGAGGGGCTGAAACAACAGGGTGGGTATAAAGGTCTTCAACCTGGGGGTTTGTAGGAACCAGGAGATCAGAAGGACATCTGAGTTTATGTCTCTATTTGCCACCATTTCATTTCTGACACCTCCTCTTGTCCTGCTTAACAATCCCCAAATAAAAACCAGCACAAAGCGCAGCTGCAGCTCAACAGCAAGTACAGATTTCTGCTGTGGGTGCAGGAACCTCTCCCTTGATTTCCTCACAGTGTGGTCAGCAAAGAGCTTCAGCTCAGACACAGAAAACTGCACAGGACTTCGACATTGTCTTTGATTCTACAGGAAAACACAACAGGTATATGGCACTGACTATAGGAGACACAGAATGGGAATGCTTTGAGTCCCAAATTTGAATCACCACAGCACTTTGAACACTTCCTGCCTGTGTTTGGCTGCAGTACAAGTGACATGAACCGAAAAGAGGCCAGATGAAGAGATGTATTAGCCAGTAGAAACTTCAGCTAATAATCAAAGATGCATTGTTATAATGAACCATTTTCTATCTACACCCTATAATTGCTGCATATACTGGACAGTTAAAAAGAAATAATACTGCTATTGCAGAGATCAGATCAAATAAAAATCATTTTAAAGGCATGTCCTTGTGAAAGGGTCTAAACTAAATTCTCTACAAGATGAGGGTCTTGGATGGCCACAGCAGTTGTGTGTGAAGAACAGTTTGCTCTCAATACCTCACCGAGTCCAGAACCTCAGAGAGCACCTGCATGTGTGAGACACCTCCTGTTCAAATGTCCTGGGTTTCTCCTTAAATAAAACTCTAACGACACATGGAAAGATTACAGCAATATTCTCTCCCTTCTCTCCCATTTAGAATCCTTTGATTTTATTAATATGATAATGTCAGCAGCACAGACACAGCTGGCTAGGAGGTGACACCCAGTACTTCCAAACCCTGTATTAGCTCTCCCCACGACTCCACAGCCAGGTTTGCAGCAAGGGAATGGCAGCAGAGCCATTCAATCCAGCCCCAGAGCAGGCTCTGACTGACAACAGTCTGCACAGTGAGGGAAGGGGCTGGAATTTTCTCTTGAGCAAGATGCCAATAGTTAGGTTCTTAACATAGAAGAGGGTACAAGGCATTTCCCTTTCTTCAAAGCAGGAAAAAGCAGCTTCAATTCAGTACCTCCAGTTTTGCTTGTTAATGGAGATAAATGAAGCAATTACATTAATCTAGAATTAGTTTTTTACATTAAGAGAAAAATGTGCAAATCTGTTTCAAAACAAGAATCTGCTTCGTAATTAATTCATCTGCTTTAGAGCTTGGAGGATTTTACATGTTGGAAATGAGAACTTATGAACCAGGTTTTTCTGTGTTCCCTTTTTCTTTCTTTCCAACTCCCCAGACTCAGAACAAGAGTGTCCTCAAAGGAGGAATCTGTGGAGATTATTGACAATTGCTGATCTCCTTTGCACAGGGCTCACTCTGAAAAATAACTAAAAGGAGTTTGCAGGTGAATGAGGCAGCACAATTCCAGACTGAGTTTGTCACAGAATTCTTTTGAAGCAGATACAACTTCTGATGCTCCAGTTAATTCTGACACCAAAGGAAAATTCATCTCATCTACAGTTCAAAGACTGATGTGCAAGCTTTCTTAATATAGCACCTAACTAGAGGACATAATATATCTCCTCTCAAAAACACTATTTTGATATTTCTTTTCCTTATCTAGGGCCCTACTTTGAACATGGGATCATTAAATTGAGAAAATAATTCATTCTGCCACTTTCATTCTGTCTTTGGAATGAATGTAAAGAAAAATACATATTCACATGTTTAATCGGCTGAGTTTCTTGCCTGATTCCTCTTTCACCATTTCAAAGGAAAAATTACCTGTTGCCTATTTATACTTACTTTATTTTGATTTGCAAAATGATAAATGTAAGCCATGAGAAGAACGTTAAAACCAACTTAAATCAATTCTTCATGTAATAGTACAACTCTCTGTGTAAGTACCTGGGAACTAAAGGTAAAGATGGTTGACTGGCTGGCAAATGCAACGTTTGAGGGCATCTCTGACTAGGAGATACTGAAACTACATGATATGTGAAATGTGCAGAGTGAGACAGAATAAGGTCAGGGAAAATTTGGGTTGAATGACCAAATTTAATACAAATATGAACTGAACTGCATTAGAAGACTGAACCATATCAGCAGGAAAATATCTACAAACATAAAAAACAAGCTAGAGGTTAAAATGAATTTTTTTTTTTTCCAGCTTCAAACCAGTAGAAAATGAGACACATTGTGGCTGACAATTTTCTACACAATGTCCTCCTGCATTTGTACAATTACCTATCTTTAACATCAGAGAGTCAAAAGGAAAACATAATACTCTTTCAAAGCCCAGAGAATATTTTCTAAGGACTTTGTTACTCTCCTTCTGTATTCTGCATTATTTTGTCAATTTACATATCATCACATGCCATTTTCTGGAGGGGAAACAGTAGCTAAAGAAAAGTCTGCACCAAGTAAACATACACTAAATAATTTTAGTGATAAACATTAGACACAAAACCTAAAGCCATTCTTAAGGCTGAGCAATAATGCTCTTGTTTGGGAATAACTGCACTGGGAGCCAGGGATGGTTTATCACAGCACCTACTTAAAGCAGATTCTATATGTGGATCAGGGGTATTCAACACTGTAGATATTGTTGCATCCCAAACATTTTCACAAATATATTTCTGCATTTTTCCAATAGCCTCTCAACATCTAAACTAAATGCATGCTGGCAGGAGACAGTGCTGGGTTTTTCCCTGAGACCATCAATTTGTCTAGTTCTGTTTATGATAAGCTAATTGACTAAAATGCTACTAATTGAGTATCACAGAAAGATTAAACATGCATACTAAGCTGGTCTTCAAGAAAAAACACTCCTCCCTTGCTTTGCTGGTAGCACTGGGTAGTGACAAACACTGCAGCTCTGCAGAGTAATCACAGCAGCTGCAATCAGCCTGCTCATGGAATCTGTGTGGATAAACACTTAGGAAATTGGGGAAGAAAAGAATCTGATGTAGTTCTTAGAAATACAGAGAGACCCTCTGTGGAACCTTCCAGCAACATCAAACTTTACAAGGATGATAAGGAATCAGTTTAATTGGAAAGAAACAGTCCTTAAATACTTCATGTGTGTGAGGGCACTGTGGATGCTACGAGGGTTTAACAAAAGCTTGAATAGTCAAAGAAAGTGCAATTGTTCCTATCAGTGCAATATTAATTATCACAATTTCTAGTTAAGGTTTTTATAACTGTTCCTAGACTGAAGTAGCATATTGAGTTTTCAGAACGGCTTTATGAGACTACAAACTGTAACTCAATATTCTATCTTCTGTTTGAAAAGTACTACACCCAAATATTTAATCTCTAATACCAAGAATATGACTTTTTTCTCTCCTGTATGTTTAGGGTTAACAGCATTTTAAAATAGAAAATGTGAAGAGTTACTTGATGACTTGCCCTCAAACAAGGTATCCTTGAAGATTTTGTATTTGAACTACAGAGCAAAAAAGGACTGAAATAAATGTATGAGTATGAGAGGCTGGCTGTGCTAAAGTACAGAAAAGGTTATACCCAGGCACAAACTATTTTCTGTAGAATGCTATGAGAAGATGGGATGTTATCCTGTCATTCCATGTTCTAGTGGAAATGCCCGAGCAGTGGCCACCTTCCTGCTGAGTGCTCCTCAAACCAAAAGCTCCACGGCTGCAGTGAGATGAGATGAGGCACTTCATCTCCTTGAAGATAAATGAGCCTGCCAACATGCCTGTTCCACAAGCAAAGCAATTAGGATTTATTAATTAAAGGGTCTTTTGGGTACAAAGTAATCTCCAGTAACCACATAGGAAAACTTTATGAAAATGCTAACTATTCTAAGGGGATATTCAGACAGTTACATTCTACCAGGCTAAACAAGCACACCAGTTGAACAGGCAGTCTGATGGAGCTGGAAACACCTCCATGAGTCGTGCTGGATGGTGAGCAAAGCCTGAGAGGCTTGGCCATGCTCTGGACTTACCCCCCGCCAGTGCCCCCGTTCTTGCTGAAGTGTGTCCGTGGCTCACTCGAGGCCAGTTTGAGCAGCTCGTTCCACTCCCGCTCCCACTCCTCTTCCGTGTACACCAACCCTGACTGGGGGAGACAAGGGAGGGCCTTGCCATTGTGCTGGCACACAGTGGAGGCAGAGTTCTGCAGCACTGTTTATGACAACTTATTTTGAGTTTCACGCATGCCACAGTTTAATAGCTCGGACCATTCATAGCTCAACATTCCAGGTGAAAGAATATTAACTTATTAAGAAAAGATCTCAACTATTAACTGCAGAGTGGATTATATTTCTGGATGTGAATCTGCTGCTGTTAACACAGGGCTCTGCCCCACTGCTGAGAGCCAGGTATTCCATATGAATATATATATACCCATATGAATTCCTTGCAACCATGGTTAGCTTTACTGCCCACTTCTGGAGGTTTGCTTTCTCCCCAGTATCTGGAACTACTCTGACAGCCCTCCTTGCCTCTTTCTGCTCAAGTGCAGAAAGGGTATTGCAGTGCTCTTGTGCCCCTCTTATCAGGCAGCCTGAAGTGGCTGAGTCAGTCACAGCTCAGCAGTATTCTCACCAACTGCTGCCAACAAACACCAGATTACAAAGAAGTCACAAACATTTAAGTATATTCACTTGTTTGCACTCAGGATTACTCCTGAAACAGGCTTTTCTAGCCCCTGCTTAGGCACAGACATCTCTAGAAAATAATAACATGTTGAAGCACAACTTTTACTCAGCAGTCAAACCAAATTGACCAAATGATTTTAGTTAGGAAACATCCACTCAATATTTGGTCACAGCTCTAAGACTCCTAATTCCCCATTCTGGGAAATCTTTCCTAAATGGGGTTTTCTCTTTCCAGTGGATTTCATGCACTCATTTTATAACACTTGTGCCAGTTAAATTATACATTTAGTTGTGCAGCCCCAAATTTTCTACAGGTTCTAAACTTATCTTAGGCCCTTTTAGGGACAAAACTGTGCACAGCCCACAAAGCTACAAATACACTGACAATCTGATACAAAAATGTTAAGTACAAGTATCTCTTTCCCTATGCAATATGGAAGGACAAGGAATGTGATAACAAGGAAAACTTTCACACCAAACTTCAGAAGAATGCTTTTAACCCTAAATGATATTAACAAGACTGTCCTCAGGCCATACAGACCTCCTTATTCTGCTGGGTTTGCTGCCACCTCCATCTTCTTTTCAGTGCTTCCTTTTCAGCTCCACTTCTCATCATCGTGTAAAGTGCTTTACGTAAAACCAGGTCCCGGTCATGAAATCCCCACATCCCTAAAGCAGCACAAGAGGACATTCAGTTTTAAAGAAGCTACAGCGAAATAGAAATAGCTGATATATAATTTAATATTCTCCTTGGCAAATAATTCACTCACCGTTTTTAAGGTTTCTGAAAGAAACAGTCAATATAAATAAGCTAATGAACAACAAGAGGGGATTCTAACAAATTTTGAACTGTGACTAACGAATGACTAAGGATTTGAGTTGTTTCAGTGTTTGCTTGCAGCCCAGTTCAGCTCTGCTGCAAGCCATGGAATAGTCAATGCACAGGTTGGGTTTGGCTGCAGCTGCTGCCAGGGTTGGCAGGCACAGGAATGTCAATGAGCTCTGCAGGCTCTTCTGGGAGTCCCAGACAACCCCGACACCCAAAGCCCTTGCACAGCAGGAGGGACAACCTCCCTTGGCTTCAACACCCAAGTGAAGAGACAGGCACTCAGGATGATAGAAAGTCTAAAAATATGACCAGCCACAGGCTGTTAGTCTCATTTTAAGACGATAAAACATCTTTATGTAGCTGGGAATAGCAACCTACACCAAAAGAGAGGACAGCTCTCCCCAAGCCATGTGCCCACAGACAGCCATGCTGCAGTTACCATATTGTCAGCTGCTGTTTTCAGGTCCAAATACTCCAAACATTTGCTGTAAATAACACACAATTCCTCCTACTTTAAAATGAAATGGACAAAGATAAAAGGATTCTTGGAAACAGCAAACCCCTCTGTTCTTACTACTTCTTTCAGCTAGAAAAGTCTCTTCAAAATATTAAAAATCCCAATGTTTTTAAAAAGTCACCTATTAGAGTTCTGCTGGTATAAGATTTTTAGAAACTGCAACAAAAAATCAGTTTCCCCATAGCAGGTTAGGATAGAGAAAGCATATCAAAGACTTTCAGCTTCACAGGTTTCTGCTGATTTGCAGACAGGCTTCAAGGATCTTGCATTAGCAACTAATTAATCAATAGGAAATTATTTTAGTTCACCCCAAATGCTGTTTGCCATATGCTAAAACTCTACAAGAAACTAACAGCTAATAGTTGGATATTGCATTCTTGAGGACAGCCAGAGAACTGTTCCACAAAATCAAGGGAACAAATGCAATTTCTCGTGCACAATGAAAACAGTGCTGCAAAAGCACCTGGAATTTGCCTGTATCAGAGCTGTCAGGCTGGAAGCAGGAAAAATATAAGGAAAATACCACAAGGAAAACACAAATCACTGGTGTTTATGACACGTTTTGTTAAATTGTTCTGATTATCCTTCTTTTATAACCTAATAAAACTTTTACTTCCCTACTTTAGGCATGTTTGGGGGAAACAATACTTCAGTGAAATTTGAAGAATATATTGCCCCAAACCAGATGTTTATTGCGAGTCTTGGCATCTCCTGTGTTTGTGAGCTTTTGCTGGGGTCAGAGAAAAGCAGCCAAGGTTGCTGGCAGAAGGCTCCATGTGCAGACTCAGCCTTACCTAAGGATGCAGCATGCAAGAGGCAGTTCCCATCTCCTGTTGTAGCCAAGGGCAGAAGGCGTTTGCAGCTCGTACACACTGTGGACCACCAGTTGAGCCGTCCTGAAAAGAAAGAACCTGTCAAAGTGTGGAGGGAGTGCTGCAGCAGGACATGTGCTGGGGCAGGAAACAGAAGAGGGAGGGGAGTCATGGACATCCTTCCTGCCAGATAAGCTAAAATGTAATGTCAGAAGGGAAAACTGAAAAGACTAGAAACAAGAGGCAGATAAACTATTCTCTAAATGTATTTGGAAAAGAAGAGAGCACCTCTTATTAAACTGCATCTTCTGTTCTCATATGCTGTGTCAAGGGATGGATTTCCAAGGTGTTTATTGTATAAATACCATGATAAGTCTTGCTATCAGTTCCCAAACACAACTGATGTTGGCCTCCCATACACACATGACAGATAACATTACATTGAGAAAGTAATTTTTCTTTGTCAAAAGAAATTAATAGGTATGTGGTAATCAAGATATGTTGCTGCAAGCTATGTTTATGAAGTAAAGCGATATTATTTCGACAACTGATTCTCCTCTCATTTATCACTGTAAATCATTATTAGATCCACTAAAAACCAACAGCTCCAATAGCAGAGAACTAAAATGAGACCAACACATAGTCCAAGATGTAGTATAGCACATGGCTTTGCCCTTTGAGAATATTTAGAGAACCACTTCACCATTGCTACGTGAAGCATGTTTTATAGACTATAACCAGAGATGGGTTATGAAAAAGACTGACGAGAGGACAGATATTTGATAAACCAAGATAAAGCCAATAAAGTCATGAAGACAATCAGTGCCCAAGTCAGCACTGAAGGACATAATTGCTGGGACACAGCATGTGGTAACACACTGGAGTGGCAGTCTTGCTTAAATGGCCATGTGAGCATTTCTGATATAAAGAAAGCAAATGGGATTAATTAAAACATCTCTGGAGACAAGGAAGAGCAGCAGATTTATCAATGATGAGTAGAGCTGGGTACTCTACTCATTTCCCAAGACTTTTGGCAGGTCTCTGGGCAATGCACAAGTGAGTAATTGAATGAATAATGCAATAGGCAGCCCGTGGTGACTCCACATCTTTGTTTGTCCTCTTTTGCAGACTTTTTCTCCTCCAATTCCTTGACTTGCAAGCTGGGAGGAAATAGTATCAATATATTTGTACAGTCTTACACTCAAGGTTAAATCCCCAAAACAGGCGGAAGTTCAAACAACAAATAAACTTCTCTCCATTAGTAAGTTTTCATTACAAAATTATAGTGAAGTTTATTTGTTAAGAATAGGTAATACACAATATGGAAAAAAGAGTGTAACTATTTAGTACATATCCCAGTTACTTGTCCTGGGTACTAAGAACTAGATAATTGAATTGCAGTCAGGCAGTCTGGGGTGAGAGTTCTACACTAAAGATGCACAGCAGATCAACAACTAAGCACATTTGGTAATGCCCATGTGATTTTAGCAGCTAGTTTGTAAATGAACAGCACCCCAGACTAGGCTTACTGAGTTCTACATTAAATATGCACTAAAGAAGCTTCATTTAAAGCACTATTAAACAGCCTCTGGGAATAAGGAGTTACCATTTTGAGCAACTTCTGCATCTGTGAAATAACAACTTGCCACCTGTTTTTTTGCAGAAAGTTTTGGTGGAATCATTTTCAGCAAAAAGTTATACCAAGGTGCTGTGTAAAGCATAGTTAAAAAACCAAAACACAGAGAGACCTTAGGTAGGACTTAAGGCAATAATGAGTGGCATTGCTTTGCAGATTAACTAGCAGCTATTGGTAATAAATGTCTCTTTATGAATCTTTTGAGCAACAGGAGGTTTCTACAAAAGTGATATTCCATCCAGCAGATTATGCAAAAAATGTTTGTGGGCTTTTTTAACATCACAAAGCTTATGGCTGATGAAAAAATTAGCAGAAATGGGGTTATTATTGGCTTATCACAAAAAAGTGGTGCATTTTCGTTTTTCAGATCTAGTGGTTATAATGGATCCCTTTAGGGAAACAACAGGAAAGTGGAGCTTAAATGAAAACTGGAGCTTAACTAAAAACTGGAAACAGTTCTTGCTCAGGCTTATTTCTGTCTGCTTTGATAGTACATTTATGGACAAACTGGACCCACTTCTCAGTCTCCTTCCCTCTGTTGGTCTCCTGCTTCATCTTGCTTCTTACTTTCTCACAAAATTAATTAAAGCTTGAAAAACACAATTCAAAGAAATTGATCTGTTATTTTACAGCAAAAATACTCTGAGATTTAATATAGCCATATCCTAGTACATTAAAATTTGATCTTAATGTTAGATCAAGATTCAAAAGTCCTACCCAGGTGTCATGGTTTAGCCCCAGCTGACAAATAAGCACCACAGAGCCACTCACTGTCTGCTTTGGTGGGACAGGGGACAGAATTGGAAGGGTAAAAGTGACAAAACTCATGGGTTAAGATAAGAACAGTTAAATAATTGAAATAAATTTTGAAAAATCATAACACCACCAATAATAAAAAATTTAAGGAAAAAGAAAATAAAAATAGGTGAGAGAAACCCCCAAAGCCCCAAGTGATGCACATGGAAAACAACTGCTCACCACCAAGCGACTGATGCTCAGCCAGCCCCTGAGGAGCAGCCCCCAGAACATTCACCCACAGTTTATATGCTCAACATGATTCCATTTGCTCTGGAATATCCCCTGGGCCAGCTCTCCCTGCTGTGTCCCCTCCAGCTCCACGTGCCTGCCCCAGCCTCCTCACTGGCAGAGCAGGAGGAACTGAAAAGTCCTCGACTTGGAGTAAGCTCTGCTCACAAGAACTGAAACAGCAGCATCTTCCCAGCATGGTTCTCGTACTGAAAGCAAAACACAGTGATGTACCAGTTACCAGGAAGAAAATTAACTCTGTCCCAGCCAAAACCAGGATCTTCCTTTTAGACTAAAAGTCCTATCCAGGTCTGTGATCTGGTAACATGCCATCAGAGGGGCAAGCATGAGCACACAATGCCCTTTCTTTGCATGATCCTTAAGACTTCAGGTGCAAACTCCAACGAAATGTTAACACCATCCAGTATCCTCCATGGCTGAAGGTTCCCAGCTATTTCTGTATTCTGACATTATCCTCACCCTGCACCACACAGCGTGGATCCAACTTTGCAAAACACAAAGCATCTACTGGCTCCCCCACTCTCTGATTTGCAGGACCCAACAAGAATCCTTCACTCTGACACCAGGTATTTATTTTGCATTCTGTGCAGAGAAGGAAAGCTGAACCCCAGAGAAAGTGAACGTTGGAGTATTATTAATAGACACTAGATAGGGTTCAGTGTTATTTTAATAAGCCTCCATTGTATTCCATGCCACAGGTGTATTGTTTCTTGCAGCAGGGTTTATGGGCAGAAATTGCCAAAGAGGATTCTAGATGGTTCTAAGACCTGAATGGCTCAAAAAGAGGCAGCAGAGACCATATGTGAAGTATTTACAGGGGCCAGGCCTGGCTCTCAGTGTCAGCCCCTGAAGCCCTGTGTGATGCAGAAGGTAAGAGAGCATTCAGCATGGTGTCCTCTATACAAACTCCACTAACAGTATAAACAAGAGGTTAAAAATACACCACACAAATGATTCTACTTTATGAATATCCCATAAAGAAGATATACAGCACTGTCCTCCAGTTCACTAAGGTCTATTGTAAAGTATTCCTTGCCTAAACATGCACAAGGTTGGTAGTACAAATACAATCCAACCAAACTGAAACATGAGGTTGCAGAATACTTAAAGAACCTCTGTAGAAAACCTGCATAAACCCTTTGCTTCCTCTTCACTTTCTCCAGTCTGTATTTTCTGTTTTTCTGGTGTAAGATACTAATAAATTAAAAGGCTTTATAGACTTGGGAGGTTTCTTGTAGAATTAACTACCAAAAAGTTTCAAGGACTTAGCAAACAGCAGCTTAGTATAACTCTCTCTTGATGGGGGAAAAGGCAATGCTACAAAACACAGGACCTTTCTCAAGTGCTTATGTGACAGTTTGGTTGAAGTTTCACTGCAAAGCTGTGAGCAAACCACTGCCCCCAAGGCCACTGGCATTTATCATAACAAAAATAAGTCAGAATTCTTACAGAAAAGATGGAATATGCATTAACCAAGGAAGGTTAAAGATGGGACAAAGGGTGAAGTGTTGTGTCACAACTTGCCAAACTTTACCTGGGATTGAGTATGATTGTCTTTTAACACGCCCCACTGTGCTATTGACAGCCCTCTCACACAGAGCCAGGCAGAGCAGCCTTGGGCAAGTCCTGCCAAGCTCTGACAGAGCACACAGTGCCCTGAGGAAAACACCTCCATCTGTGCACAGTGGAACTCAAGGCTGCCTTCCTGGAGCTGTGGCTAAAGCTGGGGTTTCTCATGGCTTCTCTTTCCTTTGTGGTTGGGCATTCTGGAGAGCTTTCCCATGTGGAATCCACAGCATTTAATAAACAATATTTATGCTGTGAGTTTTTCTTATAGAGAAATACTAAAACTAAGCTGCCTGATTATTTTTGTGAACTTGGAAAGATGTTTGATAGTGGCAGAGTTAAACTGAAAAATTAAACAGCGGTACAATCTTAAAAGACAGCTTAAAAGACAAGCTCAGTTTCCTTAAGAAACTAGGCAAAACCCAACCTTTCTTTCATTTGTCCAGTACATGGCAGTTCCTGAAACCCACCTCTCATCCATCTCCTAAGTGGAGCAAGTCACAAAATAACATTTTCAGCTTCTAAGGCAAGCCTAATTCTGGGCAGCCCATAAGGTTTTCAAAAGCAGTTGTTCCCCCTAAACACTTCCCCACTCCCTGCTGGAATCCAAGAGCAGTAAGTGCACAGGACTGCCCAGCTGAGCCAACACAGCAGTTCACAGTCCCCTCAGAACACTCAGCAAGAAGCGCAGGAACCTCAGATCCTGAGGTCAGTAGGGCCACTTCTACACCCTACATGCCTCTGACATGACTAGCTTCGTTTATTCTCAGTTTTAGCTCTTCTCTGCAATAAATATGTACTTACAAGTAGTGAAGAAAATCACAAGAGCAGGTTTTTTACATGGGCTTATAATACTCCTTCGGTGTCTGCCAACATTTGAAAATAAAGGAATAAATAAAAAGCATTTACCAATACATTTTCAGTACTTCACAGAAAGGACCTCCTTGTAGGAGCTCTCTCTTTCAGCCTAGATGATGAAATCAGCTTTGCAGCAGCATCTGCAAAAGCTACTCATATCTCCTGATGTCCTTGAAATGTAGCGTTGAGCTGTGCATGTGGAAATGACTAAAACTGAGCAATCCAATAAATGCTTCACTTTGAGGCTGGTGCAGAAGCCGCAGGGACTCTGTCACGAGCTCCCCACTGGAATGCAGATCAACAATCCCAGGGTGAGAAGGCACCGAGGGAGATGAGTGGCTGCAGGTGACAGACACTGGGCTCAGCTGCTGCAGGCAATGGCACATCCACTGGGACACTTTTCCTCAGTAGTTTCTTGTGTAACCTGAGTGTTTGCTATGACATTACTGCATTCCATCCTACTCCACGATACAAGATTTTTCACTTCAGATCTGAATTACACAAGCAGGCATTTCAAAGCTTGGGAAATCAGGAATTAATACAACTCTCTTGCAATTACAACGGTTGCTATCCCACCACCCTGCATATACAGTGTGAAAATCTGGTAAAAATTCTGGGATAAGAAAATGTTTCTACAACCTTAGAAGACATAAATTTTTCTTTAACAAAGCTCGATTTTTAACAGTTTGTAATCATTGAAACATTTCTATAATTTTGTTTTGGGGACATGGAACCCAGGCTTAACAGCATATTGCTGTTTATTTTGCCTGTAGCCGTATAAAATGTTTCTTAGAAAACACAAAAATGAGCACAGAAAGAAAAGTGAAGGAAAGCAATTCTTGGGCATTCATACAGTGTACTTTTAATTTTTGCATTTAATTTTATTTCAGCACGGCAATAGAATTGCCTTTTCTTTTAATTAAAAGCACTGTGTTAGACCACTCATTTTTCTGCCTGTTTTTAAACTCATGAGTACAGCAGAAGTTTTCATAATATCTCTCTTTGTGTCAACCCACACATTAAAAACACACAGGGGAGCATATGTCTATAATGAAAATCAACTTGCTGCAGCATAATATTTAGAATTATAAAATTCCTTTCACACAGACTTCATTTCATATTACCAGTATCTCAAGACATTCTCTGTCAAAAACCCACAAGATTACTGCAAGAGCCCCGGGGATCAGCCTGCCCATTACTGACAAGCTGAGCTCATGCCAGTCCTGGCAATAATCAACAGCTGAGTCTGTCTGACAGACAAAACCTCAGAAGGATTGTAGTGAAGTCTGTCCTCGAGGAGGAGCATTTGGAAAGCAATCACATAAGGAGTAGTGGGCAATGAGTAAACCACACTGCCTTTATCTGGCCTTTCCTTTGTAATCTCACACAGCATTTCAAGGTAAATCAGGAATTTTGCTCTGAGTTTCTATACAGATAAAATCCTTTCACATATAGATGTAATGGTAGCAAGAGCTTAAGGACATAAACCAGACTTTGCAGACAATGCAGCTCCTCCAGCCACTGCAGACAACACGTGTGCCAGTCTGTCAGCAGTGACTGCTCCCCAGTCTGTGCCTAGGGAGCAGTGACCTGTTAGTTCCTAGCAAATCTACTCCCCCTTTTGCCTAATCAGCTCCTTTCCTTTTTCTTTTCCAACACCCCAACCTCAGCTACAGAAGCTGCTGTTCTGCACAGGGGTTGGTTTGGTGTGAAACACATTTTAGGCTCTTTGCAGGGAATGCACCTTCTCTCTTAATGTTTTATGTCATTGACCAAACCATAAGCAAACTCTTGGTAGGAGACAATGTCTAATGCTAAGTGACTTTCCTATTAATTCACTCTCTTCATTGTACAATATGTTTGAAATAGGCAGGAAATTAATGAAAACTGAGTATCTTTACATCTAAAACAAAGACAAAAAGTCCATTTATATGAAGTCTTACATGATTTTCTTAAGCAAATTGTTTGATCTATTTAACTTACTTGAACTGCACAACTGTTTCCCAGGAAGTTCCAGATTATTTGAATTAAATACTCACAAGTCTATGTAGGCTACAAGGATACCTGTGATCAAACCCACAAGTACTTCAAATGGTCCAGACACCCTCAGAGGCTCTGGGGATCAAGGGACTTTTCCCGTGTCAGTCAAGTCACTGCCCTACTTAATGTGAAGAAAAGAATAAATGATTTATTCTAATTTCCAGAGAGATGTGAGAGAGGAATTCTAAGAGGCAGCAAATTCAGTGGCTTCTGCAGCCCTGTTTCAAGTTCAAAGTCAGCCAGCTCTGTATGAATTAGAGGTTGTCAGCTCTGATTTCAAGGTCAGAAAGCCACTGTGATCCTGTAGTTTATACTGTAATTCCACTGAAGCAGGCAGGTAAAAAATGGTACCATAGCAAGGTATCCTCTGAGGGCCCTGGGGAACGTGGGGGCTTTGGCAGAGCTGCCAGAGGAAGAGCCATCCTGTTTTCCCTTGTCCTCCTTGGGTTATTCAGCTCTTAGAGAAACAAGAGGCATTTTCTAGGTGGGTGACTGACAGTTTTCATACCTCAAAGTTACCTGGAAGTATCCCTACCTTACTTTATACTTCCATTTCTCCCAGGAAAAGGCCTTCTGAACACTCTGGGGGTTTTTGGTTTTTTGCTGGTTTTGTTTTGGGTATTTTTGTTTTTTGATTGGTTTTGGTTTGTTTTTTTTCAAGTATTTACTGTTTGATGCTATTATCTATGTCTTGCTTTTCAATTACCAAAGCCAAAAAAAGAGACAATAAACACACTGAAAGTACTCGAAGTGACATCATATCAGCAAAGGTTGTGCCTAAATCCTGCAGTGCAGTGCCCTGAGCAGTGACAAGCAGCAGTTTATGAGGCTGAGCTCCCTCAGTGACTGGGCACCGAGGTGTGAGAGGGGACACTCAGACCAACCCACAGCATTGCACAGGCCAGTACAGCAATCCACACACAAACCCAGCAACCGTGTCTTTGATATCCCACAAGCAGCCATGAAACCTGATTTCAGAACTCCTTTAGATCACCAGAGTTGGGCATTTCACACAAGTGTGTTCATTTCATGGTGCATTAATATACCTGATGTTTCATAATGCACAGATACTAATTTTAAATACTTTTCTCCATATCCTTCAAAACTGGCTTAAAACTTTACTAATAAATCTGAATTACTGTTAATATTAAATTTCTTCCCATTTTCCCCCATGGCAATACTAAGGTATTAATTTAAAATTATGTTATTTTTCATTACAAAAATAGTAATTAATACATAAAATACATATTTTAAAACTATTTTCTCAAGCTTCAATAGAACTTGAAGATGTTTTCTTTGACAGTCATTGCAATGTAATTTCCTCAGGAGTACCAATCCCCTCTGACCATCCAGACTCATGACCTTCTCTATCACATGACTTATCCATCAGTCCTCCATTCCTCCCTCTCTGAATTTCTTTGTTGTATTAACTAAATTTGACAGGGTTTTTTATAATGTCTTAAAAGAAACAGAAGACTGGGATATGTGTTGTTTTGCAAACAGCACAGTATTTGCTTTTACTGTCTGGCATTTAATCCCCATGAAGGATGTGCAAGCTCCAGAAATGAAGTGTGATCAGAACTGTCAACACATATGTGGGACTGCCCAGCTGCTGGTCCCTGCAGTGTCACCCACTTGACCCCTGCAGTGTCACCCACCTGCTGACCCCTGCAGTGTCACCCACCTGACCCCTGCAGTGTCACCCACCTGCTGACCCCTGCAGTGTCACCCACCTGCTGACACTGCAGTGTCACCCACCTGACCCCTGCAGGGGCACCCACCTGCTGACACTG
>JAWWEE010000016.1:16167073-16247168 GCA_035221455.1 Xenops minutus
GGGCAGCCACAGCTTCTCTGCCCAACCTGTGCCAGGGCCTGCCCACCCTCACAGGGAAGAATTTCTTCATAATATCCAATATAAACACGCACTCTTTTGGTTTGAAGCCATTCCCCCTTGTCCAAAGTCCCTCTCCGGCTCTCTTGGAGCCCCTTTAGGCTTTGAAAGGAGCTCTCAAGCCTCCCCAGAGCCCTCTCTTCTCCAACAGCCAAAGTGCTCATTACAAAGGGGCTCCAGCCCTCTGAGCACCTTCACGGCCCCCTCTGGACTTGTTTCTCTTGTGCTGGGGTCCCCGAGCTGGACACAGCACTGCAGGTGGGAATCTCCAGGGCAGGGCAGGTGGGACAGTGCCGTCCCTCGACCCGCTGCCCACACCCTGTGGTGCTGCAGCCCCGGGCACGGCGGGTTTGGGGGCTGCAGGTGCACACTGTGGGGTCACGGCAGCTTCTCACCCCCAGCACCACCACGGCTTTCCCCCAGGGCTGCTCCCACTCCATTCTCCACGCAGCCTGTATCTGTGCTCAGCACTGCCCTGACCCCGGGGCAGGACCTTGAGCCTGGCCTTGAACTCCATGATGTCCCCCCAGGTGGAGCCCCCGCACCCTCAGGGTCCCTCTGGATGGATCCCCTGGATCCCCCCCCTCTGGGGTGTCACCTGCACACTCTGCTCCGTGTCCTCAGAGAACCTGCTGGGGGTGCCTCATCCCCCTGCCCATGTCACAGACAAAGATGCCCAACAGCACCAGTCCCAATGCCAACCCCGAGGGCACCGCTCGGACATCGAGCCATTGACCACAGCCCTGTGGGTGGGACCACCCAGCCCATTCTGCACCCACTGAGTGGCCCATCCATCACATCCACGTCCCTCCAGTTTAGAGACAAGGGTGACACAAGGGACAGTGTCAAATGCTTTGCACAAGTTAAATAATGTCAGTCACTCCTCCCTCATCCTCCAGTGCTGTAACCCCAGAGCAACACACTATTATTTAGTCTTTGGGGTTTCTACTTTGTATTGTTTTGGCTAAAACAGTATCACTTAGCAGGGCTGTAATAGTTAACAAATCTGTTGTCTTACACTTCTTAAACTACATGCAATAAAAAAAAATAGAGAGCAGTTATCATTAATCAGTAGACAAAGCCAGCATACAACTCTAACACAGCCCCCTCTGCAAGCTTTCAAATATCCACCTACTCCAATATGTTAAAAAGAACATTGGAAAGGTCACCAGCAATTCTTGTTTTAACAATAAACAAAATGCTAGAAAGGATACAATTTGAGATGAGGAAACAGGAAACACCTAAATAATAAGAACAGCAATGAAGGGCAATTTGCAGCAACAACATACATATATTCACATACATATGTACAGGACTTCAGCAAAGGAAATTTTAGGAGAGGCAAGAAATGATGCCTAAAGCGAAAGAGGACCCACTGATCAGTGGAATACAACCATCATGGGACAGCATAAACTGAGAGGGCAATAGGCCAAATTTCAGGTAGAGAATAATCCGAGGAAGGCACTGGACATTATTATGAAATGAACCTGTGAGTGCCATTTGAAGGCAACATAGAAACACCCAAACCAACTGCCAATAAAGCAATCCACAAGTTCAGTTTAAATGCAGTCCCTTCTTCCTATTTGGCATGAAGTAGATTAACAAATATTAACAGGCACAAGGAAAGAAGAGGAAACCAAGACCAGCTTTATTCCTTCTGAAAAACTCATATGCAAAACTAGGCTAAAATTAGACCATAGGTTTTAAAATAAGATTTAATTTTGCTCCCTGTTCTCAAGGGAAAATAATACAGCAATACCATTTTATTACCATTTGCCTCATTTTCTGCTAGAATGCAAAGTCACTCAACGCTGAACAGGCAGCTGGAAACGCCAGTTCTGATCTCTAACGACACACTGGTGGCAGCTCAGCTTCCTCTTCCCCTTGCCAAGCTTTCCACAAGAGAACTAAAAAAGGAACAGTCTGAGGGAGAGCAGAATAAGGGACTATTTTTGGGGAGCTGTTTTGCACACTCAGTCACATGACAGTACTGTAGATTTCTCTCTCCCTCTCTATCAATCACATGCTTTTCTTTGAATTCTGCTTAGATTCACTGTTCTTTGAGGAGGTGCCTCTCTCCTGCATTTCTGCCCTGCCCCATGGGGTCAGTCTCCTTTGCTGCTTTCACATCGTGCCTGGAAAGCCACGCTCCTGATTTCTGCCTTGATGTTCAGCTATGGATACCTCAAATAAGTGCTCTTTGAAGCTGGAAAAAGACAGCAAATGTTTTTATATAATGGTGAAATACTACATCATTTATATTAATAAATGAAACTATTTATACAAGTTAAAGGTCAATTTTTCACTTAAATATATTATTTTTATGCAGTTTATATTAATTCATTCTTTTATTATTATTGCCAATGAATTTCACAAATCCTTCAGTACCTGATGGTTGCTTACATTGTTGGCATTTTAAAGTATTTCATCCTGTGCCTTCCCCCTATACTCAAGTGGTCACTGCCTGCTCCTTCCTGAAAACTAAGCTGTTTTCTGACTGATTTATCAGTAATCTCCAAGTTCATCCACACCTCCAGCCCTCGCACTGTAAACCAAATACAGCAAAACTGGTTTTAAAGATAAAACTGTTTTCTTTGATAGTTTTCTTTCTGCTTTAGGCCAAGTTTTATGTAGATTATACTAAAAAACTCCAGCATTACTGCTGTCTCTGTGTGAGAGAATCAAGGTGCCAGCCCAGACTATCCAGAAGAGAAAGGGACATGCCCTCCTCATTCCTGGATATTGGAGAACTTGGAGCTCAAACGCAGCTGAAGAGCAATCAATTCTCTAATATGCAGAGCTATCAGTTTTTACTTAAAAAAAATCCCAAAGCTCAGAGAGGCAAAGAAGTTTTGCCCCTGACTTTGGGAGCAGCCTTTGGGTCTGGCTGCCCTAAGGAACCTGCCCACACAAAGCTGACATCAGGCCAGTCCTGCAGCTGTTTCATGTTTTCCTGTGACACTGGGCTAACACATTGCTGAACTCAGTCCTGCTCAGAGCAGGACTCAAAGCCTATCAGCTTTTCAAACTATTTTGCTGAGGTTGTTGTTTTTTTCCCCTGGGAAAAATGGGTCACATTTACTGTCACATTGCTCTGTCCATATTAACTCCTTAAGTGAGGATTTATATTGGAGCCTGATTTTATTTAAACCAGCAAAGGCTGAGAGTGAAAATGGGGACCCAGGGACGTTTCTCTCCATCACCTGCCACACACAGGGATGCTTTCAGTTCCTGGGAGCACACAGACAAGGTGGTGGTGAACAATGTCTCAAAGAGACAGAAAATGAAACAGATGAAAAACTTGGCAAATACCCAGCCAAAAATGAAAGTAAAGCTGGAAAATAACGTAAGAAACAAATGGTTTAGCACATGTGTAGAATCTACTAACATAGAACTGGCACAGCTAAAGATACGTAATTGAAATTTGGGGATATTAATTTACAATTAATTTAGAATAGCTGTAAGCATCTTAATAAATATGGAAGTTCAATATTAGACTTTAATCTCACACAGCCATGAAAATGTTTTATGTTGATCTTTTCACAAATGTAACAGCACAAGAAAGAGCTTGGCCCTGGCCTCTACTGGAAACAAAAATATTTCAGATCACAGGTTTATTTGTTTGGGGTTTTTTAATTGGAATCAAGGGGGAAACTGAAAGTACATTTTTTCACATACTTTTTGTTCTTACTTTTTATTCATTCATACATGCACATTAAATTGTCCCATAAATCATTTCTGTGCTGCACTAGACATACCAAGAGAAAAAGTTGGCTCCTAAAATCACTACTGAACACAATAAGTTTCAAAGAAATGCAACTATCACCATGTAAGTAGAATTATTTATTGGTATAAGAGGAACATATCTGTGCATGAGACTATGCATATCTTTGCATAGTCAGCAAAAGGCTGACTATGTATTTTCAGAAATCAAGAGCTAAACAATTAATCAGAGCCAAAATAAAAGGCAGGAAAAAGCAGATGAGCCCCAGAAGCAGAGAGGCCTGAGGCAGGGGCACTGGTGACCTGAGCAACCAAAGAGTGTCAGAAGAGCATCTCCCAGGCAGTGGGGCCTGAGTAGAACAAACACATTCTCATGGGGGGTTTGCCACAACCTTAAATATACAAGTGAACTCCAATTTTTTTTGCTTTTCTGGAGTTCCCATTTTGAGAAATGAGGGTAATCTAATGAAAATACAAAATGCTTCCATATTTAATGGAAAAACTGTTTTAAAATAATACAGAATGTGTCCTTCTATGCCTCAAATTATGTCCTTTTTAAAAATTATCTTGTTAGCTTGTCTTTCAATCACTTAGTTTCCTATAGCTAGTAAGTTCATCATGAAAGACAGGGTACTAATATAACAACCATAAGTTTTAAAAACAGGAGGTTATATATTTTTGAAGAACACATGGGGGAAAAGAATCGGTAATAATCTTGTCCTAGTGCACAACATTCAATGTGAGATGTAAAAACAATTTTTAGAAGGTTTTTTTTTAAACTTAGGAAGAGATAGAGAGGTTCACACTGTGCTCTTGGAGCACAAGACCAAGTTCAAAATGAAGCCTTTTTCTCAAGGAACTATACGAAAGGCTGTTAGAGTCAGACTTAGTGATGTGAGTGCTCTTGTTTTAAGGAAAGTTGATTGAATAAATCTATTGTGTTTTTTTTTGTTTTGTTTTGTTTTGTTGCGGTTTTTTTGGAAATGAGAGAAACTTCTACAGTCTTCTTTCCTCCTAAATGACAGTGCACAGAGACAAGATGTCAGGTCTGCAGCAGATGCTTTTGATACAAAATGATCTGCTTGAAGCACATCTGATTCCTGAACCATCACACTGTGTAATGTCAGATCCAGTTTCCAATGAGCCAAACGCTGCTGGGAGCCAAAGCAACTGTCCCAGTCACTCTGTGGTTTGCTGACATATGTGGTGCTCAGATATTCTCCCCAACCCATGGTTTTATTATCTGGTACAGTCAGCAAATATCTTTTGAGGTCCTTTTATTTGTGTAGGCACATACTCATCATTCTTTGGTTAATCTGTAATTACTAAGATCAAAACATCAGGATTTATATCTTGGAGATGCCATGATTTTGAGGACACTCATCTGTCAATGTGCAGGCTTTCAAAAGGTAACTCCTGCTGGGTGTTTACTTTAAAGTCTCTACAGGATGAGAGATAAAGGTGCAAATAGCTGTCAGCCAGGTGTCCTCCCTGGAGTCCTAAACAAGAAGGATGAGCATTGCAAAGTCTTGCAACTATAACCATGCTGAAAGAACTGTCCTTCCCATTTTAATAATTCAGCTGTAATAGCAGCTAAAAATTGTGGCAGGGCTGGTAGAAAGCTTTCTTTGAACTGAACGATGGAAGTAGCCTGGGTGGCCCAGGCCAGCATTCAGATGAAGATAGCAAGGACTGCTGACTAGAGGAAGAAAAAGCCCTTCAGGATAAAAGGTACACAGAGGTACCAAGAGGGACAAACCCAAGCATGAAGTGTTCTGGGCACAAGACACTGCCAGTACCTAACCGAGCAGTCAGGGTGCTGCAGCTTCCGAGGGAAGACAGATTCTGATGTGCCCTGATCATCTGAAGAATTCAGCCCAGAAATAGCTCCTCAGCTATTGCTCAGCCATGCAGGCGCTCTGTGGGCACAAGACAAACTCACCAGCACAGAGAAGGGGAGATGGGAGCCTCCCAGGCTGAGAGAGAAGATGCTGTTTGGGTTAGCTGTGCATGGTCCCCAGGAGGGGATTCTTCCTTCTCCTGATCTCAGCTGCCTTGGGCTCCCAGCCTACACGTGGGCATGCATTTACTGGGATGCTCAAAAACAAACACAAAAAAGTGGGGGTAGAAAGAGGAGAGAGAAGAGTCTTCACACTCTAAAACTATAAAGTCATTCTAGGGTCTTATTAAACTGAATTACTAAACATCCATAGCACATCAGAGAGGGGAATAAACTTTCATTACTCCTGTGGTTTTATATCTTTAATAGATGCATATGAGTAACAAGGAAAAGGACTGTGCTATCAAAACACTGCTTAAAAACAATGCATCATCTGTCTTTTACACCATGCCAGTCACCTAACTCTACATGACTATAAATCTAACATTCTATGCCTAATTATTATTTAGCACAAATGGTGTACATTTACAAAATACATTCAGTCATAAATATCGCTGCTGTTATAAAAAGGTTTAAGTTGTGAAATGTATATACAATTTCATAAAAATCACTGAATTAATCATATCACATAGTTCTGTGAAGCATGATTGTAATCTCAGGTTTCAAGTGTTTTGTTTAACAGCAGAACTGGGCCATTTCTAAATTACCAAAGTAAACTGGAAGGTTCTTTACAATACTCAAGAAAACCCCAAAAGTAAGAGAGATGACTTACTAAAGTGGAGGTCTATGTACTGTAAATGCTAAGCCCCTTCTGCCCACAGAGCTTTCTACTTTGTCCAAGTGTGTACCTGGAAGTTCCCATAGCTCTGCCACACAAAGAGAAAATAGGAAGTAACTACAACTGGCCTTGGAGTCTCAATGAAGAATATTTGAAAAGTAGGAATGAAATGCAACTCAACTTGTGCATTGAACAAATACAAACTAAGCCATTTCTAATGCAATTTTATCCACCAGTGAATTGCTGCTTAGACAGATTAAAGGCTTTCTGAAATGCAGACATAGCAATGTCATGAAAATAAAATTAATTTCTTGGGCAGAACTATGAAAAACAAATTAATTTTTAATTTTGATGAAGCTTTAAAAGTCTGCATTCATACCCATTTTCAGATGTGCATGACAAAGTTCTCTTATTATTGAAATAATGCCTTCTAGAAGAATTGCCATTCTAGAAGTCTGTGAAATCTGAACTCCTTAAGAGTTAAGCAATTGTACAGAATTCTAAAATTACTAATTCTGAAATGTAAAACCGAGCATAGACTTAACTAAAAACTCCCTGTGCAGTACTAACTCAAACTTGGCCAAAAATATAAACGATAGCATGCAATGTGATGGCAAAAAGACAAGCTCTGTGCTGAAAACATATAAACCAAAATAGCTAAAACGTACATAAGTTCTTTATACATGCTATAGGCATTTCTTTGAATGACAGAGAAAATACAGAGACTGAAAATGAAACTTGTTTAGTATATCAAAATTAGATACAAAAGCAATTGGGTTCTATTATTACTTATTTTAAGGTACTAATAGCTGGCAAAAATAATCTTACACAAATAAACTGGAATCAACATGTGTGTATATACATATTATTTTTTAAAATCTCTTTGTCTCTTCATTTCAAATCAGGAATTGACACTTCCTGAAGGATACACGTCAAGCACAACCAGAGGAATGTTTTAGTGAGACAGTGAGACAGGAAGCCATGCTCAATAAAAAGCTCAGTGGAAGAAAACTGCAGGGATTTTACCTGCTGGATAGGCAGAGTATAGAAACCTCAACTAAGCCAACATTTAGGACAGCTTCTGGCAATGTAGAAAATCTCTATATAACGTATAGATTTTTTTAGCTGTTTGTACAACAGTGTGTATTTAACTCACCCATTTGTTGTCAGGAGGAAAAAACATTGTGCATAATAACGTCCTGCTACACACACAGCACAAAGCAAAACAATTAATATGCTAAAATAATTGCATAGGGAAGCAGAAACAGGTATCCTTGATTATCTACAAGATAGTTAAATTGAAGAAATTCCCCCCAAAAGAAGAAGAGAAGAAACAGTATTAGCAATGTCTCTGAAAAAGAGGTGTTACCCCCCAGGAGCACGATGTGAACATCCAGTCTGAGCAAGTTCTAAAAAGTGAATTTGTGAGTGGGTCAGAAAGATCAAAGGGCTTCAGGGCCAAAGGAGAACTGACCCAAATTTGTCTTTACATGGAAATGAGGGTCTACACAAGCAGGTTGTTTCGGCTCAAAGCTCACCTTGACTGGGCTACAAACAACCAAACCTTGAGATTTCCACAAAACACTTGTATACAACTGTTTTCAAATTTGGATTGAAACTATAGACCTCCTGGTTCCGAGCCCAGCTGCTGTGCATTTGATACAGCCCTGTGCACCACGGGCTGGGGCTGCTCTTCTGAATGCTGTCTATCTCTCAGAAGTTCCGCCACGTGTCTCAGTGCTGCTTACAGAGCACTGACACTGTCACAGCTATGAAAGGCACTCATAATGCTGTAAGGGGGCACAAAACAAAGGAGAAACCACTGCATCAATTACTGCCTCCCAGCACAGGATACTGGCAGTGTTAGAAGCTGTTACACCAAGTGTAGCCACAACTACATGTGCTAAAATGTTCCTGTGAGC
Source organism: Xenops minutus (assembly GCA_035221455.1). Lineage (NCBI taxonomy): Eukaryota > Metazoa > Chordata > Aves > Passeriformes > Furnariidae > Xenops > Xenops minutus. The sequence goes on from JAWWEE010000016.1 coordinate 16,175,454, forward strand.
ACATCTTGTACAGAACTAGTAACAAACCCTTTCACTTTGCGAAATTCCTGTGTAGGAGGAAATAATCTGGACTAGATGCATATGCCTATTAAATTGCTTACTGCTTATCCCTTTGATAGTAAGTATGATGTGAATTTATACATATACAGAAATGAGAAGGACAACATAGGCTTTACAGCAAGGAAAATAAGTAACTCTCCTGAACCAGCTCTGATATGTGGGAACTCTTCTTCAAATTTTGCCAATGCTCAATCAGCACAATAACTGACAATCTGTCCTGGTGTTGCTGGGAAAAACCTTCTCATAGTCTTTTTCAAAAAGACCAAGACAGGCTCGAGGCTAGAATGACAGGTTGACTGAGTCAGTCAGACAAGACAGAGGTCTCCTAAATATAGCAAGCCTATGATGATATTCCTAGCTAGGAATCCTAAGGTTTTAGTACATATAACAGGTGACTTGGGAAATGCTGCAATGTTGTGTGCACCTCTGTGTTAATAACACACCATACCTGATTACTGAAAAATGAACAAAGCCAACTGTTACAGAATGCCTTCCAATATCAATGATATCTTTCAACTTTTAAGCCTACGAAACTAAACTTAAACCAACTACAATTAAATAAATGTATAGAGACAGTTATTTTTCTGATATGATTTCTGAGATGGTTTTCAGCCCAGCCATTTAACCTGTGCCACTTTAAAATGAAAACCTGTGGGAGGAATGAACCCAACTCAACAGAGGTTACAAGTTAGTTACAATTTACTGAAACGATTACAATAAATACAATAATACAGAGAGAAATCGATTTTAACCCCCCCAAAAAAATGTATAACCCAGCACCCTGGGGTTAGTCTGTGTGCTGAGCCCCACGTGGGCCCCCTGAGTGCAGGGTAAAAGGAAAGGAAAAGTTCATGGTGAGGATGATGATCACAGTCTGGCCGAGGTTCTGGTCCTCCTATGGATCCCATGAGTGGCACCAGAAGTCCCCCAATCCCAAGATTATCTATGTTCAGGTTCAGGTGGGAATGCCCAGCATCTCCCCCAGGGTGAGGAGTTTCACAGTGGGTGATTTACTCTGTGAGTCCTGGGGTATTTTGGGAACACTTGATGGCCCATTAGCAGACATGACCCTTCAGACTGGGTGTGAAGGTGCTGATGATGTGAAAACAGAAACAATTCCCTGTCTCACAGAGTTCTTTAACACCCAGCTTGCAGCCTGAGGGGTCAGAGGTGCCCTGGGCAGCTGCTGCCAATGGTCCATTATTAACAGTCCATCAGAAACGACACAGAGGGTGTAGAATGCACAGTTTTGGTTACACCCACACAGTGATAAACTAGTCCCAGCCCCTGTAAGTGGGACACTCTCATACTGTGAAGTTCATGTATGCATAGTAATCACTGGGCCCCAAAAACATCTCTGGTGCCTCTATCACTTTACAGTAAGTCCCATTCAGATTAAACTTTGCTGCTTTGCACAGTGAGCTGAGAAACTCTTACAACTACTTTCAGGCAGCTGAATATGACAGAATTGAGCTGAAGTCCCCTCCCTTCTCTCCCCGGCACATAAACATTTAGGGCATGACTCTTAATAACTTAAAATACAGCAATCTAACACTGAGAAATTTTTAAGGCTTTTGTGGGAACCCCCTGCCTTAGTATAATCTATGGTCAGCTTATTACAAGAGCTGACATAGCAAGAATGCTAAGAAATATCTGTTCTTATAGACCAGAGCTCTCTTTTTATGACTGGTTCTTGCTTTGAGCAGTGCTCATAGGAAATGGCTGTGTCCCAAAAACTTACCTTCTAGTAAGTCTCTTGCCAGACCTGGTTCTGCCCCTGTGGACCGAACAAAGTCTGACAGGACTGCATCCATATCAAGAGTCATGTGATCATTCAGAGATGCTGCCAGACATGCAGCAGCAGCAGGACTCGCTGGTTGGCTACAAGGTCTCCATCTGCCAAGGAGAAACAGAGGTTTAGAATATACTCCAAAGTGATGTAAACCACATTTGTGCTCTCTTCTCCAGACAAGACTATAAAAAATGCTAAAACATTCAAGTTACAGCATATTAAAATAAACAGCATTTGTCATCCATCTCTGCCTTAGTCTAGAAGATGTTGATCACTCATACTGGAAGGTTTTCTCTATCTTAACATATCCTATTGTTATTGATTTTTCCTATGTGCAGCTTGTAAACAACGCAGCAACTCGAAGACTCCAATTCAGCTAACCACAGGCTCTGCTCATTAAAAGCACAATCACCATATCTTTGTCACTGCTCATAGACTGAAGTTCAGCAAGTACTGAAATGGCTGGCTAGCCTAGAGCTCCTTTGCCTCACTAATGCTAACACTTACAACAACAGAGCGTAGTATTCGCTCCTTTATTTGCCTTGTCAAGACAACTTCTGTAATTTGGAGATTCTCCCCTGTTCTGGGTCTGGCTGGGATGGGGTCAATTTTCACCATTCCTTTTCTAGAGCTGTGGCTCGAACAGCACTGATAACATATCAATAGTGGGCAGTGCCTACAGAGCCACAGGCCTTCTCAGTGTCCTGCTCTGCCTGCAGTCAGAGGGCTGGGCAAGGGGCTGGGAGGAGACACAGCTGATAGTGCTGTAATTGCCAAGGTTTATTTGCTTTATTATTTTGTTTTCTTTTTTTCACTGATGCCAGTGCTGCTGCAGCTGCTGAACAGCTGTGACTGTGTTTAGGAGCAGTCTATGGGGGGCAATCCCACCAGGGCACTCTCCTGGGGGCACCATCACCCAGGGACCTGTTAGGAGGCACATCATGCTTTGGCCCAAGTGAAATGGGACACACTGTCTGGCATAGGAATTTTTCTTGCCAAATCCATGCATAACAAAAATATATTTGCTCTCCTGCATTTTGTAGCTAGTTTTTTGTTCCTGAAAACAGAGAACTCATACTTCTAGGCAATGTTCCCTAAAAAATAAAGCAGGCACTACTAGAGTAGTTGATGCTCGGCAAGCTATTAGGACAGCCAGAATTTAAACACAGTTATCCTAAAGGTATTTCCATATTTCTACGCTGCCTGCACTGCTGCAAAAATAGCGCAAAGCAAAGCAAACAGGATGAAGTTAAGCAATATACAATGTAAGGGAAAACGTATGTTTTACTGTCAAGCTTGTTATTCATCATTGGCCAAAGTTTACCTTTGAACATGAATTGGATTTTTCCTGTTAATTCCTCCTCACAGGCTCAGGTGCAACTTTACCCTGTGCCAAGGGTAAGGATGGGCATGGAGATTTCCTGCTGGCAGCAGATGATGTTGAGTGGCTCTTGATTGCACCACAGCTACTGAGAAATAAACTGCAAAAGGAATGGCAAACCAGTTGATTTCACTGTCCCTCAAATGAATCTCAGTCCTTTCCTACTTCACGTGTAATTATCTGCTAATATTTAGCCTTAAAAAAAGGAATGCCTTTGCTTTCTTAGAAATTGCCCTTTTCTGCAAGTACATATCCCTGCTGGAATGCAAACCTCCTGCCCCAGGAGGGTGGGATCCTCCTCAGCCTCATCCACGAGCTCTGCTAAACCCAACTTACTCCAACAAACTAGAAGTTTGTGGGATACAAAATCATAGAATTAAGATTGGAAGAGACCTTTAGGATCACAGAGTCAGTTAGGTGTGGAAAGACCTCTGAGATCATCGAGTCCAACTTCTGACTGAATAGCACCTTGTCAACTAAACCATAGCACTGAAGTGCCGTGTCCAGTCATTTCTTGAACCCCCCCAGGGTGGTGAAACATTTATGCTTTCATAATATTTATACAACTAAATCATTATGTTTGGGCCACATTAGGATAGCAGGGGAAATGATCTTTCCCTCTCTATTCAGCCCTGGTGAGACTCATCTGAAGTATTATGTCCATTTCTGGATCCCCAACACAAGAGAGACATGGCCATACTGGAGTGAGGTCAGTGAGGGACCACAGACTGCCCTGGATCACCACTGTTCAAGGCAAACACTTCTAATATGTATCATCAGGAAGATGTAATAACAGAAGGACAGCTGGAAATACTGAGGGGGCTTGTTAAAAAGGAATGCAGACACTCTGGGAAGAGAACTACCTTAATGGACTAGGGCCAAATTTGGCATCTAAGCTTTGTAGCAACTGAATTTGTTCCAACGCAAATTCAGGGCAAAAATGCTACTTTTCTTTTTAAGAAACACCCATATATAGATTCACTGTACCAACCAGCACTAAAACCTGTACAGAAAGATCACAAGAAACTGAATACAACTAATTAGTGACTAGAAGAAAGAATGAAATGAATCTCAGCCAGCAGGATGGAAACATGGAACACGCTGAAGGAACCTGCCAGATGATACAAAGCATTGGTGAATTTGAGATCACAATCAGAAGTGACTCAGTAGAATAATGACTGGTAATTTAAAATGCACCAGCTGGGCACCCAAGTACAGTCACTGTGTGTGGGGGGAAACTGCTCATAAGTTTGGAAAGCTGAAGTGAAAATCAGCCTGAAGAAGCCAATTCAGGAGTTGTCTCAGTATCAGCATTACATCACTATTTGCAAGAGTAAAAAAAGACATCCTTTTAAGAGCAAAAGACAAGACTAGTCTCTGCATTGATGACATCACCATCATCTCATAATTACCTCATAGAATCTACACTGTGGAAGGAAGGAGCAGAGTTGGTAGGATCTGCCCTGTGTACATGTGAACTAACACTGGTTTTCCCCCAAGGAAGTTGTTCGCTCAGCTCTCTAGAATTCAGATTTTTTTAAAATCTCAAACCACCAAGAAAAAAAAACAACAAAAAAGTCTTTAAAAATATTATCTTTGCCAGAAAACTCCTATTAGCTGTGAAAACCCAGCCAGATGGAATAGTAAAAACTACTAAGCAAACAAAGAAAAGAACTTGTAAAGGAGGCAGTGACTCAGGAGGCAGATGGCTCAGACTCACTGCTCTCCCCAGAGGAACAGTCTCTCCTCACCTAAAGAACCACCAGCACCACCCTTGCTCTCCATGGATGTCAAAGCGTTAACACAACTTACACTTTCAACATGCCCACCTGGAGGAGATCTCACCCACTTACCCACCTCACCCCTCCTGTCACCAGGCACCTCTGGGCTCACCACAGGCACACAGACCTGCACCTTCCATCTCCAGTGGGTCACAGGTGACACACCAACCTCACCTAAATGGAACTAAATGGAAATTGAAACTTCTTGACCCTCAAAGCACAGTGTGAAGACCTGTGTTTTCACTCTCTTTTCTAGCCAAATTCCTTCCCTAAATAATTTCCTAGTTCTACAGTGCAAATACGAGAGGCAGTGAAAAGGGATAATTTGTTGTATATCATAAGAAAAAGCATTTTAAAAGTATTTAGAGGAGATACTGATTACTTTGAAGTGTTAAGATGCGTTAATAGGACTTGAAACCAATTTAATATAATCTTGGTGATATTTCATCTTTTCTTCTCCTGTAAGTACCTCTCTCTCAAAACTGAGCCATACTTATAAACAATCAGTCTTCACCTGAACCTAAATTTGGCTTCTTCAGAATCAAACAGCTTCACCCAGTTAAGCAATATGAAGATAGTTTTTCTAAAGAAGCACAAAGAGATGCATAGGGTATCTATAATAACTCATAACTAATGAAGCAAAAGTAAGTATGTTAAAACAAATCCCACCCCATGCATCCAGAATACAAACAGGTGACCAGAGTGAAGGGATGAACAGAAAGAAAACAGCACATCAACAGCACCCAGAGGACAAATCCTCAGGGAGACAGGCAGGATGAAATGAGCACCACCAGTAGGATGCCCACTCTTGGGGCTGCAGGAAGCTGATGGAAAGACACCCACACATTCCATGAAACCAGTTCCCCCCCAGCTTGTTTTCATTTCCTTGCCATGTGCCAATGTCAAGTGCCCTCTGACATCCCTGATCCTGTGCCAATGCCCTGTGCCCTCTGACATCCCTGATCCTGTCCCAGTGCCCTGTGCCCACTGACATCCCTGATCCTGTGCCAATGCCCTGATCCTGTGCCAATGCCCTGTGCCCACTGACATCCCTGATCCTGTGCCAATGCCCTGTGCCCTCTGACATCCCTGATCCTCTCAGCTGCCTTGGCCACAGACAGAAGTGCAGCCACTTGAACTTTTGGGTGGGAAGGCAGGAAGGCCCTGTTTGTGCAAAGTTCCAGACTTTGAGGGACATTCTTTCTGAGAGGCCACATTTGATGGAGAATGCCACAATTCTACAGTCTTGACAATATTATGAAATCAAACCAATGCATTAAGTAAGACTATTTCCTCTCAGTGAAGCATTTAAATTTTTTGAGCCCAAGCTGTGGAATTTCTCATTCTTTTCTGCCTGCAAAAATGTATTTACTTAGAGTTTCACAGATAGCTATATTCTTTAGCAAGCCAAAGAGTTTTTACTTGGCTATTATATTAATCTGCTCCACTCTTTATTGTGTAACACTTTCCAAATGTTCGTATATAAGATACAAACTATTAAGTGAAAAACTATAATTAAACAATCAAGCCCAGAAGAGATTTGTTTAGGAAGAGAACATCAGCTTTAAGGAAAGTGGTAGAAGCTGGGGGTTCTGCTGACAGACCACAGCATGGTCTTTTAAGCAAGCAAAGATACAGATTTTTTTTGCTAACTGTAAAATGTGCTCACTGGTCTGAAATGTACTTTTCTCTCATATTTACAGGGAATAGCCTGAATCAATTCTTTTTCCTCTTGGACTATGCTCAGAGAATGACAGTCGAAGCTAAGGAGGGTAGCAGAAGTCTAATATTAATATCAATGCCCATACTTAAATCCAAATATAAAAACCACCCAACCCACAAAAAGCCAGCCCACAGTCTGGCAGGTAGCTTGTGCTATTCTAGGTATCACATAGCATGTTCTGTGTGAAGACTGCCTGGGTTTCAGATACTTCACAGCTGAGGATTCTTCACTTCTATGTGAAGAACCTCTGGGTTTCAGCTGCTGCTCCACAAGTTCATGGCTCTGAGTCATATTGGCCAGCCCCCTGTGGTCACCCAGATGATACAGGGCTGTCAATCCACATCTATGTCTAAGTAAGGCACCTGAATCACCAATTTCTACCTATAATACTTATCAAGTGTCTATCTGGGTACCTGAATCACACCCAAAATACTGAATACTGGAAACACATTTGCAGATTTTCCTTTATTTATTTAAAAGTTTTGACCTTAATTTGTCAAGTCTGCACCAGCCCATAAATCAATAAAAACAACTGGACAGAAATTCTTATACCAAGTTTTTCCAGAAAATTCTTAGAGTTCTCAAGACAGCTTTTTTCCTAGACATGATGACTTTAGTTGGAAAGACACACAGTAACCCAATAAACACATTTAAATAGAAGTTTGCTTCCTTTCCTAACAAGAGTAGCCCTCAGGTGGTTGAGTGACAAATAACAAAGCTGGTTACAAAGAGATTTCCACACCTTTTGTTTACTCAGGACATCTTAACTCCCTCTGCAGTGATTTCACCTTTCCCAGAGATTCCAGGCCCTCAAACTCTACAAAATCCCTCTGGCACTGCCCTAGCTTGCATGGCACTGATGCTGCCCACCAGCAGGGCACTCCAGCCTGCCAGGAATTCAGATTTCCCTGAAAACCACTGCACACAAGGCAGCTTTTTCACACAATGCATAAGGCTGCTTTAGCCAAGCACTCTTGGAACAGAACTCACAGATTCCACTGCACTTAATATCAAGGTTATGAGTAGAGATTTATACTCAGACTCATATACCACAGCATTTTAAAGGCACATGAAAAGCAAGCATATCACAAGTATTTTACTTTTACACTTTGTATTCATTCGATTCAAATTAGATTAGAGATTACTCCACCTACTTCACACTTACTTTGTTTTAAACAGCCTTTTATCTTCAAATAGCTTCCAGTTTTAGCTGCCAAGAATATAGAGGTGAAAGCCAGTTTTTAACCTCAGAGGCAGAAGAAAAGCTCCCATAGAACTAAATACATATAATATACTCTTATCACAGATAAAGTGGACCTAAATTTAGCAATGTTTTATATGGCTAAACCCATGCTGCTCACAGAACTTCAATGAAAGAAACAAAATACTATTCAGGACACATATCTGTACAAACTGCACTGTTTAATCTATTGGACACTTCACCAAAATGCCCCTTAAAGCCTCTGTCCTAAAGTAGGAAGAGCAGCTCCTAAACCAAACAACTCCTTGAATGTGACTCCATTCAAGACAGCTGCACTTGAGTGAGTTCTACCACTGGAATGGCAAATCTCTCCAGTAAGAGGCACTGAATACTTACATTAGACAAGGGACACTCTTATGGTCAGAGGCTGGACCAGATGACTCCCTGTGGTCCCTTCCAATCTTACCCATTCCATGATTCTGTGACATGTAGTTACAACTTATTTGCAAAAATAACCACCCAGTTCTGCAAAATCTGTAAAAAATGCTCTATAAAGTTGCCTGATGGGGAAGATCTTCACAGCACATGAAGTTACACTGATGGATTAAAAGGCATTAGTCAAAGAATCCAAAAAACAGTAACTACCCAAATAAAAGGTAACGTGCACTAGACCTGATGGCCAAATGGGATATTTCTACGTTGATTATAAAATGTGGACTCTAAAATGTGGACATGTAAAATTACAGACAACTAAGATCACTAAAGTTCTGTCTACACAACAAAACTCAATCAATTTACCTGGATTAGTCTATGTCCATTAACTTCCTTTGCAATCAGTTTCATCTGGGAATAAAATCTGACCTTAATTTGGTTTGGCTCATCTTGCCTTCAAAGCAAATGAAACTAAATTCACTGGAGGCCACTTAAATTATGAATGGGATAGTGCACACAGAGATTTGGTGGGACATAAGATGCCCTCTTCAAATTCCTACATTTAGCTGACTAGCCCCAATTTTCCTCAATATCCTGCACAGACAAGTCCTGAACCCATACATTAAACACACACAGGATAAAGCAGAGAGAGAAGCTTTGCTGAAGAATTCTCAGCTCTCTGGGGACCATCAAAGAAGAATGGAACTGTTCAAGTATTTTAAGTTCAGTTTTAGGATAAATACCATCAACTGTTCAGAGACCAACGGGAAGTATTTCAAAAATGCAGTCACATTTCAATTTTAAGAAATGCTACTTGAAATGCCTACTATTTTCTTACTTATTTATGTCAGGCTAGAACTATAGAAAAAGGACACCACCAAATTATCTTTTGAGGTGATTTATTTAAGATTTAGAGCCTATAACCTATGATTGGAGGCTAAGAATAAAGGAAGTAGAAAAGAAAACTCGCAAAGATCACTCTGCATTTAAGAGCTATGGCACACTCCCACTGAAGAACAGAATGGAAAGCCAGAGACACTCCATCCCTTAAAATGCCTTAGTCCCCCTAAAATGCTGTGAAACACCTGCCATCACTGCCAGCAACAGGGGGCCTTTACTTGCACTGTCACTGTATTTTCACAGAGCTTCAAAGGGTTTTCATAACACTCTTCTTCTCACTTGAGAATGATAACACTCTCAGAGGAGAAAAAATGTCAGAGCTAAACACAAGTCCAGAGAAACAGGGGTCCTGAACTCAAATAAACCAAGCAAGAGACAGAGCCCTTTCAGGCACAGATCCTCTGCATCAGTACCTTTCCAGGAGAAAGCAAGCCCATTGCTATAACATTTTTTCTTTCATACAAGAAAACAGATACAGACAATGAGTGTGTGAGAGTGTTTCAGTAATTCCCAAGGCTCTCCTGGGGTGTTAATTGTATTCCAGTCGAAAGCAGCAGTGCAAGGGGTAAATGGAATGCTGCTGATAAAGGTGAAATTTCCCTAAAACAAACACTTTAATTTTAAACCAAAATCAAGTATCAATTATTCCTTTATCTGTGGGGTGATAAAGAAGTAGGCAGTATTATACTGCACAAGAAAAACAACAGTTAGGATTTCAAACGTTAATCTGAGGCCTCTTATTAAATGCATAGTTTCATTAAGTAACATGCATCTCCTTCCACTGGAACATATCTCTAAAGAAGCAATAGGAACAAACTGGATTTCTTCCTCATTCAGCATTTTTTCCTTATTTTTTCCCCTCATTTTCCTCATCTATAATTTTTTCCAGATACAAGAAGAAGATATTGTATTGAAATACTGAACATATTTTTCCAAATGTCATCCTTTTTTTCAAATGAAGAAGGTATGCTGGCCCAAACTCTAATCACGGTTTTCTCTCACATACTCTGCATGCATAAAATTAACTTTGGTGCACAAAAAGCATGAAGTCTGAGTAACCATTACTGGATATCTACAACATGGAGTTTCATTAATTTTTTCAAGTTAGCTCTGCATGAAAAAAGACACTCGTGGGCCTTGAGGAATCGCAGCCAACACACTGAAACCCCACTTAACCACTTGCATCTTCCTCAGTGTTGAGTTCCTGAGCCCCTACACTGCATTTTCTAACCTCAATTGTCATAGCAACAGCAGTGCAAGCCTGCACTTACAATGCAGATGGTTACAGTGCAGGTTTGCCATGTCTCATGGTTTGCATGGGTCCCTTTTCTTGGGGACACAGGGACAGCAGAGCTGGACCTGCAGTGCTGCCTCTCTGCTCTCCCTTGGGCACAGACAGCTGTGCTGCAGCCAGCCTGCTGAGGTTAGCTCTGCTGGGGCTGGCAGTCTGGGCTCTGAGCACACACAGCTCATCAAAGCTTCCTCAAGCAAGCGTTTAACTCGACTTACAACAGACTTTAAAGAAGAGTTCCTTGAGGCAGGTGTCGGATGGGTGTTACGCTGCTGGTTTTTGGTGAGGAAAAGAATCCATTTTTGCCACAGTAGAAGGTATGAATAAGCAAAATTTTGTCCCCTGAGAAATCTGGAAAAAAAAAGAAAGTAGTAGTAGTATATTAATCCTATATTAATCATTGCACTTACTCATGCTATTTGAATAATAATAATTGCCAAAATCAACCTCACCTTTGACCTTAGAAGCCTAATGGATACTCTTCTCAGTGCAGATAAATTACCATATACAATAATTTGCATGAAGAATATTACTTGGGCACAAGCCAGACAATTAAAAAAAATGTACAAAAATATCCTTTAAGCTATCCTAGGTGAAAATGAGAATTCACATGTGCAATTTCCTCTAACAGTTCTCTTTCCTAAGATCATCAAATACACCTTTGAAAGTTTTCTTCTCATAAGCTTCCAAATTCTAAGGCAACAAACTAGTGAAGGATTATCCAGGAGAAGACTCAATCAGGACAGCCATTTTCTTAGATAAAAAAATGAGATGAGCACATGAAAAAAGGAGGAACACTGTTTCATGGGGTTTATTTTTTAAAAAAACAGCATTTCCCTTGGCATATAATCTACTCCTATCTCTTAAGTTCAAGTCCTGCCACTTGCAAATACATAATCCAATTATTATAAGCTTCACCTTATTATTTTAAAAGGCACTTACAATCAGTTTTACTGTTTCTGGTTTTTTAATCCATTCACAGAACTCATCCACTTGCAAACTGGGCCCAGCCTTATCAAAATCAGGATTTAACAGATATCTGCCCAAACCTCTTCCTCACAGAAAGCATTCCCTCCAATAATGCTCCTAAAACAGGCAAAAATATAACATGACCCACAATTTTTCTGGATTTGTGAGAATTAGGATGTGAAACCAGAACATGACACATATGCTCTTTCTCACTCTTTCCTAGAATACACACAGAAATAAGCAGAGCTCAGTAGACAATGGCTCTTACACAAAACCTCCTGGTTGTCTGTGTGGCAACTCAACTGTACCATGAGTTAACTACCTGAATTAACAAGTGTTAGTTACCTCACTCACTCTAGCTCAGCTCACAAATGTTGGTGAACTAATACATAACACTCACTAAGATTCTTGGCTTTTTTTCCCCTTCACCTTGACATATTTTCATGCAGGAATCATAAATCTGACCAAAGAAATATTGTTTGTTGGAACTTATGAATGTGCCACAGCACAGGTATCCTCACAGCAACATAGATGATTTTAAAGCTCATAATAACTGAAAGAGCATCATTTCATACACTGCAAAGGAAATGCAGCCAAACCACAACCTTATCTTTATCACCCTCATAGAACGTCAAAAAACAACTGTAAAACCCTCAGGTTACAGAAGTAACCTTTAAAAACCAACACTTTCAAAGGTACTTGGGCTGCAAGGGGTAGAAAGAACCATCCAGTGTGTGTCTCAATATTTCCGTGTATCAGTGTTAGTAAACTGAAATACCTACACTATGAAACCCCTACTAGTATGGGGAAATAACTAAATACTCCATTATGCAGCCCTCAAAACAAATGATGATGCTCCTGCTAAGAAGATGTAACTTTTGTCACTGCTCTGGAAATAATCAAGCAGTAAAAACATATTCTCTTTTTCAGCTACATATTAACAAACAGTGACTGAAACACTTCTGTAATTCTGTTCAACACATTTGCTGCACAGAAAAATAACCCTTTCCAACACTCAACCACAGATTTTTTAACATACCACAATACACCACTTAAACCACAATAGCAATTATTCCACTTTGCTTGCTGTATAAATAAGTTATCTAAACGTTGCCTGTGGATCCTGTGACTGTCAGGGCACAAGGAAATGCGTGCAGGGCAGCCCTTTTTGGCATTTCTCAAACACACCCACTGCAACTTCACCAGTTTTAGATAAACCTTAAATAGTGCTTGACCTGTGTGCTGTGGGCCCCTGCACAGGGGCCAATAAACTGAAGAACACTCCCTGTGTGACCCCAGCTGGGTCTGGGACAAACTACACGGAGACATAAATGCACAGAATAAAATTAGCACGAGATATCAAAGGTTCAGAATGTAACCTCAGCTGCAACTCTTTCAACATTCTGGGGGAAAATTTGGAATTTATTTTTTACGTTTGCACAGTCCCTGCAATAACTTATGTGTGAGGTTAGCAAGGAAAATGAGGAAACACAAACTACAGATGCTACAAATTTATTTCAAAACAAAGAACTTGATCTCAAACAGATCTTCTGAAGGTTGGAGTCCTACACAAAATCAGCTGAGGTCAGAGAGCAGAGAAGTTCTTCGTTCAGAATATCCACAGTAACTTTCTAATTTCCCCCCCTTCTGTCTGACATTTCAAAGTAATCACTGTCAAGAAGCTGAAGAACCTTCCTCCATTCCACTTTTAGAAGTACCTCAATTCTCTTCAGAGACTCTCATGCAATGTTTGTCCTGAACTCAAAAGTGCTTCCATTTCCCCCTTCTGCCACAGGGCTGAAATACTGCCTACAATTTTCTCAGCAGCTTGGGACCACCTGCACAGTACTGAAAACCTCTGCTAATCTTTTGATCAACCTGCATCAGCATTTCCCCACGAAGTCTCAAGTGTGTGCCTGTCTCCACTCTTTTCTTTCATACATGCCCACTGAAGTAGTTTGAAGCCCAGACACAAAGCATTATCTCCCATAACACCAGCTTTGTGCTTAGTTTCTGCTAAGACTTGGCTTCTTCAGTGCAAGTTGTACATTCCAAAGGCTTTCCCTGTAGTTCCACTGCCCACTGGTTCTTTGCAATTATTGCATTTAGCTCAAGCAACATAGAAAGGGAAAGATACCTCTAATAACAGTGAAGCAGTATTGAAGTAATAACAAGATCCCCTGCAGGAAGGGGTTTTCAGGATGCAGATGGCCACTCTCAGTACACAGGGACTCAAGAGGAAGCACGGGCATTGAAGAAATGATAATTCTATTCTCACTATGGGAAGTGGCACTGCCATGCCCTGCAGATGTCTCTTGAAAACTGTGAGGGCAAGGATGTAAAATGTGACACACAGCATCTGTCTGCAGCTCATCTGCAAGAGATCTCTGCCTGTCTAATGCTTCCTGTTCCTGCAGACACCTGGGACAGTTCTGCAATTCCGCAGAGTAAGGCAGCCCTTTCATGCTGTAACATTCCAATGACGAGTCCTTGTCCACAGTCTGAAGTGCTAACACAAACAGATCTTCTTCTTTTCTGAACCTTCAGCCCTTGAAATCTCTTTATAACCTTGCATGAGAAACATCTATTCCTTTATCTACGTCCTAAGCCTCTAGTCTTAGGACAAAATTTCTTAGGGAAAACATTTCTTCTCAAGCTGGAAAAGTCTTACTTGCTCTGGCTGGTGGTTCTTCCATGTGAGAAAAGGAACACATTTCTCCCCCCCTTGGCTTATGCTCGTCTGACTCAGAAAATGTGTGCAGTGGATTGAGCTGACAGGGATATGAAGGCAGAAGCTTAAAGGACATCAAAAGTGTTAGCATTATGAGCTCTGTATAAATAGTCTTACTGATACAAGTCGCCAAACATCCTTTATCTCCTTGTACACAGAGATTAGAGAAAAGCTCAAATGCTTAATTGTGTGTCAAGTGCACAGTCAGCACATTAAGGGTTCAGTACAGTCTTTTAAAATGGAGTCTTCAGCATATTCATGCCTTGACACAGACAATTCAGCTGCTATTTTAAACACAAGGCATGACTGTCTGTTGCTCTTCACTTTACATTGTTTCTCACATCAAAGCAAACCACGTAATGGTGATTCTTCCACGTTCCCCTAAAAAATACTGATCCCACCAATTGGCTCATCCCACATCTTCAGTGAGAGACTGATGGGAAGGTTCTCTTTCTTACAAGTACCCTAAAAATAACAGCAGAATTGAACTTCTGAAATTTAGATTACGTACAAAAAGCAAGTCCTTGTAAGTCCTTAGATGCATCTAAGCTACCAGCTTGCCAGGCATCCATACAACGTGCTGGAATTACCAGTGAGCACATCAGCTCCGTGTGAACTGTGCTAACTCAGCTGCAGCAGGGAAGAACACACACACACACACACACTGCAGCAAACCAGAACTGGCAATTCCCTCCAGCCCTGGGACTCCCATCCTCATTTCTGTGAAACATGACATCCTGCAGTTCCTGCATTTACTTGGGAAAGCTGAACTAAACGTGAGAAGAAGACTTCATTCCTTTTCCTCCTAAAAACTATGCTTTAAGGTCACCTCTAAGATTTTAAAACAACTGGAGGTACAAAGGAGAAGATCAAGTTTTGAGACATGGAATCTAGAATGATTAATTTCACAATGTGTTGAAGATGCATAATTTTTATTAATTTTATTTTTAAAAGTGTCTTTTACTAAGACTGCATAAGTAGCTGCCAGGCTGTGAAGAATCCATCAGGAAAAGTGAAATCCATGCACCAGCCACATGCAGAGAGCAGGAACTCCTCCTCCATTTGCATAGCAGGGAACAAGAGATCCTGTTTGCAGCAGGACAGGCCACAAACAGCTCAGGAGATGCTCTGAGGGAGCAGCCACAGCTGGTCATGGCCCTGCTCAGACCCTGAACCTCAAGCTCTTCCCCAGCTCAGGGTGCCAAGCTGTAGGAAAGTCATGCAGAGAAGGAATTTAAATATGACTATAGCCAGCTAGAATGGACACTAACCTGTAACTAACTCCAAACTCATTCCTACAGTTACTAAAAATCAGGCTTAAAGCACAGCTCTCATAAATCCTGTTCAATTGTTGGAATCTTTGCTTATGTTAAAAATCTGAAAGTATCAATGTCAGGGAAAAACACTGTGCTTTTTCAATTATTGGTTAGTTCTAGAACTTTCTGCCAGGGTAAGGGAGGACAGGAAGGTGCAAGCATGTTATTTTTTTATGCCAGCTCAACACATCACTTCTCATGGTGGAAAACAGGAAATGTTCAATGATCTAAGCAGAAAATTACCAGCTCTGAATTAAGTCCTGAAGAAATTGCTGAGAGGCAGCCTGCTGCAGTTGCCAAGGTCTCTCTTCTGAGTCCCAGGGAAAGAAATAACAGATATATGTACCTAGTGAAGAGCAATGCCAAAGAACACCTTGCTGTAGGCTGAACACCTCAGTCTGGCCTCCATTAAAGACTTGTATTGATATACAAGATGTTTCTGAAAGAGAGGGGTGGAGTTCTCTCTGACCCATTACCACAGGCAGCTACAGCTGCTCTAGATAAGCAAAGGTCTGCCTGATGGTATCAATTAATTTGTTTGGAGGACTCTTGGAATTGACAAAATCAATTCATGGCTGACTTACAAACCAGGACCTACAGAAGGTGCATTTCCATTTTTATCTGACAGCCAGCTTCTAGCAGAGGCAAAGCTTCAGACTGTCTGATTGTGGCCATTTTTTCCAGCTAAATGTGCTGCTGAGAAACCAGTCTGGAGAGCAGGGTGGAACAGAGTCCCCCCTGGGCAGCCCATGGCACACAGGACATCCTGCTCACATCACTGATTTCATGTGATCTGTTCTAAAACTCACTCAAACTTAGGCCAGTGCTGTAAGGGCCCCTCTGAGGATGGCAGCAGTCCCAGGGCAGCTCACAGGACGAGCATATAGCAATTTATATGCTGCTCTGCAATACCACTATGGAAATACTGACAAGATATATGCTGAGGATGTTTTTCCAAACTTCTCAGATGCCTCTCACGTTCCAAGTAGAGATGCCCTGAAGGGATTACAGGAAAAGGTGAAAACACTTTTCTTCAGTGAAATAACAAAGTAGAAACCTTAGTCATTTGTGCCTTTGTCCTGGCTTATTAAAGATTTATTTATTTTTAAATTACGACACAAAGCACACAGATATTTTTTTAAAAATTAAGGCAAAAATAGTACTCTACTGTTATAATTCTGCACAAGGTTCTTTGAATCTGTTTCTTTTTTGTGTTCCAACTCCTTTAAAGACCTATGCTTATACATATTAGCAAGCTATAAATTTCACTTTATTTTCAAGAAAAATCAGTGTGAAATTATGTAGTATTAAGAACTGCTGCTCATCAAAAATTTAAAAAAAATAAATACCCTAAGTAGCAAGAAAAATCCCTCTTACACTTAGTCAAATCAATCTGGTAACATTCTGTAAGCTTCAGGCAATACGAAAAATAATAATTAACAGGAAATACTGAGATTCAACGAGGAGAACTGAAAGCTGATGAATCAAGGGAAGTGCTGTAAGGAAACATGCAGAAGAATTATACACAGAGAAAAAGCATTAGCAACTACCAGATAATCCAAGGTTGATGATAAAATAGCACATCCTGATTTTTGAGAACTTTTGAACAGTTCTGGCCAAGATCATCAGGATTAATGGATATTCAGCTTTAGAATTTAGATTTAGATTATCTCTAAGAAGTAGACCATCAGTTCTAATTGCCACTGTCATCATCATCTACTATGACATGCTATGAAAAGCAGGGCATGGAACTAAATATCAGTGTACAAACAAAGAAATTCAGGAAGCCAGGAAAAAAAGGAAAAAATGGAAAGTGCTATTGATTGCCTGCATTTCTTTAACTTATGTACCAAATTCACATATGAAAAAAGCACATGCAAATGAAATGAAGAACAATCTCCTCTGAAACAAACAGCTCCTCATGGACAACCACACAGGAGAAGGAGGGAAAATACACAAGGATTTGCATTCTCCTTGAGCCTTGGTTGAAAAATGTGATGACAACATCACTTTAGGAAATTAGAACCTGTTTTGTAGAGCTTACTGCAAGATTCAGCATATAAATATCTTTTAATTTAATCTACTGCTGAGAGAAACATTTACATATTTTTTAAACATCTCAAACCCATGGATTTCAGAAATACCTGTATTTTTTCTCCACTTTTTGTAACAAAAAGCCTGGAAAAGTAGACAGATTCATTTAAAAAAAAATATCCTTTAAACTATCCAAAGAGGCATTATGTTCCACACACCTAGGGGTTTTTTCCTTTATTTTAAAGACCCTGATCAAACTCCCATGCTTTGCTCCTGCTCAGCAGCTCAATAATGCTGTCCATTATTTTTGGAAACAGCGTTTCAGCACTTTGGGCAATACAACCCTCAATTTATTAGCCTTGTTTCACAGACACAGGCAGAACATTGCTCTGCCTGAGCAGCAGCTCTGCTTATTAGCCAGAAATGCCAAGAAGAGAGAAAGAATCTGGTACTGCTGGTTCAGAATAAAAAGTTACAGATGTGGAGTGGGAAGGATTTCAACAAAGATCCCTGATTTTAGTTAGGTTTTATATGAAATACAAATGGCTGGGTGGAGGAGAGGGAAAGAGAAAATTATCATCTCAGGTGGAGAGCTGGTGCCACAACAACAGATCAGTGTTTGGTAGGACAGATGCTCAACAGACAGGCAAGACTATAAACCATATAAAAGGAAGGAAAAAAACCACTCCAAAAAAGAGTTTGGTTGAAACCATGTTCTTCCATCACCTGCAAAAAGGCAACCAAATGAGCTGATCAAACGGTCAAATGTTTTGGAAAAACCTCTTGCTTTTCCCTCTGCTGAACAAGTCAATTAACCAGCAGCATTTTCCCTTTCAAGACAGGCAGAAGGAGCTCATTTCTCAGACCTGCACTCAGTAAACACTGAAAACCAAACCATCTATGAGGAGTTCTTAATACTTGAAAATGTAAAAAGGTACAAGCTGAACTTTATCTAGATGATAATAATTTAGGTTTTCAAGCACTAGCTTCAAAGTGAAAGTGATAGGGTCAGGAAAAGAAGGTCACTACCATCAACTAAGCAAATATTTAAACTTGGATCAGAACTAAGCTCACACCACCAGTATTTGTGTTTTAATTAAGACAGCAATGGATCTGCTTATGCACAACATAATATATGCAACTCAGAAACTACACAGCAGCTACTATTTTCTTATGTATATCATTAATGTTTTCTATGATGATGATATCTAAAGACTAGAGACTTCGACTAAAAAGAAGAAGAAAAAAATACCACTTTCATAGACAGATTTCATCCAAAAGGGATTTAGTTGCAAATAACTTCTTGGGCAACTTCAAACAGTCCTGAATCTGACCTGTGAATTTTTACACAGCTTATGTGGCTGAACATCTACTCCACATACACAAATCCTGTCAGTCTCCTAAAGTAAAACCATAGCCAAAAGGTCCAAAATTCCATATACAACCTCCAGCAGGAGGTTGAAAATGTGGCTCTGTACTTCCTCCATAATTCAAATGATAGAATTGAAGCTCTCAAAGAGAAAGACATTCAGGAAATTTATATTACAATTGCCATTGCTACTTAGAGATAAGCAGTAAACTTCCCATAATACTGCACCTCTTGAAAGTCACACTCAACAGAACGTCACCCACTGCCAGCTGACCTTGGAACTCTTCCTGCTCTCTCAGGCCTTCTACAAACCCCCCCAAGAGCTCACCAAGGGACAGATTTGCTCCCATGGCTCTGTTCCTTGTGTACTGATCCATAAGGACATGGGTGGGACACACCTGTGGAACCACATCCCTTTGCCTTCCTCCCAGGGAGAAGCAGCAATGCAGGGATGTTGGGGATGAAAGGGGCAGTGGGATGGATGCAGAGCCTGTGCTGCTGCTGGGTGGGGAGAGCAGGGAGGAACTGCAGCCTCCTCCCTTCTGCCACATCTCTGTTTTAAACAGCCTGAAAACACACTGAAATCTTTACAGCTGCCCTGCTCATTGCAGGTGGAGGGGTGAAAATGTAACTCGAGGTTTAGCTTTTCTTTGCTCTCACTTCTAGGCTTGGAAACCCTTCTCCTGGACATTACTAAGCTGACTATCATACACCAAACAGCACAATTTATAACATTTACTCTGAAGAGTGAAGAGAAATACTTGAGCTTTATAGGCCATTTGCAAGGTGGTACACTGCTTCAGTGAAGAGAAAATATCAGGTATTCTTGCACAAGGCCTTAAAAATAGCAAAACAGCACTGTGATTGTGAAAGCAAGGTGTAAAGTTAATGACAACAGCACACAAGAAGCTGAACTAATGAGCATAAGCATGGTAAGCAACATGCAGTCCTGGGATCTTCCAAAGGTACCAAGAGCACCAACATTTTTCTGATGCAGAAGGCAGATGTCAGTGCTGAAGGTGCTGATCTCTTCAGTTTGGTCTGGACCCATCCACCTCCCTTAGTTAATAACAACACACAAATAGCAGCGTGCTTTGAAGCACAGTTGACATCTATGAATCCACAGAACCAATAAATCAATTCCACATGTAGAAAACTCAGCTGCAAACTCCTATCAGCTTTGCAGGAAATTCTTCTGCAAGCAAAAGAAAGAAGGTAGCCTCATTTTCTCTGGGTATCTGTCCTTTCACACCCTAAACTTCTGCAGCCACCAGCACATCCCAGAGCTAGTCCAGACTCATGGAGGTGCTGTCAAACAGTTCACAAAACAAGCACTGTTCTAGTTTCAGGGATTTTATCTCCACCAGCTAAGCTTTCACAAAATTTTATATTTTATCTTATATTTATCTTATAAATAAGAATTTTATTAGCTTGGGCAATTCTAACTATTTTGCAAACTATACAGTGGTTTTAAGTGGAACTGGGAAGAGTGACACATGGATGGATGGGAACGTCTTGCTCAAGAGTCTTAGAAAAATAAGCTAAAAATGCCTTCCCTTTCCTATGCCCCGTGGGATGAGTTGCAGCCTTTATTATAGAGTTGTGTCCCATTCCAAATCCTCATTTCCAGCTCAGTAGAACCTGACACACAGATCCCAATAGCAGAGCTAAAGGGTTCCCATTTAACCAGCCTTTCTTCTTACCAAGAGATGTAAAACCACGGTGCAAGGATTTCAGAATCCTTAGTCTGCAGCCAAACCATTCAGCCTGCAAATGGAGAGCTGAGGTTCTCCCTGGAGACAGGCTCTACTGAGGTGCTCCAGTTGTGCTCTGGAGTCTCCATTAACTACTTTGGGATTCCAGGGTCTTAATTCCAGGAAGATGGTTAAAGTCCTATCACTTAAACCCTCTGCTATATACAGTGCTTAAAAATAGCAATCCATATTTTCAACATTTTGGATTAATTCAGACACCACAAGAAGTGTTTCCTTAGTATTTAAATATCTGTACCAACAATTAAATACTAAATATACATATATTAGTGTTTCCTTATTCTGCAGGACAGGGAGATATCATTATCTTTTTTTTTCCTGAGCAGCAGAAGTAATTTTATCCCTTTTCTTTCTTTGAAGAAACTGACAGTTATACCTATTTATGCAAGAGAAACAGGAGATTTTCTGGTTCAAGAACATGGCCTGGAAATTAACAGGCACAGTGCATCTCAGTTTTCACTATAATGCTGTTTACCAAACCACTTTAATCACTTATAATCTCTTTTTTTAGCTGCTGGGCTTTTAAAAGCTGAACTTTTAGGAAGAATAAAACTATTCTGTATAAAGCTCTACTTAGCTCCACTTTCAAATAAAATTCATCTGCATAAATACTAGAATGTATTATCCCTTTTTCTTTTCTTTTTTCTAATGCAAAAGAGATATTTTTCTGCTACTTTAGAGGCACTCTGGGAATTCCCACAGTGCTTGTACTTCCTATACTGCAAAGGGTTTGATACAGCAGACAAAATAACCGGACAGTCACTGACTTTGTTATTTTTACCACTCTCATGAGCAGTTCCAAGCTCAGCAACTTGCAGAGCATCCCAGTTTTCCAAGAAGTATTGCAGCTAAGTCAGATGGCATTCAAGAACACACCAGCATCCCTGAAGATTTTTAAGGTCATGTCACGTCCTGCTACAAGAGCTGTTCTTGATAACCAAGGGTAGTGACAAGTGTGGCTTCAGCAGCTGAGTCACAGAGAAGAGAACTGGCTTCCTCTTGGGTGGCATCTCCCCTTAGTGCTGCTTTAATCATGACAAGGATCAAATTGTGTCTAAAAACGGTGCCATTTCAGCACAGTGTCGAGGAATTCAGCAGATGCTTTCAGAATCAATGAAAAAATATTGAAATGATTTCTTGTATGCATTAGAATCTCTACTAACAACAGTTGTTGAAAGGAGTGTAAATCCTTCTCAATTTCTGCATAAAGGGAAAACTCATTCCCTCACAAAATAAAATACCTCATCATAAAAATGTATCCAATTGCTTACACAACTTTTACACATCCTTCTAATCCCTGCCTGTTTACTAAGACAAATAAGACATTTGTTAGCTTATTACACCACCAGTGCACAATTCATTTATATGACACAGTCACAATAAATAACACAAATGAAACAGCCAAATCTCATAGTCTCCAGTGAAACAATATTTGTGAATTAATTATATGCAGTACACATTTTGCAAAGGATGTAGACTCAGCTCCAAATGTAGCAAAATGTGACCAGGAAATAAGTGTCTGGACCTGAACCACAGTGCTTGTTTGACCCTTTGTGTCTGGAAACCTCCTATTTGCCAAATATCATTTCAGCTTCTAAGAGTGTTAAAGCTCCTGCTCTAGTCCTTTGTAAAGAATTAACTGCTCCATGAAGAGATCTTTTTAGAGTCTCACTGGTCTAATTTACACCTTGACTTACTTTAGCTACTCAAGACTTTATTCTCTCTGGGTAGAGTTTCTAAATACTTTAATACCCATGTGAAACACTGTCAGTCTTTCACGCTTTAAGTGGAGGGAGGCAGCTCAAAAGAAACGTGAGAGATGATTTCCTTGGAATGGAGTTCCTCTCTGTCTTCCCTACAACTTGTCAACGGGTTCCCTCTTCCTTTAGCTCTACAAAGACTGGCAGCTGCTCCATCCAGATGCTCTCTGCCCTCACACATGTTAATGACACCGAGAGACCAGGCATGGATAGTTTTTGTTAATTTTACTGAAAGTCTTTTTGTTTTTTCAAGAGGGGTAATTCCAACCTGTGTGAATTTACCCATTAGCATGTGACCAAGTGAACTTAGGTTGGGCTAAAGCTCTGTAATGCTCTAACTCTATTACAGAGCCCTGGCAGCATCTGGAACAGATGGACACGCTTGTTTTGACCTGTTCTGATTTTAAAGGGTTAACACATTAGAAACTTAAGAGTTTCTAGTCACCTTAGCTAAAATAGTAGTATTTCAAGAGTGACACAGACCATGTTCTCATCACACAGCCTAAGTCTGCAGACACTGTGCTCGTATGTACATTGTATCATCAGCAGTAAAAACAATGGAATAGAAATTCTCCTGGACTTCATGCTAAATAACTATAAAAGGAGTGTTCAAGTACTATAGATGTATACTGCATGAAGTATTCAGACTGTGTCCTTCTACTGCCCTGCACTGGCAATTTTCATTAAAGCCTCCTTAGATTAAGATGTATCTCTTTAGAATGAGTCTCTTGCTCTAAACTGAACCAGTCAGTATTTTTTTATTAAATTACATCCTAATGATGAGAATGTCAACTACCTACCTTGGAAAAACACTTTCACTGTGGAAAAGGAATATTCAAGACAAACAAAAATTTCCTGAAACTGCATGAGAAACTGCCTTGGACAATACTGACTAAGATATTAAATTATTTTGGTTTTGGTACACTGGCCTGAAAAGCTCTGTGAAGTGGCTGCTTTAGAGACATGGATTCAGCTACAGTAAAAAACATGACTTACACAGTTTGTGCAAAAGAGAATGAGTCTTATTTCCCACTGTGGAACAGGACTTAGAAGTATTTTATTCTATTTCTGGTAATTATCAAAAGTACTTTGACTTCCTGAGGACTAAGTAAACTAGTCTAGTGCACATTGACAAGTGATGAAACCTGCAAAGGCAAATACCAAAGAGCACCAACTAAAATGTTTGTTTTCTAGGTTTGAAAACGCAAAGCTATATGTTTGCACTCATTTACAGGATGTACCTGAAGCAATAACAATATTGTTGCTATGATATAATAAAATAGTCTCATAATAGACAGTTATTAAAATAATCAATCCAACTAGCAATTAAATCTCGAAATGACAGAGCATTGCCTGTAATTACAACACGGTTCTACTTCCACCCACGTTAGGCAGAGCAGCCTGACTATCCTAATACAGCAGTTAGTCTTTATTAATTGTGTCTTAATGAGGAGTCCTAGGACAGATTCAATATCGAAATTCCAAGTACAATCAAATGGTACATCATCTTAAATTAGCCTAAAATGAACAGTAACTGCCAAATGATGAATTCAAGAGTAAGCTGCCCGTAGTGACAGGTAACGTGTCCCAGTTAGTTGCAACACCAAATGCCACTGCTCTATAATAAGCCAACATATTTCTGTAAAAATACTACCACAGCAATAACCAAGATATCACTTAAATAAAACAGGATAACATTTCTGTCTTATCACTCCAGCTACAAGTTACAGAAGCTGCACCAGGAAATTAAAAGTGAGCTTTGTTTGCCATTGATCACCATGTCCTCACAAGGGGAAAGGCTGGGGCATTGCCTGCAGCCCACAGGGGGCAGTTTCCCAAGAACCTGGAGGCAGCAGCTTGATGTGCTTTGGGTGGTGCTACCACCAGCCCTGCAGGAAACAGAGATGTCTGGTGCAGATGGGTGAAACAAAGCAGATCTAGAAGGTTCCTTTGCCAAGGATGAGCCCAGGGCAGGCACTGGGAGGGAGAGTGAGACACTTGGGGTTATTTCCCAGCCCGAACTCTGCCTTGTCCAAGGAGACATCAAGCTCAGGAGGACTGGAATGGCTTGCACAGCACAGGCTGCAGCTTCAAGGCAGCAGCACAAACTGCATCTCTGACTTGGCTTTGCACATCAAAGCCAGGGCTTTCTCTTCCAAGCCATGCATCAGGGAACACACTGAGAAATACGTTCTGTAAAGATGGTAAAAGGAATATCCATGAAGGATCTGTTTTTTGCAGCAAATAACTAAGAGCTCAGAAGTGACTTTTGCCATAAAAAAAAAATTTAGATGCAGGGTGGAATTATAGGTTATTTAATATCCTCCTTTCTCTTCAAATCTGCAGGTTCCCTGGTTGACTCTGATTTCCTACTCTTCCAGAGCTTGAAAAGTATTATGTAACAAAAGTATCCAGTAGAATTAGACACTTCAGATACACAAACCAGATACATTGGATATATCTGGCTTACAATACATACATAATAGTTAATAGTATATACAGTGCTAACTGGTATTACCTGGAGCCAAAGTTAGAGAAGGTAAACACACAATGTTATGCCTCTTGAGAACCAAGTTTAGAAATTTTTTCAGTAAAGTTAGGCACAAAATGGCAAAAGACTGGAGTCTCACTTGTCTCATGCAGGCATTGCTTATCTCTATTTGACCACTATCACTAACCAGAGACTGGCATTGGCTGGAGTCACTGCCCCAAATAAAATAATTACTTTTAAAAGATTAAAGAAGCCATTAACATGGACTGACTTTGCCCCAGCAGAACAGAGCAATGCAATCTGTTCAGTGCTGGAGATCTGGCAAGGACAAATCAAACCAGCCTGGCACCCCAGCAGAGGGGCAGAGACCTGGAGATGCTGAGTGGAGAGCCCAGGCTCACAAGGGCTGCTGAAGTGACAGTGGATCCACAGGAAGAACTCTGTGTGTAACACTTGGACACAGCTTCTTCTCCATGATCAAAGGGGATACTTACACGTTCTCAGCAATAACCCCAAAGGTTTTACTAACACCATTCTTAGTCCTCAGCAGCTTAAATACAAACCAGCACCACAGAGGGGGGTGGGGCTTTGAAAAAATTTGGGCATCAGTTGTAGAGAAAACTGAGGATCTCAGCAACAGTTCAGGAGCCTTAAGATAGGTTGGGACATCAACTTCCACTTCTGACAGGAAGAAAGAATCTATGTTCAAGCAGAGAGGGACATAGAATTTATGGTCAAGACGAGACCTTTGGCAGAGACAAGAGAAATGCAAAGAGCAAAACAAACAAACAAACAAAAAAACTCCCAAAAAAACAACACAGGAAAAGGACAAAATTCATTCTTGAAAGTAGTGAAGAAAGATTTGTGAATTCTAACTTTGCTTTTTGCTTGACTTTATCCACACCTGTTTTATTCAGTCTATCTACACTAATTTGGTATGAAGGCTTGTTTGTAAGGAAACATTTTTGAACAAGATATTGCATTTGCTTTTAGTTTAAATTAATTCTAAACTGTCATATGTGTAGAAGTGCAAGTGCCCAGGTCCCTTGGAGTGCAGTATGTGGGAAACATCTGCCCAGAAGCTTGACCTGGTGTATCCTGACAAGACACTGAGATGTGTGAGAGCTGAGATAACACACAAGTGGCAGCCTAGAAAAACCTCACCAAATGAAGGCAACAAATGGAGCACACGAGACAGAGAGAATTACTGTCCTGAGGAGGGGGGAGAAGGGCAGTGCATCTATAGCAAACTGTGTTTGATTAGGCACTATTGCTGTTGGAAAAGTTGTTTCCAGGGAATTTCAAACCCAAGGTTAAGCTCCAAAATTAGAAACCAATGAAACCCATGAACTGAAGACCCCAAGGCAGACACAGCTGCAGGCTGCAGTGCTATGGACTGTCAGGAGTTCTGCAGGGACTCCTTCACAAGGCCAATGAACAACCACAGGAAACTTCCACCTGCAGTAACTAAAATTCATCTCTACAGGGTATTTTGTAGTCCTAACATCCCTAAGCACTGAACTTTCATTTTATGATGAAAACATTATTAGGCTTACTCAGAGTGTAAAAAAGAAAAGCAAAGACCCAGGCTCCACCATTAGAGGCAGGATGTGGCACCTCACCCTGGCCTGGCTGCTGCACTCCATGGCAGCATTACAGAGCAATTCCCACGTGGCAAACAGAGCAACAACAGCCACAACAGCACTTCCAGCTCCCAAAGTCACAAACACCACCGGAGCTTCCACCTCTGTGTAAGGATGTTGCAACACACTGGTCAGTCTAGCAAAAAGTAGAGTTGAAATTTGAACAGGGCAAGGCCATGGTTCCCACAATGGGATGCACAGAACAATATCCTGGCTATAACTCTCTGGAGGTCAAATTTAGTAAATGCCAGAACACAAAATTTTCACTTAGTTCTAATGTGCACAAACATTACAATACAGTCTTTAATGATATCCTCAATCTGGTATTTTCCTTCATTTTAAATACTGATTTAAATACAGAGCTCACTGAATCAGCTTTTTTTTCAAATGTTCAGTTGAACACAACCATGCAAGGGTGGCCCCAGGAATTTGACTTACTGGAAGCTGCTTTAATTTGCTGAAGGTCCCCTCAAGCACTGCTGTGGACCTCCTGTGGCAGGGGAGGAAAAAGCAGGAGGGAAGAATGTCTCAGTGCAGCACTGCTGCCAAGGAAGTGTTACGTGTAACGTGCTTCCAGGGAAGAGAGACTTGGTGGGAAAAGTTTGGTTTAAGCAATGTATTTAACATCACTGAGAAATTCCACAGCAGAAGCAGGGACAAAATCTGACTTACCATGATAGGTTCTACTTGCAAAAATCTCCCTTCTCTCCTGCATGCCCTAACTCATTTTGGTGAAGCAAATGAGGCAGGCATCCACGCTGGTAAACCCACCTTCTCCCTGCAGAATGGACAGAGAAATCAGCAAGGAAAGGGCAATTCCTGCCAGCTGATATCAGCTAAGCCCCAGTTATTAACCATACTGTTCTGTTCCCTGTCCTGACCAAGGTTGTTGCTCTGAGGATCTTCCATTCAAGGCTCCCCATGGGTGACACCATGTTGTTACCCAGTGAACTGCTCAGAAATGCAAAAGCAAAGGGCTAAGCCCCAAACAGAGATTCTGCAGCCACAGATCAGCTGCAGTTTAACTTGGCAGTGAGAGGGATGGGTTTAGGAACTTACACAGCACCCGAGCTTTAGAAGGCACAGATAAAGGTTCATTTAATGAGTAACACTGCATCATCCATCAGCTCTGTGCTGCCACAGGCAATAGGCATGCTGTGAGACTGTTAATAATTTTAGTTGGTTTCTTTGGTTGGCTACACTTAGTTGTTGTCAACCAGAAAATAAATTAAAATTTTTGTTTCCTTCACCACGTCCTTATGCCCAGCATTTCAAAACAACTAAATGACAGATGCTGATTTGGGGGGTGGAGGGGATGCTTGTAGCTACTTACAGGAATGAGGTAGGGAGGCCCCCTTTTCCCCTTTCTAGTATGTTTGCCTACTTAGGAAGGCAGGAAGCAACTGTCCAGCTGATTTACTTCTGATTTTGGAGCTCAGCAGTATCACGTGCCTGTGAGAATGGAGAGAAGACCAGAACAAGCTTTACTGTTTTACTCCAAAAGTGACACTGTAAAGTCCTGTTCTGCATCCATTTGTCATACTCAATACACACCTTGACCCTGGAATACTAATCTGTACCACTGTTACAGACAAAGAATTTCTTCCTTTCTTCCAGCTTTGACCATTCCCAAGATTGTTCTAAGTCCTTCAGTATCTCACTGTTGGGATCACGACCTGCTCTTCCATCAAGAACTTTAGCCAGAGCCCAATCCAATTCAGATTAAACAAAATTCATTAACAAACAGAAAGAGAAAGGAAACATTCTCAAGGGAAACTCTCTGACCATTGGCACACATTTTCCCAGACATAAGGACTCCAAAAGGTAACCCAATAAACTCAAATGGCCTGCCTTCAGAGGGGCATTGCTTTGCCCCTGCAAACCCCAGTTTAGAGGGCTGGGTTTCCACCAGTTTGACTAGTTCTGTCAGTGACAGAGCTGAGTAAACTATTCCAGCTGATCCAATATATTTAGTCCCTTTGTACTCACGAAATATTCATCTGCAGATTCAGATTTACTGATTTTGTTCAAAAAATGTATGATTTTAAAAAGCCCAACAAACCCAAACCCAACAAAGCATTGCAGACTGATTTAAAAGAACCCTCAATATTAAGTAAATTAACCATGAAGCATAGACCTGAGTGGTTTAATGAGCTTTATCCTAAATGTTTTGCTTCCTGACTGATTTGCAGGCATGTTGTAGTTTATCCAATTTTAACCTGCTTTACCTGCTAAGGCAGCAAACATGACCTGCACACACACTGTTTGTACAGCCTGTTTGGTGATACTGTGACCAAATACTGTTCTTTCTGACACTGACTAAATTCTGCTTCTCTATTAGTCTGTGTGCCATTAATTGAAGGCTTAAAACATAATAATTTTGTAAAGTTTTTAGGGCTATCATTTTTTTATAATTTTTAGATACTAAGAATAATTGCTTTCTTGCAGTTCTTTTAATATTTTTTCTCCTAGTTATAACATACTACACTTTCCCCTCTGTACACAATTTGCTTTTCTTTTGTATTTATGTAAGCAAATCTGGATGTTTGTTAAAAATATTTTTTTTACAAAAGACAGAGTAACAACCTCTCTTTTCTATTTCCCTTTTCCACTCTCTCAGCTATATTTTTTTCCAAGTTTATGCTGTCACACAAGTTTATTTCAGTATACCACACCTTCACTGGTCATTTTTAAAGCCATTAGACACTACCTGCTCTACAGGGTCAGCTGAGTTTTCAGCTGGTGAACTCATGTCAGTTACCTGGAACTCTGTCTGAGGTCACTGTTCTGTGGGATTCTGCTGAAAAGGGAAAACAGCTACTGGAACCTGACCAGAAAGAACTAAATAGTCTCCATATTCACACACAGAGTATTTCCAAGGGGTGGGGGTGGTCACAGACTCAACATATTTAAGATTTAGAAAATGAACCTTCATGCAGCTGGGAATTTATATGCACAATTTTACAAATTTCTACTGAACTTCATGTGCAAAATTTTACTTAGACTGTTGACTGAAGAAAACAAACCTTTGGTTCCCAGTATTATAAGAAACAATTCAAAATGCCAGATTAAGGGGTTTCTAAGAGATTGCCCAGATACCTTTTTGACTCTTGCAAAGGTCTTTATTTCAGACTTCTAGATTATAACCCAACCTTCACTTTCACTGTAGTTTCTACCTCTCTGTGCAGATGGCACAAGCACACAGAATGGCACCAGAATTCCCAGGGCTGAAAGAAGGTGCTCAGGACCTTTGAGTTCCTGGGATTTGTTTCCAGCAGCACTGTTTCCTTCACAACATGCCAGTGACACACATCAAGGGGGGCCCAGCAATGCTCTGGCGCCAACAAGGAGCCCTCCCATCCCCAGGACTGCCTGGAATCCACAGAACTCCCTTAGCACACCTGGGGGGACCACCCAGGGCATCTCTGCCCATCAAAGCTCCCCTTTGTCTCTCTGAAGGTCCAGTACCACCAGCTGGCTCAGTGCAGAGTTAAAAGCTCTGTCTCCAGAGCCAATCTATGAAGTGAAACAAGGAATGCAGAGGGATGCAGAGCAAGGTCTCCCAGCTCCTCTGCCCTGCTGACCCCAGCCCTGCAGGCTCACAGGGACAACCAGAGCGAGTGCTTTAGTGCCATCCTAGCTGGGTGCAATCCATACACAGCCCAAGGAGGAACAAACCCTGCCTGTCAGCACAGAGCCCACTGCAAGAGCCAGTCACCTAGAGCTGTAAATTACAGATTTCAGTGGAATTGTGACTGCCAACACAGGAAAGGGATTTCACCTCTGTATACAATTCTACATTCAGCTACTCCATGAGTCTGTCAAAGTCACATACACAAGGAAAGAAAAATGAATGACACTAGAGTCAAACTGAAACAATCAGAAGAAAATTTTTCTGAAAAGAACATGAAACATCTCCAGTTGGTTCCTATAAAGGTAATTAATAATCTCAAAACTCAATCTGTGTCTTGTTTATGGCATAACCAAAATGTGACAATCTCTCACTAATGACTCAGGAAGGTTTTGGTGTAGTAATATCTTGACACGATTAAACTCTAATAAGCACTGTATGTTCTTGCATTTATTAATCAATATATTTAATCAATATATTAATTTATTGATTAAATTACTGTTTAAGCTCAGATTTAAAACTTTATCTTTGAAAATAAAAATAGACACTTCCAGTCATGCAGATGAGAGTTACCCATGTTTTTATATTACATACATAGTGAGATTTCCCACTTCAAAATGGAAACAAGAACACTTTTATTCTGATTGGTTCCATCATGACAGGCTACAATGGGGCAGTACAGGCACAGTGGAAATGTCCATTTCGAGATTTACTGCAAAACCTCAGCTTTTGTCACAATTAGGTACTAAAGTAGTTTCTGTAGGAGCTACTTGGACACTGAGAGAGCAGCACCACCAAGGCACTGGGAAGCTTTCTGTCCATTCCCTTTGGCTCTCAGCACTGCCTGTCACTTTGAGGCAGCAGTTTTTTGCCAAAGCTCCAGTTTAAGACATGATAAACCTCTCAGTTATGTTTTAGCATCACTAGTAAAAGCATGAAGTCACAGAAAACACAGTAAATGTTTGACTGGTCAAAAGCTACAGACACCTTTTTATAATGGAAAATTATCTTTTTAATTAAAGATCCTACACACAACACACACTTCTTTATCAGAAACAACAAAGGCACTTTTTCAGGTTCAATGCTAGAGAGAACCCAAATCTAAACTCTCAAGTTTCTCAATTATCAACATTCATTTTCTGAAATAAAACAGCTACAATCTGAATCGAACAAACAATGGATGTTATTCCAAAACTCCACCTCTCTGCTTTATACCACTTTCCCAGCCAAACTGATTCAAAGATGATGCTGAAACCCAGAAGGCCTTAAAAGGTGGATTCCTCTTCCTTCTTTGTGCCACTGGTTTGGCCATTGGTGGCAGCTGCTGTGACAGCTGTCAGTGCTCTGTGGGCCACGTCCCTCGGGCAGCAATGACAGCCCTGCTGGGTTACTGGGTGAGCAGGAATGGTGTGCGGGCTCCAAGCAGCTCCCAGCAGGGTGTGCAGACACACCACGGCCAGGACAGAGCCAGCACAGGGGGCAGGGGGGGCAGAGCCCCATGGCCAGGGACCTGTGCCCTTCCCTGCCCTCCTCTGCACACCCACAGCACTGTCCTGCCCCAGAAAGCTGAAGTTATGGAACAATTGTGTATTTTCCTAAGAACACTTTCAGCATACCTAGATTCATTTGGCTGAGATCACAACAGCTGCCTTAGGCATCCTGACTTCATTCCCATCAGGCACACAAGTGACTGTGAATGAGGACTTGTGCATGAGAAGTTTGGGCATTCTTTGACCATAATCTTAACTTGGGTCTCTGGTTTGCCTAAAATGATGTTTTTTAAAAAAAGTGATTGTTTTTCTGAGTTTTCTGTTCCCTGGTGTGTCTGAATCTCCTGAGAAGTTTCTTAAAACTGCTGAAAGAAGCAATTCCCAATGCAGCCCAAAGTCATTGCAACTCCACAGTAGTGCCAAAGAGCTGAGTGTTACATCATTTCTTCCTTTTCTTCTCACTGTCTTTTGCACCTCTTATCCTTCCTCCTCTTTGACCCTAATGAGACTTCTCAGGTAGTGTGTGACAGCAGCTTGCTGACCCTGGTACTTTGCCTCTGGTTTTTGTGGGATGCTTGTGCTATAGGAGACATTTTCTTCATGTCTGCCATAAAGGCCTAAACACACTGAGTGTGGATATTTTAGGCCACTCCTTTCATATAAGGCTGTTATAGCCAAGGGACATTTTACCAAGAGTAAGAAAAAATTATTTCCCTGTCTAGTTACACATCATTAAATTAATCTGACTCTTCTGTGCTGTCAGAACTGCAGCCAGCTGCTCCCATCAAGTCTCTGTAAACAGGACTGAGAAATAAAGACAAGATCATAAAACTTGTTTTTATCTTCCCAATACTGTGAACACCTACACTTTATTGAACAAACTCATTTTTTTTAAACCTTATCAAAGAAGTAGCTCTTTTTTTCCCTAGCCATTGAAAGCTCAGATTTCATAATCAAATGAATCCTAAGGGGCTTTTTTACAGTTAAAAATGGTATGGAGCTAGATTGACCTCCAGAGCTTGATCTTGACTACATATCTATCCATGCACTTGCACTAAAACATCCCAGAAATTAGGAACCAGAGGAACTCCAGTAATGACAAAATACTTTGGAAAAAAATGGTTGCATTTTACACTTACAGCGCCTATCCTGATAAACTCATACCACTTGTGCTGAACTTCATGTTTCTGGTTTTGGCTTTTAAATACTAATGTGTCTGATTTCACCTATTAACAAATACTCATTTTGTTGCCTTATTTTCTTTAAAGTAGTAAGTTCCAGGGAATAAAAATTATGTCACATTTCTGCACATGCAAAAGCCCCAAAGACCTGTGATTCAAATCTTACGTATTTTTTCCAATGCAAACCAGCTATAGGACTTGCAAATTACTTTGTGAAATGTTCCCCTTCTGTAGTCAGAATATTGAAGCAAAACCCACACAAAAAGATCAAATAAAGGCTATCTGTAAGCAGAAATACAAATCTTAAGAAGAGCATTTAGTGTGGTGGGCCCTGACTTTTTGTTAGCATGTGAATTCAATGTTTTCTTCCAAACTCTCAAGAATTGTGCTGTACCCTGTATCACAGACATTATATTCCAATTTCAAGGTTTTTTCTCTCTCATGTTAATATTTTACATGAGTATTGATGGTAAAGTACAAATTTCTTTGTGAACAATACAAAGTCACCAAGTGCATTTCAAAATAATCATCATGTGGCTGAACAGATGAAAGAGATTTTTTAAAAGCACATTTTCATTAATTTTGTCCTGAGTTTGGCTGAGTTTAAACCCATACAAATCCACTGGCATGGTCAGTTTTACTGATCCCATTAGGCTGTTCATACAGAAGCAAACACCTAGACATCAACATGACAGCGTGTTTCTGAGACCTTGTGGAACACACAGGAAGAAACCCTAATTTTTTTGAGGCCAGAGAAAGTTTTCCAGGACCTTCACCTATTAAATATCCCCTGCATACTGTGAGCTCTATAACTAAGCAAACCCCCCCAAATCTCAGGGCAAGATAATCAACCAATCTCATCTTTAAACAATGCCAACAGTAACTGACTTACTGACTTTTACCTGTGGATTATCTTTTTTTTTTTTTCTGTTTCATAGTTTGAAATTTTTCATGTTAAAATGTGTTTCCATTTAAAATATATGTATAAAAATATATGCCTATAAATGCATGTGCATAAATCTATATCTCTAAATCTGCCTTTGCTTGTTCATTATCATTTCCCATGTGCCTCTCAGACTTTGGTGTAAGACAGATCTTGAGCTACTGCCTAATCACTAGTTCTTTTCACTAATCAAAGTTTCTAATCACAACTCTTCTATCATGCTCCATTACAGGCACACAAAGTTACTCCTTTTACTCATCTCAAAGTACGTTGTTCATTCATTCCTTCTGCCATTCCTAGGCAGAAGCTGAATGACTTTTGTTTGAAATGTATCCTCTTAATTCCAGATGATTTCTAATTAACTAATCTTTCATAAGTTTCTGAGGAAAAGCTATTTTAAATTTTTACACAATTTTACAAAAACTCCACAACAGTAACTGCCCAAAGCTACATGGTGAGCTGTCTCTGAAAGTCATCAGCAAGACAATTTAGAGGCCACAGACCCTCGAGGAGGGGGTTCCTCAGGAAATCCCATTGCAGGAGAGCTCTGCACGTGGCAGAATGAAGTGGAGTGCCCTGGTGCAAACAGAGGTGCCCTCTTCTAAGAGAATACAAAGGCAAGCAATTCAGGTTACTCCTTTACACCCTACACAAACCACCCAGTTTGGTGACTCCCCAGGGAAAACACAGCCATAGCTTCACCCTTCAAAACATCTTTACAACACTTCGACTTCACAGGGACAGCTCCACCTTTACAAGCAATAAAAGCAATTTCTCTTTTAGAAGAAACACACTATTACCTATAAAACACACCTCTAGATACAAAACCTGACAAGCTCTGAAGCCCACTAAAGAAGAGCATTACTAGATCATATTTCAAAGTACCTGATCAGGTGTGATAGGACCTCTCTGGTCACTACTGGATGACAAAATATAACCCAAAACTAGAGCACACAGTGTGTGTGGGTGTCTAAGGGCTCACAGTGTAAAGTGCAACTTCCTACTGATTTTAACTTCATCTCAGGAGACCCATTTTCCTTTAAATCCTATTCCACCTAATAAAGCTATTTTCAGGTTGTCACTCTCCCACTAATGCAAAAAAAACCCCCAAACCAACCAAAAAAAACCCCCAACCAACAAACAAAAAAAAAACCACAAAGGAAGATTGATTTGGAGGTTAGTGAGAGCTTCCTGTAAGAACTGAGAACCTGCTACTGCTTTCTGCAGTGACAGAACCATTGTTTGCCCTCAGTGAGCTCCTCAGGACCGAGGGAGGAGGAGGAGGATGGAGCACAGCCTGCCCCAGGCCCATGGTATGGCTGAGCCATGGCAGGGCCAGCAGGTGTGATCAGAGCCAGACTCAGTGTGTCCCTCTGTGCTGCCTCCCCAGGTGAGGGGTGGGGGGCAAAGAGTGCAGAGCAAAGACACCAGAACGTGCAAAAAGCTGAGCTTTGCTAAGTGATCAGCCCTGCACGGTGAAATGCCAGCAGAGCAAGCCTCACCTCTGGACAAGAGAAGGCAATTAAGGAAAAAGAGAAATGACTAAGGGAAATTCTCCCCATGATTTAATGAGGTGTGCGGGGGAGGGAATATTTTGAACCACAGGCAATAACTCTCCTATCTCTCAAAATAGGTATCTACAGCTCAGATGTCAATGAAGGTTTTCCAAAAAAACAATTACTCAAAATCTCTTGTTAGAGGAAGACCAAAAAGAATTAAACCATCTTTCTTGTTTTTCAGAGATGCTCTAAGTGGAAAACATGATGATTATATGATGAGCTGTCTCTCGGCTCCAACCCACTCAGTTCTATTACTGCTTGCTACAGCTCCTTTAACAGGCAGTCAGCTCCCTCACCTTTTATATTCATTACATGCAGAAACCTTCCAAAGCCCTTATGGCACAGGGCAATCCTTGCCTTCAGAGTCCAAACTGATTTGATCTCTTTTAGCTTTATTGCAATTTAGGACTGAATTATGAAAGGGAGTAGGAACCCTGTTTCCACATCATTTGGATTCCTGCACCACACACATTTTTCTCTGCCCTTCCTTTTGCTTTCTAGAACACCGAGGTTACAGGGTACAGTGCACCATTTGCATATCAAAAGCAGCAGCACTTTACATAAAAATGAAAAGCAGGCACTTTTCTGGTTTCTGTGACTAAGAGCTCGAGATTTCCTTCCTCTGAATCTGTACCTCCAAATTCAGGTGTTTCTCAGTTCATCAAGACTGGCTCAGTGAATTATCTTAAAAGTGAAGAAGCTTCCCCACTAAGCAGTGTTACCTGATATGTATTTGCCAGAGACATTTTCTTTCCAGACACTCTTCTGGAGCAGTTAAAGACCTCACTGTCTTACCTGAAAGAACAAAAGAAAAACAAGCAATCACGTTCAAAGATCATAAAGAAGCAATTCTCCTGTATCTCAAGTTACATGCAACTTGTCTGAACGCTGAATGGGGTATTTCTGTGTCTTTGTTCAGCTGGTCACCATGGTGCCAGGTGTGCCAGATGTTGTTATTAAAACAAGCAGGATGACTCCCTGCTCTGCCTTACCCAATCTAACACAAGGACATATATAAAAACCACTGTTCCAGGTTCCTGGAGCTCCATGCTGAGGTGGGAGCCTTGCCCTCAGTCTCTCCATGGAGGTGAAGCAAAGTGTCCGAGGTGGGTGTTACCACAGGCACCATCAGTGCAGGACAGGGGCACAGCACCAGCTCTCAGCTGACCTGTGACCTTTGCCAAGCCCCAGGAGACCCAGCCCTGGTGCTGGATTGCTGCACCCCTTTACCTCAGCAGCAAGCACAAGTGGTTCTTGAGATCCAACCTGCACAAGAACTCACTGAAGTTCAACATGCCCCAGCTGTATCACACCTAAGCTTTACACCCTTGAGACATCAGATCAACCACCAGTAACCTAAAAGCCCCATCGCACCTGCAGAGAGCAGACAGGCAAATGAACACATAAATACATAGTTCTGTTTCTGAGAAAGACAATTCCTGTACCTTAACAGGGGTCTGGAGCCCAGTGCCTGGCATGCCACAGACAGGTGAGGCTAAAGGTACAAGCCATCATATCCTTGTGAGGCACAAGAACTGCCCACCTCTGTGCTGTTCCCCTACCCTTTCTACTGCTGGTCACATATGGCAGGGAGAGACGTACAAAAAGGCTTTAAAAGGGGTAAGAGAAAGATTCAACCACGTCCCTTCTCCCCCATAACGTGACTGTGATATGTGACATCAATTTTAATGACTTCCCTGCCTAGAAACGTACCTGGCCACCCACACAGCCAGACAGAGCATGAGGTGGGAACAGCAGAATGAATGAGTCAGAAATACCAGCTGTTTACCAGAGTGTCTCACTCCTCCCAACACCACCAGCAGTGGGTGGTGTTTGAGCTGGCCTTGACCCTGCCAAATCCCTCCTCAGCTACTTCCCACCAGCAGAAAGGTTGATGTCTCTCCAAGTCCTACCATGAATGCATTACCAATTTCATGAGGACAATCTGTGTGCTTCAGGTGGTTTAAAAGCAAAATAGGTAGCAGACAATTCTTATGCTCAGGAGAATCGTGGTGTATTATGAGTGCAGAGGATTACACAGTCCTTTGACCTGTGCCAGTCAATCAAGGTAGTTTATCATTCACAGCTCCTAAAGCCCTTGTTAAACCCTCAGAGGTATCTGATCTACTTCCCTATATGTCTTCAATGAGAGTCAGACCATTTAAGAAATTGCAGAAACAAGTATTTAAAATCAGTCTGTTTCAACAAACTTCCTTCCATTATCCATCTATTTTTTACTTAATAAAGCACACAGTGCAATGACAGGCTCATCAAACACAACACAAAAGTGTTTATGAGTACATTGCTATTTGCATAGGAATCAATGTCAATCCACCTCCCTTTTAAAATAAATTTTACCAAATCTCAATCACATTTCTGTACTAATGCTCTGTGACTTGAACAAAGCCAGTCATTACCATGTCAATAGAGAGAAGGCACAGAAGAGTGGCTGCAGAAAATATCACCATCACTCCCTGCAAGCCTTATAGGATTGCCACTCATCTGAAAGGCTGTGTCCTTTAATTGCACTTTGAGTGGGAAAAGGGAGAACCTCCTAGAACTGGAAGTTGGCCTTGGCTGCTGAAATCTTCCATCTTACAGTGAATAAATAGTTTCATGGTTGCCAAAGCAGACACTGAATTTGTTAATTATTTGGAGAAAACTACACCCATCTTTCTAGAAGGACTTATTTTTATGGGTTCTAGATCTGGGCTGATTCTTCCAAGACACTGAAATGCCAATTCTGCACACATGAGGGGTTCAGGAACTTGGGTTCCCCACAGACTGACTGGACTTGTTTGGTTGGAAACCAGAGTGAGAAAATGACCCTTATTTTCCTACTCTGGCAGTCTACACCAAACCCAAATGAAGGAAAAGGATCTTTCTATTAAACTTCATAAGCTGGTGAGAGATAAAAGGCATGCAGAACATAAGCAAGTACTGACAGCTGGCAAAGGCCAGTGTGATGTGGAGGAGCTGGGATAACACTGACAGGTTCAAGGGTAATCACATTCAAACCAAGGCTGACTGGATACACACGTGAGCATTTTTCACAGCTCCATTCCTCCTGAAGCACGGAGAAGAAACTTTAAATTCCACATGTCAACAGCATATACAAACACCTTCCAAAAAAATAAATTAAAAAAAAATCACAATTCAGCTGTCAAAACTATCTTTTATGCCCAGCACCATCTTCAGTCCAACCCTGCCTTTCTGCCTGCCTGATGTATTCAGAGGTTGTTGCTGGAGTCACTTCCTCTTGTCTGTCCTATTTAACTAATGTAATTCAAGAGAATAAAATAAACTATTTCTGCAATAGCAGGAAGGCACATAGTGAACTGTGGAATACCAAATCTACCAATTCACTTTATTCAGTGGATACAAATTTTACCCATAATACTTCTCTGTAACTGACTGACACCAAAACAGAACAAATAATTCAGTAATCACACCTGCACCCGGAACAGTCTGTCTTGTTCAGGACTGAGGTCATCCAGAGAGGGGAGTTTGCAGTGCAGCTGCTGCACTTTACATAAACACAGAGCTTCCATGGAAATTGGAATGCTTGCTTCTCACCCCTCCTCCCTTTCTTTTTTTCTGTTTTTTAAATGTAATTTTTCTATGTATTCTGGAAAACTAAATTTTGTGGGCAGCTGTGGTTTTCTTCTAATTTGAGAATGAAATACATTGCAAAATTATTTCCTATTGTAAACAACAGAGCTGTCTGATGATTTTGGTACGATATTAACAGAAGGTTCTTAACTATTTTTACAGCATAAGAAACAAAATTTTTAACTGCCAATCTCTACATTTTTGAAAGCAAGCAAGACAGAGTTTAAAAAGAGAAATGCCCAGCAATTCAGATTAAGTGTGCCAAACTGATGTTTTATGGTTACAGACTTCCAGTGGCAAAGTGACCCAGCATGCACTCACTTCTTCACAACGCCTAGTTCCTCTCCAAAAATGACCCTCCTCCTCCACATCTGTCATTGTGCTAAATAAGTAGCTTACCATAAGAGAATAGTTACTGTCATTTCTCACGTGCTAAATCTATATCCTCTTCACAACACTTTTATTGGTTCACTTGTAAGATTAAGAGCATTACTCAGAATACGCCTGTTCAGTTTACCAAAACCACACTGGAAACATTTCTCAGACCATGCTGGTCACGTATGAATGTACAGGATAACCCAAGTTACCTTGAGAGCTACCATTTAACAGAGACAGTAAAAAAATTTTGCAACACAAATATATGTTCAGTAAACCCCAAGATAACTATAGTGTCTGTGTTCATGTTTCATTAACCTACATCAGAACAGATTTAAGCTCTCATTTTGCAAATCGCTCTGCAAGGGTGCACCTTTTTTATTCATGTTCCCACTTCTAGGTGTTGTAAGTGAGCCAAAGTCCCCCACTGAAGCAAGCTGGGAATCCCACTTCAATAAGCATTCTTAGTGGGACCCATTCAAATTCTCACTGGCAGAGTAAGCAGGAAGTTCAACAACAAAAAAAGGAAATATATTTGCACATTTCAATGCATTAATATAATGCAGGCCTTCCATTCTTCTCTATTCAAGTTCCTGTGTATATATAAAAGAGGATGAAGAAGTAAAATTTTCCATTTCAAACTATAGATTGTGCTACAAACAACATCAAAAGAGGAAAATGTGTCTCTGCCAGTCCAGCTGAATGTCATCTAGTCAACTGTTATAAAAGGTACTTACTGAAATGAGTGGCACAATCACCATTTCTTCAATTACAAAGAATCCTCTCTGAAGCTAAAAAAATGCAACATGGTTGTTTTGCACTTTTACTAAGTGTGCTTGCATTACATCAGTGTTTGCATCAAAGCTGGTAGTGCAAAGAGGACAGCAAAGCCAATTTTATGAACTGATGTAATCAAGCCCAGCATCTCTCTGGGGTGTTTTGTTCCTATGGCCACAATGACATCAGCCCACTCAGCCTATTCACTAGTGGAGGGCAATGACAGATCTTCACTTTGCTCAACCACTCCTTCATCCTCCTCCTTCTCTCTTAACGTGTCAGGATGCACAAACAGGAGGACTCCACTTTCTTAAGTCCCATTTCAGTGGGTCACAAAACACCACTTACCTCAAATTTCTCTCTCTCCCCCCTCCTTGCTCTCAGTGTTTCCAGCTATTGCAGACAACATCCAAACTTGACTTAAGAACGTGGAAATGGGGAAAAGAGAAACCTCAGGAATTCAGTCGAGCACACCTAAACAGGGTAGAGTGGGTCAGAATTCACACCCTGGAACCCACACTGTGCCAGTAACAGCTGCACTCTGATGTAGCAGATACCTATCCATACCCAGAGCTGACCTGCAGAGATCCTGGAGCTCTTTGGCAGCCCAGGGAAGATGCTCAGCTGGTCCTGCAGCCCCACAGACACCCACAGTGCAGTCCCAGCAGGGACTCCCAGGATCCCAGTTTGCACAGCTCCATGGGCATTTCAAAGGCTCCTACCAACCCATGCAAGTAATTCTGCTTTTCTGTATCAGCTTCTCTGCCTGTAAAGCCAGAGTAATTATACTAATCTGAAAGAGAACTTAGTGAAGAGAAGTAGATTCACTTTTGGTTGACATAATCCAGCCCTGAAATTCCCCATTGAATTCATCCCCTCATCTGAGACACAACATCTAGGCCAGAATACATTACAGAAAATGTATTTACACTGTAAAGCTCAGTGACACACGAGATCTCTTACTGAAACTACCAGTGCACAGAGAGTACATTCTGCAAGCTTTCCTGCTGAGAGATGCCGTGGGTCTGCTCTGCTGTACAGCACACACACACACACATCTGCACAGGGCTTGGCATCAAAATTCATCTAAAGAGAAGCAAAAATATCCACCATCAAACCAACGAACTTAGGAACCAAACAATCCCCCCATCTCCACTTTCTCCAGCTCTTAAACTACGAGGAGAAACTAATAAAGAAAATAGCAGTGTCTCACATACTCAATTCTCTAGATTGATTTTTTTTTAACCTTTTTCACTGACTTATATCTTTAGCAAGATTTAAGGAAGGCAGCATTATGGAGCACCTAGACTACAACTAAAGTAACCTTGCCATAGACTGAAAAAATTAAATGTCATGCTAGACAGTTATGCACTATCAGATTATCACAGATTTTGTGTTACCCACTTCACATATTCTTCAGCTGAAGTCAGATAAATAATTTCCATATTTCCCATTATAAAATGTAGACAATAAAAAATATGATTCTCTGCAGCTGAATTATTTGTCAACTGTCCTTCCCATTAGTAAAAAGGAGCACAATCCCCCTACATTATGATTTTTGAGCAGCTTACCAAGTAACATGCAAAGAAATGAGCAAACATCTGAATAATTAGAAGTCAAACACATTAGAATAAAGATATTATAAATATAAAAAAGGATGAGTGCATTTTTATGGACAGAAAATGGTATATACATGTTGAAATATATATAGGTATTACACATTTATAGAATTTATATGTAATATATAGTTAAATTATATTTCTACTGTTATCTATGTCTGTATAGTATGGATGTATTTACTCAGATATAAATATACATACTTTTATCTCTAGATAATATAAATTTCTTAACTAATATGGCTCTTTTTTTCCATTTGGGAGAAGCTGTCAATTTAAAACAGAGAACTTGATATACATCTGTCCTCAACCTTTCTGTAAGCCATGCAGTAAGAGCCTAAAGGATTTATTTAATATTCTTCTTACTTGCAGCTGACAGAAATATGACAACACAAAAATGTAACATTTCATTTAATTTCTCCATAGGCTTATTCCACTGAGCCCCAGATGTTTTAGCAAAAGAAAGAGAAAGATGCTCCACATTTTTAGGGTGGGGGATGGGAAGTTTGTTTACAAAAACGTCCCTTGCTTTATGAATTTCTACCAAAAAAAATTAAGAGGCATTAATTTTTAAAAACAAATAAAAATATAGGTAGTAAACCATTTTTGTTGATTACCTTGCTTGTACTTTTTATTTTTCCCACGTGTGCTAAGGCACCACGTGTGGCAGGAGCCAGTATGATATTTTCTAGAGGACATTCCATATTATCCCCCTAAACTCATCAACATTCAATTCTTCTCCCTCTGCCAGAAAGAAGTCAAATTGCAACAGAGGACATTTATCTCTCCCTAGTTTCATGCTACCCGAATTTAGCAGTATATAATGAAATGCAACTGGAAACGATTATAATAATCCCTAAAATGCACTGTATGGTAATTATGTTCCATTTCATTGCACAAGCCTTCCAGAAGCATTGATTTCACGTCTTGACTTAACCTGCAATGTCCTGAGAAACTCTAAAGAGGGGCTCTGTACAGGCAGAAAGACAAAGCACACTGGAAGAGGTGGAGGTGACAGAGGGCAGGAGCTCCTCCCATGAGGTCACACCTTGGCCAAGTCTGGCCCAGAGGACCCTGCCCCATGTCCCACTGCAGGGTGGGGACAGGTGACACTGCCACGTGTCTCCACTTGGTCCCACTCTGTTTGTTGGTGTGTCATCCCCAGCAGGGGAACCAGTCATTTCCAGAAGCTCTTGGGAAGGGTCTGGGACTGCACCAACAAAGCCTTTCCAATAACCACATCCAACATTGCAAAATGCAGTCACCTGCCACAGCATCACACAAAGCAATGAGCTCTGAATGGCTGTCAGAGGTTCAAAGTAGCCAACAAAATCCTCAGAAAGCTGGTGGAAGGACAGATCAAAGTGATTTAAAATCAGTGAGAGGATATAAACAATGTGCAATTTAGGGAAGCTCCACTTTTCAACATAACAGCTTGGTCAATAGCAGAAATCTCTCAAACTAAACTGAGTACACTGGCTACTATTAACTTTAAAGGGAAGTATTTAAGCTCTTTCTGCACTTCTGTTTGCTAAAGATTGCATTAGTGTGAAATGCATAGTGTAAGCAAGACAGCTGGAGAGTGATGAGTTAGGGGCTGTTTAGAAAGAACAGAAAGTGTGATATAAAACCACTATTGCCTGATAACAAAGATATTATCAGCATCTACAGAAAAAAAAAAAATAAAAGGTAGCTTTACCCTGACTACAAGTGGCTGAATTCTGCT
This sequence comes from Xenops minutus, assembly GCA_035221455.1. Classification (NCBI taxonomy): domain Eukaryota; kingdom Metazoa; phylum Chordata; class Aves; order Passeriformes; family Furnariidae; genus Xenops; species Xenops minutus. The sequence goes on from JAWWEE010000016.1 coordinate 16,219,010, forward strand.
CAAGAACAAAGTATTTCCAAAGTTCCCCTGGCAAGGTTTCATTAGCACTACCTTTCATTGAAAGAAAAATAATCTTGCACATTAGGTAGAAGACTAACCCTTTATGTTGTCAGGTAATGAAGAATCACCTATACAGCAACTGAAATATCATGTTTAATAGCCTAGCAAAATATACCATCCTTCCAGAAAAGACAAAGATGTTCCACAGTGATACTGGCAGAGCATCCTTACATATGAATAAAACAAAAATGTGTCCAGAGTGCACAGAGGCCAACATTCAATAGAAGGATTGTCCTCCTGCAGAAGTAAAAACCTGTTCAAGTCAAGAATAGAACAGTCTCTGCCTAAAATCTCCAATGAAGCAATTGTGTTCCTGACTGGAAGGACACTGGGCAGCACAGGAAAAAAGCAGACCCTATTTTAGCAGTCAGAAATATAATGGGGGTTACAACTGGAAGTGAATTAAGCTCTAGGCTGGAGACAAAACAGGGCAACTGAGCACAACAGAGCTTCAAGTACTACAGAGTTAGGGTTATTATACCAAATTGCACAGAAGAGAGGGCACTGCTGTTTTAAGGAAACTTCATGTAACAACACAGTACCAGTGCCTGGCAAAATGAGCCCTGAGCTTCAACTGGGTACATCTGTGACGTAAATTAATTGGAATATTTCCTGCTGAGACACAAACTGAAACAGAAAAACCCACTATAGGAGGAGGATGAGATGCCTTATACAGAAGATGAGAAAACAAAATCTCCTCATTGCCTTTCACTCTCCCTTTTCAGATACTCATCTATCAAAGATGTCAAACAGATGATCCCCAGGGCAACAACATAGCAGAAAAGGGATAGCACATCCTAACCCCCTGCTTTGTGACTCTGCCTTACATGTGGGGCATCCTAAGCAGTGAATCACAGATCACACTTTAAAAGGAACAGAAAAGCATCTAATACACTATGCAAAACAATACACTAATTAACACTTGAGAAGATTTCAGGGCACACTGTAGCTCATCACTGAGACAGCATTTACAAAAGTCATAAATAGCTTCAGCAAAGAGCTGTATAGGACAGTCAGATAGTCCTGATGGCTGGTGCTGCTCAGGGCACAGCAAGTATTTCAGAACAAAAAAACAAGAACAGGAATCCCAAATTGTGCACCCAGTCTGCCCTGTGCTTCTCAAGAATCTGTGGAAGCTTTTCCAGATAAAACAGCTTTCTAGATTAACATGTACTTTTTTCCATCTCTGAAATCACATCTCTGCAATTACTCATGGAACAGGGTAAAGAAGAAGACTGACTTGGTCCATCTGCTGCCTGCTGCAGTACAGTCCCTTCCACACCCCCAGGATTTCTGGTGAGGTTCTCTGGAAGCTGCTGTGCTGGAAACTGATACTGGGAAGAAACCTTTCATTGTGTCTTGCATTGCCATTTACAATTTTCCTGAGAGAAAACAAAGCCAATATTGAGGTCAGATGGGACACCAAGCTCTCTGTCTCATGCAAGCTGGATTTATCAGCCATGTGAAATCGCTCCTCCAGCACATACATGGAACATCTGACCTGCACACAGGCTGGCAAAACATCTCAAAACATCGAGGAGTTCTGTGCATCTCTAGCTCCAGAGGAACTGTGACTCCAACTGGATGTCCCAGGGCTTGCCTGGAGTCACTACAGGAACCCCCGGGATCCCAGGCAGCAACCCCTGCAGCAGGAGGGACACACAGCCCTGCTGGGCAGAGCCTGAGCCCCCTTCCAGCTGCTCATTCTGCCACTGCCTTCAGGAGAGGAAGAGGCTTCAGAACACAGATGGAAAAATTAGAACACTACCTTTATTGGGATGTAATTTACCCAAAACTTCAAAGCTTTCGTGTGTGTTTACCAATGAGCAGAAAATAAAATCACTTTCCCTACATAGCTTCATCCTCACATATAAATAATGCAATCCAGTCAATATTCTCCAGATCCCTTGGAAATTCTCACTAGACAAATGTTTTTTATTGCTGAAGCAGATATTGGCCAATATTCCATGAGGGAGCTCCCTGTTCAGATTATCTCCATCTCCCTTATAAGAACATTTCTTAACCACAGGAAGGAAATTTTTGATGGAGAAGGAGAAAAAACCCTGACATCTTCCATAAGGAATCTGTTGTATAGATTAGCTTATGGGTGTGCATCTGTGTACTACAGAATGAATACTGTCAATGCTGCAGTAAAAGAAAATTCTGCTTCTCTAATTGAATGTTGCATCTGAGACATTGAAAAGGAAGCACAGTTTCAATTCTATGACCTGTTTATAGGGACAAAACAAACATTATAAATAATATTGGACAAAGACACTGAAGCAGCGACTCCCTCTGCTGAACCCTGGACAGAGGGGTGTTATCCTAGCAACAAACACCAAAGAGATGTCTGGGGACAAAATTAATTACACTGACTCAGTTCTTCTCTAGAATATATGACTGTCTCCAGATGACCAGAAAGAAACTCAAAAGTTTAGTGAATTTGTGTGAATCCTTACAGACTTCCCCCAGAAAAGCTGTCTAAGCAAGGCTTTCAGAATCCACCCTAGTACAGGCACCTTCCTTGGTTTATCTCCATTTAGCATCTCGGTTTGCTTTCCTAAAACAAATAAAGGCTTTCCAATTATTTCCAAATGTGCCATAGCAGAGAAGTGCCTGGCAGCTTGGCATATACCTACATTTGAAGTAATACATTATCTACGTTTTTATGCTATTTTCTCAAATTTCCTGCCTAGATTCCTTAAATTCAGTTTAAAAAAATGTTTAGCTATTGCAACATGTTTAAGGGTTAATACATGCTCAAATGAAGAAAAGGTCAAAAGATCTTTATCGGCTCTAGGAGCACCTGAAGCTCTTCCACAGACCAGAAAACCACCACCATCTACTCTGTGCCCAGAGCTAACTGGAATTTTCCCCTATTATGGTATCTGTGCAGGGTGCCAGGGGACAGATGGCAGCAAGGTACAAAGCACGTAGTGAACACAGATCAGCTGCAATCATAGGGAACTTGGATATTTTTCCATTGTACTCCGATTCATGTCAGGAATTCAGGCACAAACCATGAGCTCTTGGCAAAAGCAAGTATATTTAGGTGGATGTATAAATAAAACCAGTATGTATTAGAATATTTCCATATACTTTTACAAATTAATTTTTTTAATGCACAGAAGGGGAAAGGATTTTTCTCCTTTCTTTCGTTTTCCTTGATTGCATCCATAATTGGCCATACTGCAAAAGGAAGTTGCAACATGCAGGTGGTGAAACACAATGCTGTGCACACATAAAGATGACAAGAAAAAGGGCCAACAATTACTAGAGATGAATGCAACGAAAGCCTGTACCAGGTCCTGCAAGAGGCTTGCAGTGGCCACAGGCTTTTACCCAGAGGGAGTGTCTTGAAGGACAGAACCTTATGATTTACAACATGTACAAACTCATGACATAGGAGACCTCTGAAAAGAACATCCCCCAATCTCCTTATCACCCAGTTAGGCACACTGAATGACATACACAGAGATAGCTTCTGTCTGGATTTTTTCATTCAATGCAATGACCACAGGAATACCAAGTTTCCAGAAAACATTGAAAGTGGTTTTTTCAGTTGTCAAGATCTGTAATGCAAAAAATCCTAAGTTGGGAACTACATTCAACCCATTCTGAAAACTTGCTCAAATCATTGCTTTCTTAACCTGAACTAGCACAGAATTGTTATTTTGCAATTTCACTGAATGAAGACCAGAACAATTAAAGTTACAGCTGGACTCGTACCAAAAATAAACTGAAATATTTACTGCTTCTTCAACACCGCAGACTGCTATAAATAGGTAACAGAAAGTGTTTACTGGTGTCTGGGGTCTTTTTTCCCCTCCTTTTTCACTGTGTTTTTCTTAAAACTGAGTAGTTTCTGTTATTTATTAGAATGCAAAAATATAATTGTTTTAGAAAAATTATTAATAGAAGGCTCACGACAGTTTTGTAATGAATGAAGAGGGAAAATTAGAGCAGATGTTTTTAAAATCACAGTTCCAACCAATTAAATTTGTCCTGAATACATCATCATTTAAAAAACTACTCTTTTATCCTCACAAATATGAGACTGATATTTAAGTCAGTCAAAGAAGTCATTTAGAGGACAGCAGTGTAATTCAGGGACTCTGATTGTCTGGCTCCTGTGTAAGACAAGCCAAAGAAATGAATTCTGTCATCTTTGTATACCAGTGAACAAGTGACAGGGCAGGAGGATGTGGCCTCAAGCTGTGCCAGTGGAGGTTCAGGCTGGACACGAGTGGTTAAGCACTGGAGCAGCTGCCCAGGGAAGTGGTGGAGTCACCATCCCTGCAAGGGCCCAAGAAACGAGTGGAAGTGGCACTTCCCAACCTGGTTTAGTGAGTATGGTGGGGTTTGGGCAAAGGTTGGGCTTGATAATATTGGAGGTACTTCCCAACATTAATGATTCTATGGTTGTATTCATCTAAGCTACATAACTGAGTTTAGGAAGACAATCAGAACTGATTTAAAGAGTCCAGCTGATGGAAAACTCAATAAATTCCAGATGGTTAATTAGACTTGCCCCTGAAAATGTGGTGAACTTGCTCCAGTGTGCTTTATCTACCTCCAGTTTCCAAGTCATGGATCTCATGATACCATCCCTGTATTATCACGTCTTTTTCTCTGTTCTAGTAATTTTAGACAATGATTAAATCTCCTCTTATCCTTTTTTTTGTTTGGTTTGGTTTGTTTTAAAGTCAATAGTTAATTTTTAGTTGTACAAAGCTTGCCTTGTAAGAACAATATGTAGAAACCTCAGCTCGTACCTCACTTACATGCAGATCACTGCTCCCCTAGAACTGAAAGCCTCCCTTCAGAAAAATAACACATTTAGCCTTGGGTTTTAGTCCCCACTTTTGCAGCTCAGTCCAGGCACCCCTCCGTGCTGGAAGTGGCCAGCAGGTCAGCGCTGGGGGCCCAGGGGTTTGGGCACTCAGGACCAGGGCTGTGGCAGCCACAGCTGCAGCCACTGCACACCCTGCCTGCTTCAGCCTGTGCACTGGCACTCACACTAACAGAGTTTGGGATTTTAAAGACATTTTCTTTGTCCACAAACAGGTAGTGTATCTCATAAGGTGACAGATTGTTTTCTTCACTCAAAGGGCAGCCTGAAGCCCATTAGACAACCCTTCAGTTCTAACACAGAACTATCCAGGCTGCAGAACGGTGCCCCCCACGCTGGCATGGGGGGTGGGACTGCCAGGACCTCTGATCTCACGTGGACCTTTCCCAAACAAATCTCACAGCTTTGTCAAGAGCCTTCCTATTCAAACCAGTACCAGGCAAAGCTTCCAAAGCGTATCTGCAAAGCAGAAACACAGCTGCTGAAACGGAAGAGAGAAACAAAGTTCATCTTTAAAAACACTGTTATAAATAGAGAAATCTTCTGGGGCCACTTTTTCAGAGATGTCAGAAATGCTCAAGTTATAACCTGAAAACTGAGACCTAGTAAGTGACTTTATCACAAAAGGCTGGGTTGGAATAAGTACACACAGGACACTGAGCAACAAAACTACAGTTATATTTTCTTTTTCACTTCCTAACTTCTCAGTCTTTGAATTTCCAACCATAGCCTTCTGCTAATGTAGTTATTGAAGTATGAATTGTTGTATTGTTTGCTTATTGTGCAAATAAATAAACCACAGCTTTCCAGAACAACAGAGCAGGTTTTACTGTGCTGTGTGGATAACAGCAATGCCTTTTTCAGCCAGGTTGCTGGAAATATAAGATGAATTTTTATTCAAGTATGTTCTGAAAATACACAAGTTAGTTTACATTGTGTTATTGGAATAAACCCAACAAAACTGCATTAAAAAATCTGTATCTTTAGGTTTAAGCCTCAGGTTTCTACCAAGCCCCTAGAAAGTTTGTCTTATTTAGAATGCTGTGCTTAGGAACTGTTGATAACAGCAGGTAGCCCAATGTAGGGTACAGTTTAGCGGGTTTAACTCCAAAAAGTATTAACATGTTCCCTGGCATGGCATCCAGCAAAGAATGAAAGGGGTCTTAGAATGGTCTCCTCCCCCCAAAGACAGAATGGCCACAATCAACCCCTGCTCTGTTCTGTCTGTAGGCATCGCTGTATCCCAGCAGACATGCACCTTCCCATCTCCCAGAATCAGCCTGGATGTTTCATTCACCATTTGCTGCAAAGAGGAAGAGAAATGCTGATTCCTTTCACAAAATCTATTGTTTCCTGGCCACTGTCCTGAGGAATTTGAGAGCTCTTTGGATGGGATGCCTCAGTGTTCGAGGCAAAGGTCTTTGGACAACGCACAGTGCTACAATACTGACCTTGCAAAGAAAGGCTTTGGCACCCACTTGATGGGAGGCAACAGAGCCCTGCAAGTTCCTTGGCTTTCAAAGATCAACAAACGACAAGAAAAGAAGGAGGATTTCACTCCCTGAAGATCCTGACACTGTGTACACACCCAGTAGGGAGTCCCTGCCACAGCCACCCTGGCCATCCTGGCCATCCTTTAAAGCATCAACCTCTTTGGGAGAAAAACCCACTCCAAACCCCACCCAAACTAAAAAATACTCACAAAATGAACAACAGCCAAACAAAAAAGGAAAAGTGAAAGCAATGACCTCAACTTCATCTAGAAACACTTTGATCTATCGCACTGATTTGCAAGATCTTGCTGGCTGAAAAGAATGAGAAGCTCAAAATTGCTAGGAAATACAACAGACCAAGAAAAAAGGGTCAACCAAATGAAAGGCATAGCAGGTTATGCCTCTTTTGCAGAGATCCTTCTTATTGCCTTCGATAGGGCAAATAACTGCAAGTCTCAGTGATACCACAGACACTGCAGAAGCAATGAGGATTTTTGCAAGTAAGAATCTTCCAGTGACTAAATCATATCAAAATATCTGGTGTATTGCTGTGTATCTGGCAGAATCCGCTGTGTCCCTAACAGTGGGCAAGGCTGTGAAGTCAACTCTTACCAAGCCTGCAGGGAAAGTTGTATTTTAGTATTCCAAATTAATGTAATGATCACAGCTAACAGAAGGGATTATTTAAATTCTTCTCCCTTAAGTGGCAATAAGACCATGTGACAAATATTCCACAAATAGGAATATATTAATGACTGCAAGGAAAAACAATTCTGTTAAAACTTGCATAAAATAAAGTCCCTCTCCCCAGTATGTAGATACGGGATGGTGGGAACCAGTAACAACTAACTCCTTGTTAACTGCTTTCCTGGCTACTCAAATACCTAATTTGCTGCTTTATTGAAAACCTTGGAAATATACAGCATTCATTTTTAAGCCCTCAACAGAAGCCTTTTTTCCCTCAACTTCAGGAAGCAAATATGTCAAATGCTGTTAGGACTTCGATATTCCAAAAAACAGCACAGCATGCTACAGCTGTGTCCCTTGCCATGTTCCAATTTTTCCTGCTTTTTCATTTAGAGGGATATTAGCTGCCAAAATAAGTTTCAAGACTGAGAATAAGAAAACATCTTTTAAAATTAACAGTAAAATAAATAGCCAGAGAAACAAAGTAGTTGCCTTGGTGACCCAGTAATTCATACAGAATCAGAGAATATTGTCAGAGGTGTAAACATTACTTGAAGATAAGCTGGCAAACCACACGGGCAACAAAGTCCCAAAAGCCTTGTGGCCTTTGCTCAATGAACCAAATTACTGAGCAGACAGAAAATCCTTCTGAAATACAGAAAACAAAAGGGCAGGGAAGGGGGAATGATGCTGAATTACAAGAAAGTTACCAGAGATAACACTATTGTTTATAGGGAATCCTCCATCCAATTCCTAAAGAGAAAACAAATGGAAAAACAGCCTGAAACACAACAGCTACAAAATCAAAGCTACTGCAGAACTATTTTATTATGCACTAACTTGCTAAATTCCTCTTCCTACTAAAAGATCCCAGTTTAGAGTCTGCAAAGCTCATCATTTTCACTCTTGTATTACATCCATCTCTCAGCAGCCACAGCCCAGCTCCTGGAGAGAGACAATCACAGGGCACATCCAGCAGTGGGAAGCTGGACAAGGCTTTTCAGGGCCAGCTGCCAGCAAGGGCAAAGCCTGTGGCTGAGAGCAGGAGCAGCCTGGGAGCAGCATCCCCTCCTCTCTCCAGGAGCTGCAGTTCCTGGGGTGCTGCTTCCACAGGACCTGAGCAATCAGCCAAGCTCATCCATCAACAGCACATTCTCAGACACCCCCAGCAAAACACCCCCAACGCTTTTCTGTAGGCAAAATGTATATGTGTACCAAGAAAAAAATCGTAATTTCTGAGAGATGAGCAAGCTTTTTAGAAAATTAAGTCTGTTATCACCTAATTATCTGATTTGTACACCATCTTTAAGTACCCAGTTGCACAGATTGCTGTAATACACTAGATTGAAAGTTCAGTAAATTCTGTCTCAAACTCCCAGCCTAAACTGTCACATATGTCACAATATGATTCTTGTTTGAATAATAAAATTAATTGCAAAAATTAACTGGATGACATACCAAGCCAAAGTTTATGTTCAAAACCTATGGGAGGCTTTGAAACCTATAGAAAAGGGGATGGTAAAGTATCCAATCATAACTTTACACTTCTTTATTTGAAATAGTTGTTTCCCACTGTTACAAATACATCTTACAAATATTTTTGAAGGAGCATCCTTTCAGTACAGGAGTTTGCATTTCGTAGCTGCTTTGATTATGAGATTTTTCCCTTGGATATCTGTTGAATTCAATTCTCACTTAGTCTTAACTCTCAGATTTCGTAATTCAAGACACAGAAGCCCCTAAATCAAAGTTGATTGCCTTTCAGAAAGGCATCTCATCAAACTCTACAGCTCCTTCTAAAGTGAAAACACAACAACCAAATAGAAAAACTTTTGTTCTCAGTATTTGAAATTCTTTCAGACTGTATAACCTGGCCTATTGAAAAAGATAAACTATTCAAACCTAGTCTTAATGTATGCCCCCAACGCATGAAATAGCTAAGAAATGTACACCACTGACTTTTGCTTATCTTGTCCTAAACAATTTCCTACATAATCTATTTATTCTGTTATGTGGACCACAACCCAAATTGGATATTGCAACTGCCATCTAATAGTTGCAATCCATTCATGGTTTTTCTGATTAGACAGAAGTACATATTCCTCAGCTACATCCCACCATGTATGTCAAGCTCCTTTGAACTTTCTAAAAATGCACAAAAGTGACAAAAAAAAAATATCCATCAGAACTATGATAAAAGAATGGTGTGAGAGACAGCATGCTGGAACTTTTAACAACTTCTCACGCTCTGGAAGAAATGAAAGTTCTATCAGTGATTTAAGGCAACCCCCAAGCTTTGGTGGCTCATGCAGAGCCAGCAGGTTTTCCCCTGTGTTCCTGCCATGGACAAGCAGTGCTGGTGTTCACTGGGGAGCCTGCAGTGATGAATGAGCTCCTGTGCTGGCTCACCCTTCCCTCTGCTGACACCAGAGTGCTGCTCCACGCTGGGCCTTGCCCAAGACAGGGCACACACTTTTATTGCTGCAGTTGGTGCCTTAATGACTGTGCTGCATTATTTTACGGCTGTTGATACATATCATTAAATAAAAAACTGTATTAAGTAACAAATTTCTGAGAGACCTGAGGCTGCTGAGCTTGTTTATGGCTTCAGAGAGGTGGGGGATGACAATTTGCTGATACTTGCTCTTGGGTAGCATTGAAACGTGACACAAAACCGGTTCATGAAATGTCTATTAGTTTCTGCACAGCACTAGAAATAACACCGCTCTCTCCCAAATTCCACATCAAAATAAAAGAACACTTCATGATTGCTGCTTTCTGCAGAGCTCACAGAAATGGCTTCCAGCCCTCTCTGCCTGGCCCAGAGCTTAATTCCAGTGAGCTGCTGTGAATAAAGGAGAGTGATTGCAGAGCACAGCGTCCCTGCCCACCCTGTTCCTGTGCTGCACCAGGACAGTGTGACAGATGAGCAGCCCCCCTGCCTTTGGGACTCCAGGGCAGCACACCCAGCCCTGCAATCTGCTCCACAGACTCTGCTCTCCCATTGCCCAGAGCTGGAGGCCACTGGTTCCTATAAAGCTGCAGAGCTGAATTTAATGCCTTCCAGCACAGAATGGGCTGGGTCTGAGTTCCAGCACTGAACATGCAATTGTGCTGAGCTCTCAGGTAAAAGTGGGTAGATCAAAGACTCTTCTCCCTTCCAAAACACAAGCACCTCTGTCTGTCAGCCTCTCCTCTGCACAGACATAACAGCTTTCTTTTATTTGAAGATGTTTTCTTGATTATGAAGTGTAAAAGATTCACTATATATTGTAATTTTTACTTTACAAGCCAGGCAATGATGGGAACACAGGTTAACTCCAAAAAAACCCCATAATTAACAACCCCTCTTTGCATAATTTCAACATTTTGGGGCATATCAGCAATAACATTTGTAATATTATGACTTGTATTAACCATGTTCTTTCTGATGCAGGAAAAAAAAATAAACCTTACTTCTATCAGACACTGTTCTGACTTTTACCTCAAATTCCCTTCAATAATATCCAGACTGCTGTACCTAATAAGCTGCCCCATCTAAAGAGACCTATCAGTTCCATTTTACAGCTTGGCTGATTTTCCAAGCCTTTAATGGCTTTTGCAGTGTCCCCTCAGACAGAGCTGCAGCCCTTTAACCAACCTCCTTCCAAGACCCACCAATGGTCATCACACATTGTGTCACATCAAGACTTAGATTTCATAAACAAGTTGGAAAAAAAGATCATTTCACTTGGGAGAGTAGCTTTTTTAATTAAAATAATCAAAACTAACAGACTGGTTTGGTTTGCATGAAGTGAAAGAGAGAATTCCAATGGATTTTCAGTCACATTCAAAATGTCCCATTCATGTTTTCTCTCACCCATTTCCCCCACAAGCTTTATCTATTAAGCCATTTGATAGAAGACCCAGCACAGCTAAATGAAGAGACCCACAGTCAGCTCCACCTCCAGCAGCCAGCTGCAAATGTCTAATTAAGTGAAAAACCTCTCTGCATTCCATATCTGATTCATATTTTTTTTAATAAAGGAATTGAACATACATACTTTTGGGAACAAAATGAGTGAGAAATGAATAAAGCAATTTCAGAAGGTCTCAAAACAGAAAGAAGTGCTATTAATTTCAGTAGGACAGAGGGGTTCAGAGAGATGACAGTAATACAAGTAGGGACAGGGTGAAGCTCTTGGGTTCCAGAACAAATCTTTCAAACTCAATGCTCTAAATAAGAGTCCAAACTCTAAATTTAGGTGTCTAAAATTAAAATGGCCTAAGGGTTCAACAATCTGTATCTTCCAGTTTATTGAAGCAACCGTATAGTTACTCAGTTGTGTGAAAAACCCCATCTCACAAAGTGTTCACACACAGAGCCCTGTCCTAAGTTTAAGGGCACACAGATAACACACAGTCATTGTCTGTATTCTATGCACACACTTCCCCTAAAGTTAAACACTTTGCCTCAGACACAGGGGTCTTTTTGCTCACAGTATTCTCAAAATCAAAACCCTTCTTCCAGAAATATCAGGGCATGTGTATTCAGGATAATCAAGTCAGATTGTTCCCTTGCCACGGGCAGTAATACAGCTGATTAACACATGTATTAAGCAGCTGTTCCCTTCAGTTTTTATAAATTTGGCAATTACCCTCTATACACTCCCCTACTCCCCATTTAAATGATCTATCAAGGAAAGAAGGTACATTCAGAACCTGAGTGTTAATCCTCCAAATATTTAGTACACTACATTTGAGAAAGACTGAGGTTGTAGAATTGTTGTAGAATTGTGCTGCTGGAAGACACAGAGGCAGGTTAATAAGATGTGGACACTTCCAAGACATCCCGTACCAAGGAGCTGAAAAGCACTGGATTTTAAAGGGGCTTCCTTTGGCTTTTTGTTTGGTTTTGTGGGGTTTTTTACATCTTTTGAGAAGTTTTTTAAGAGAAGCACAAAATACGTACATTTTCAGAGACAATCTAGAGAGATGACACCCATGGCTAGGTAAGAAATCTATTGGGGACTCCATTTCTTTTCTTTTTCTGCTACACACATGGCTCACTGCGTGGTTTACCTGCTTTTGGAAAATGTGGAGCTATTACAGATCCTGACTGCAACTCAGGCTGGGCAGAGACGTGCTGTCAGTGCTGCATGTCTGCACTCCAGCACCCAAGACATCAGTCAGGATGGTGATTATCAGAATACCATTCTGCAAATACTCCTCATGGGGCAGGAAGCGTTTTAACAGGAAGAGATCTCAGATGATAAGCCAATAACCACAAGGCCACTCAGCAGGAACTTAATTCCCCTTTCAATGCCAGGTTTGCAAGAAGAAAAGGGGCAGTTTTGTATAGAACATCCACTGCCTTGTAGGAACAGAGACTATCTGTGACAGTTCAGACACCTCTTGCAGGTCTGAGGTTATTTTCATTTTCATCCCAGCTGATATACCAACAAAATAATGAGGTGGGTTTTCTTATAAATTACATAGCAAATCCTTCCTGCTAATGATCTCTAGACTAAACAATGTGAGAGAAAAAAAAGAAACAAAAAAACCCCTAAAAAGCACCCCCACACAGAAGGCCAATAGAACAAGCCCCAAAGAAAACCCATACTGAAGAGCATAATCTTGCATCATTCACTCCCTAAGAATTTCATTGCCTCCCAAATCTTCCTGCTCAGGAAGTCAGCATGGCCAGAGCTTCCCTGTACACCACATTGCCTTGGCATTCCCTGCTGGAAGGCTGGGACAGACAGCTGGAAGAGAAAGGAAGGGCCTATGGAAAAAGCACACCAGGAACAGCAGGCTATTCTGGTTTTTATGTGTACATGCACATATATAAGTACATGCATATACACACATGTGTATATATATTTATTCTATCCTAGCAGTGTATAAACCCCTATGTCAAACATCTTTCTCTGCCACAAACACAAGGAAGGCTTATCTGGAATGTCTTTTATCTTTGCATAAAGGCTGACACCTATTTTGGTTGGGCCACAGAAGTGGAGCAAACTGCCCAAGAAGCACTTCATGAGGTTCCTTCCAAATCCAACAGCAGAAGAGCTTTTGATCAGAACTGTGGCAAGCACACATTTTGCCACGATTCCTTGGGTTTCAGTCAGCAGCACAGTTCTTGGGGCTGGCTGGAACATTCTCAATAACATCTCATACTCAGCAGCAGAAGGGATGTTAAACAAACAGAAAAGACAATCACACTCCATACTGTTTTCTCTTGGGAACACTGGATGTGCAGACAACCCACTGATTCAAACAGATCAGCAGAACCAGAAGATACAGAAATAATGCAAGGAAAGAGCAAGAGAGGAATATCTGCTCCTTGAAGGGCTCTGGCATGAGAAAACAAAGAAGTTTCCTTATCTCTGAAGCTGTTCTTCATATTCCAAATGCTTTCTCCTCAACATATCCTGAAACACAGAAACAACAGCCAGAGAAAATACTCTGTTGCTTCTAAAATGCAAACTAAGAAAGGCCATTAACATTTCTTTCAAATATACACGTGTTTTAATAATTAAAAAATTGTGGAATGCTAATAGTGAGATGCTCAGGTGATGCTTTTGGAGCCTGAACCCCTCCAAATGCTTTCTGTTTTTGGGGTCAGTTCTCTTCAGACACAGCAAAACAGCCAGCTACAGATAACACTGCTGGCTCTGAAGAGTGAGGGGAAACCTGACCCTTCCCCAGCCCAGCAAAGGGACACCCTCACATCAGCCACACAGCAAGCACCAAAGAAAGGGTCAGCAACAAAAAGTCAGGTGAAAAGTTAAAAAGAAATAATCAAAATTCACAGTAAGAACAAAGACATTTTCTGGCTACTGCTAGGTCACCTTCATGCTTTAAGGATTCTACCTGTATGTTTCTACACACAGTCAATAATATTGAGGAGTCTTCTGCACCATTAAAGGACCGTAAAGCAACGTGAAATTCATCAGGTCAAGTTCTGCAGCATGTGAAGGTTCTCCCATTATGTAAGGCCTCCTTGGAGAGTAAACCTTGGCATTGTCCTGCAAGATGTAAGCTCACAGTCACCTGCTGTCCCTTCTGTTTCAGCACCAATCCACGCTTGGATTCCTTTTCTACCAAGGAAACTCAGAAATCCTGTACAAAAGGGTGCTGCAAAGGCTACATACTCAGGGCAGTCAAGATCAGAGACTATGGCAAGGGGAAGGAAGGCTTTCCTAATGGCACCAAACATGGCTTTTGGTAGCAGTTGCTGCCCTAGCGAAAAGAGCACCTTCAACAGCAAATGCCAGCAGGCAGCAGAGCACTAGGGATGCCTGTGGGACTGGGCCAGGGAAGCAGAGTTTGGAACCCCAAGGAGCAGACTGGGGCTTGCTCTCTGCAATCTCTGAGGCTGCTTGTAAGCCTTGGTGACACCTGGACCGAGCAGTGGGGTCACATTCTGAACCCTCCCATTGGCAAAGAGGCAGAACATGCCATTAAAAGCTGCTCACACATCGTGTTTCTGCACATGGACTATTTTGAGTGGGGAAAAATAGGAGTTTGAGTGTTGAAATTAAGGGTTCCCTGAAAGCAGTAGTAGCCTCAGAATGAAAAGGGGGCCAGGACAGAATGCTGCAAAGATCATGGCTGGAGAAGGGACTGTGGCCACAAGGGAAAACCCTTGAGATCAGAGATGCACGGAGACAAATGCCAGGGGGTGCCCAGGAGCCCTGGCCCACGTTTTCCAAGACTGGTAACTACAAGGAGGTGCAGAGCCCAAATCAACCCAACCTTCTACCCAAGCTTCCCCAGGCAGCAGTGCCCAACCTGCTGGGAAGGGAATTCCAGACCCATGGAATGTCCCACTGGCAGCAGAGCAGGCGAGTGATGTGCAGGATGGAACCAAGTGGGATTAAAGCCCAACTCTTGCTGGTCCTTAAATCAACCCAGCACAGGCTGGGTTTAGCTCTGCTCCCCTTTGACACTGGCAAGACTCAGTTTCTGTTCTCCCAGCATGTTGTGACCTGCCTTGTGAAGAGCACCAGCTACTTCAAGAAGCTTAAGCACATTTTATTCATCATTTACAAAATGAAAAGAAGGGAAAAAAAAGGAAACCAAAAAATCAAACTCTCCCAAAACAGAAGAAATTTACACAATTCAGTTTTATAACTGCAGGTCCCAAACTGAAGCTTTGCTTTTACGAAAGTATTTTGGTAGAAAATGGAAAAACACTGTCAAAAGAAAAATTAATTCCATACTGCTAGTTGCTGCTATCTCTTGAAAAAACACAACCTACCAAATTAAAAAAAATTAAATACTCATCTAAAATTGAAGTTCACAATTAATAATAAGAAAGCTATGAATTCATGGAAGGGGATCAAAGAATTAATTTTTATTTCACAATTTCAATTTCATATATCATGAAAGGAAGCAGGCAGAAGTCTACAAGCCTGGACAAAGAAAGAGCATCTTAGTCTCCTGGGAGTTTATTTTATGCTGTAACTGGTGAAAAGCCTCTCGAAAAAGGTTATAAATACCATATTAATTTCATTAGGAAAACTCCCATGGCATATTAATTTCGTTTCTGGCACTGTTATTGCATCTCTTCAGATACACAAAACCTTAGGAGGTAATTTCATTAACAGCAAAGATCTGAGAAAGGCAACTAAAATATTTTAAACAGATTGGTGACAATTCAGCTAGAAAGCATGCAAGTTTATTAGTTTCCTATTACTCTCCTGCAATTACCACCACAGTGAGACACAAGAGCCAGCAGGTTCTGCTGCTGAAGTTCCATTTTCCTCGAGGGCTCTGTGTTTGCAGAGCCTGCTGAAAGCACCCCAAAGATGAATGAGCTGCTCCTTTGGGGAAGGCAGAGCCTCATCCCTGGTGAGCACACATGAGCTCTCACACACGAAACACTCCCAGTGCCACTTTGTACATCGGAGCAGCAGCTTCTCCATCCTGCCCTCGCTCCTCTTCACACTGCTGAACACACGGCCCTCTGAAGCCTCCTGCAGTCTCTGCAGACCTCACCAGGAGCTTTCTGTCACAGGATAAATTGATAAAATGCAGATAGGAAGCAAGGTCTATCAAAACAAGTATGTAGATACTTAGACATCTCACAGTCTATGATCAGCTTTACAAACACAGTATGTTTATTTTGTATGTTTTGAGTCATGACAATTCTAAGACCTGCATACACTTACACAAGCTTAACTATCATATAAAAGAAAATCCTTTTCTCTTAGTCCTATTTGAAACCCAGGCTGATCATTCAGCTGCACTCTTAGTCACAAGAAAGGTAGTACAGAAGAGCTGCTTTGAACCACAAAGGTACAACCCATGTGACCAAAGCTGCTACTTCTCGTGTATTCCTGACATTCACCCAATGAACTGTGAGTCTCTAAGTCAGGAATGAGTTTCTTTCTCAAAAGGATGCAATAGTTCAACAAGACCTATAGACTTTTAAGAAGTTCCACCACCAGGTTCTATAGCTTGAGTGGTATCAGGAGATCAGACCAGAGAACATCAAAAATGTCCCACCAGCCTCAGAAACCTCAAAAGTTCCATCCTAGGTATCTCTCCATCAAAATACTAAATCTCCACTGCAGACCACAACACATGCAAAGCCTCCAAAGAATTTACCCATTCATACACAGAAACTACACTCTGGAATAAAAAAAGGTAACCTTGAAGCCCAACTCCCCTGAACACCAAGGCAAATTTTGTTAGTAGTAGTAGTACATTTGCCCATTCTTCAGGCAGTTTAATCCGAAATTTTTCTTAAGAGGCACTGAAAATAAATGTTTTAGAAACTTTGTTTCATGACTGATCATTATTCACAAAGCAGTATAAAGCCCATGATTGGCAAGCATGGAATTAATAAGACAACACGCATTTAGAGCAGCTCTACAACAGCACAGGATCAGAGAACAGGGAAAGCTGGAAGGCTGGAGGTGCCACAGATCATGAAAGACCACGACAACTGCAGGTTCAGTTTTAAATAGACACGTCCAAGGGCCAAGAAAGTGTTCCTTTTTGTAAAGTGCAGAAGAACAGAGAACACACAAGGGGTTGGGACTGAAATGCAGCTCTACTTTTTCAGATAGAGAATCAATGTTTTGAACTGGGGTTTTACAGCTTGACTACTAACGAAGTTATAACCTTATCTGGGAGTTTAATCATCAGGAAAAGAATAAACTTTTAAAAAATACTTCATATGACCTAGAGGCCTAAATCCCATTAAAGGAAGCCATGTGATCTTTTAAAAGACCTGTAGTCAGCTTTTCAACTGAGGCACTGAGGAACTTCTAAAACAGTTATCTCTGCACAGGCTACTGGTATAATTCACTTTAGTCTCTCTGTGTCCCATCCCCACCCCCCAAAAAAAAAAAAATTCAAAAAAATTATCTAAACTATTAACACAAAAACCTTAAATGTTCTGTTGCAAAAGACTAAGCAAAGATGTGACCAAGCCACTGGAGCCCAGAGCTACAGTGTGCTGCCTGCTCTGCTCGGCCAGCTCCATCACACCCTGAAAAATGGACTCCAGGAGAACACACTGCTTGGTTTGTGAATGAGTAGGAATGCATTTCAAGGAAATGGGCTTATTCTTAACCACACCGTCTTTCCTGTGATGCTGTGAAATCCTGCTGCTAACGTTTTCTGTAAATACAACAACTCCTCCTGTCTTATTTAACGTGCATTCTATGCAGTGACCCAATTTAAGAGTGCAGGGCTGGAAGAAGAGCTGTTAGATCCACAAATATGTACCACCACTACACTGCAGCCAAACAGTGGGAGCACGAAGAAGCAACACAGAAGGAGCACTGCATATTATTAGCAACTCTCTATCCAGATATTTTATTACACAGGCAATAATTTTTTTCTTACCTGGCTGCTTAGAAAATTTCCAAACATTAAAACCAAAATAAATCACAAAAGACAGAAAGTACCCAACTTTCTGGCAGACTACTGTAGGTTAGCTCCTTCCCTACTTTCAATAATTCTACAAGGTTTAAAGACACCTACAGGTTCTTAGTAAATATTTGCACAATTTGACAGTGGTGTCTGTAAACCTCCAGCTACATTTTCAACCTCATCTTTCAAAAACACTGATAGCCCTTATAACTCTATACATGGTTTTACATAAGCAGCTGCTGTGTTTCATCTGCTTTGCACCTTCAGCTCTAGGATCAAGCAAAAGTCCCATTTTGCATAAACTCCTGTACAGACACTCTGGTTCTGCTTCAGCCTTTTCACCTTCCCAGCACCCAGAGCCCTTGTCTGTAGTGCTTGTTATCTCAGATTATAATTAACACTAGGTGAAATGTGTCATGGTACAGTGATAAAAACAAATAAGATAACCACAAGCTACCATAATTAGAGTTTCATTTATTAGAGATTTTTGCATCTAGTTCTCAGGATTTTACTGTACAGCACTGAATCAGTTATAAAATGATCTCCTCTTAAGACCAGGAAATACCAAACACTGGTGAGTTTACAGGTTTCGTAGAAATCTATTCTTTTTTTTTTTTATTCCTCTCCCTAAACATAACATGTTTTCCATATCCAAGAAAGATAAGGCTTAAAGTTAAAATACCACCAGAATTCACACCTATATGGCAAGCTATTTCATACAGTTACATTTCACCCCACTTGAAAAGTGAATATACTGACATGGCATCATTTCAAGCAGCTCAAAATAGATTTTTTTTCCATAGATATTAGTCACAAGTTGCATTTTAAAACATCTGGGACTTAATCTGAAACTCTCTGACAGCCAAAGACTGTTTTGTGGGTAAGAACAGAGTAACAGGAATAGCAGTGAACTAAACCCACTTGTTGGCCATCCACTCTTTTAGCATTTCAGCTCCAAATGTATTTTCCTGCCACAGTGATTCCCTCTGAGCTAATCTTCTGCCAAAGGTGCTGAGAACTCCACACCTCAAAGGCTATTTTCTGACATTATTTTACTAGGAGGGAAGGCCCATGTCAGTGGTCTGGAGGAGGTGGATGGGGTTTGTATTTTTAAAGCTCCAGACCTCTTTTTCTCCAGTTCCCAGGCCCATGGCAGCATGATTCTCAAGGAACTTGTTACAGAATAATTTTCTCCTCCACTGATAAATCTCAGACTCACAGAAGAAAAATGGTTCACAGAAAACATGTCTACATGTTAATATAACTTCTGTTAAACCAGTCACAGAACTATTTCTACCCAAAATGCATAATTATGTGTTCTTGCAACCTTTTCCTCACAAAAATGAACCATCTTTTCATACAAATAAACTTCATTATGAAATCCAAAGACAGATATTTAATATTTTGCTTTGATAGGTCTAAAGATAAATTCAGTGACAACCAAAAGGCTTCAGAGGTATCTTCTCTGATGAGTACATAGCTCTCCATTTATACTGCATAGAAAAACACATTATGTTAAATAGGAGAGGTGTATGAAATGAAACAACTGAACAGCTCTTGAAGGAACTATTGCTCCCATTTTCATGTTAAGCATATTTTAGAAGGCAAAGTTGGAGGAAGGAAAATGATAATGGTTCTGTTTCTTAAAGTCTATATCAAAGAAATTCAGGAGATGATCAGCTGGATGCAGTCACCTCCCCAGCTCCAGGTCCTCCCAGCTTTGCTGCTCAGGCATGGCTGCTCCTCTCTGGTGGCAGCCACAGGCAGTGACTTGTATTTCCATGCTAGTTCAGGGCTAACCTTGACTAGTGCAACCTTTGTGCTCATCAGAGCTCATGCCAAGCCCCTGATGTGCATCAGCAGGGAAGGGGAGCAGCAGCAACACATCCCTCAGGGCTCCCAGTGCCACCACATACCATGGATGTGCAGAAATGAGCACACACTGCTTTGGTGGGCAGAAAGCTGCAGCCTGCTCAGAAGCAAAGCACCACCAAGGGAGGGGCACGAGCCAGCAAATCAGGGGTACAGGCTTGCTTTAAAGAAGATTCCTTCACGTGTAGTAAGTAATTAATAGTTTGGAGCCTGTGTTTATAATCACAAAGCCAGTTCAAGCAGACTTGGACCCCATTGCAAAATTCTTATTAATTCTCCCAGCCACAACTCCCGAGATGCAAGTTGCAACCTACTGTTGGAAGCCACTGTTTGATCCACCCTCCTATGCCAGTTTGCATTTGATTTCCAGGATTTCCCATTTGAAAGGTAAAGCCACTGAGAAAAGTATTTGGGATGGATTAAGCAATAGAAGAGTTATTTCCCCTCACAAAGATGATGTAGCCCAGAGAGAAAACAGTGATTTTGTTACAAACAGCATAGCTGTATGATGCTACTCTTTCTTCTGCACATGCTTTTATCCATCGATGTCAGAAGACGTTCTGAACAATGCAGAATTATAGAAACATAAACTGTGTTGCCCAGGAGACATTACAGACCTCTGCATGGGGCTTCTTCAAGAGAACCTTCATACAAGATGTTTTTCACAGCCTTTAGTTTCCTCCTATTCTTGCCAAGAAGATGCATCCTTTTATTAATCCTGATTATATTCTGCCTTGAGAATTTACAGTCTGACTATACACTAATGAGTATCTTTCTTTGTATTTCCTGCCCCAAATTGTTATATGGTCCTTACCTACTAAATATCCTCAGACTGGAATGTTAGAGCAGAGAGATAGAAGTGTGATTGTGAACAGAGAAGAATATGAGAGAAAAAGCAAATGAGTAAAGTGCTTCTCAGAAGAGGAGGATTATTGAGACGAGTGCAAACAACTTTTCCTACCTTATTTGAAAGTGTCTTGAAGCAATGAACAGAACCACAACTCAGACACCTAAGGAAACTTCAGTTGTAAATGTAGATGTGAGTTCTGTGTATCTGAGTTGTATATGCATTTATGTAAGGAAGCCTGAAGGATTAGCCTATCTCTTGCTAAGGAACACTGAGCTTCTACAGTGTTCCCATGCACTGAGACACCCCCAACCACATGGCTCAAAAATTCATTCCTTCACACAGGTCTTTCAATAGAGAAAGGACACTGAATAAAGGCCAGTATTAGAATATCTGATTTCTTCCCTTGCCCCCTGTGGTATCAAAAGATGCATGATAAGAAGCTGTGAGAGTAACTCAGAGTACCCCAGGTCTTTGTGGCAAACTGTCACCCACACCTGGAGCTTCCCCCTAAGGACTTGGCACTGACATCCCTTCCCAGAGTGTTATTTCAAGCCTTGTTTTTATGATTATTGAAAAACCAAACATGAAACACCAAAATTGATCTAAAGCATCTCAACTGTTGTGATTGGTCACTTAAATTCTGAATTTTCAGATTAACCTCATATTTCCTGAATTGAATCCTCAGTTTGTAAATGCTCAGACATTACTAATACTCAGGTTTAATGAAAAAGGATACTACTTTTCGATGGCAATTTCTTAACAGCAAACAGCCTCAATTCAATACAGGGCAAACACTGTATCAACCTGACTTTATGTGACAATATCCTTCTGGCCTTCTAGTGGAGGCTATTCCATTATATGTGCCTTCTGTTCATGTGGCTGAAGGGAAGCTTACCTCCAGCTCTTACTCAGCTGCACTTGCAGAACTGAATCTTTCCCACATGAGAACTTTCTCTCTGGGTTGTGTATTCTGTCATTCTTTCTGTTGGAATTTCATAAATGTGCCTTCCCTTTATACTCTGCCTTTCCTTGAAATCACTTGTACTCTTCCAGAGAAAAAGATGTAACGAGTTATTTAGAGAGACATGAAGGTGATTTCATTGCTTCATGCTTAATTATGGTTTGCTAAATCAATACATTCTTTACACTAAAACAATCTCTTCCCATTACCACAATGTTATTTAACACACCTGTAGGCCCTCTTCTCTGGAATTGGCAATGTAACAGCTCTAAGACTCAGAGCTCCTGGAATATTTCATATTCTCAGGTAAGAGATGGGCAGGTTTCTGTTAAGGGATGGCAGATCTGAGCCTAAGTGTTCCTGACACATCCATCTGCAGTGCTTTGCTCTGGGTTCTGTTCTCAGATGTTATTCTGATCAGAGAAACTGTGCTGTCATATCTGTATCTAAGTATACAGTTTGACAGTCTATGTTTACTTTTGCTGTCTGCTGCTTAATACAGGGTAAATCTAACTAATAAACTCAGGTTTACCAGCATTAAACAACTGTCCTTTGCATGGATTCAGTGCTAACAGGGTAACTTTAATACAGGATAAAAGCTCCTTTGCACCACCTCAGAGACTTTGAAGGCAATGTAAGTGTTTGCACAGAAATTTAATGAGTATATCCCTAGACAGATATATCTGGGTTCACTGCTTCCATGTCCTTGTTTAGCAATTTCCAGTGGGGTGTAAATACCCTATAGAGTCACTAACCAGTAATAGAGAAATGACTCATTCCAACCAAGAGACAGAGCAATCCAAGTGAGAGACTGTCTTGCACTTGGGTTTTGTTGAATTGATCTCAAAAGAGATGGGGCAGGCTAAGCCAGTAAGGATATTCCTGCCATATGATCTTACTTGGCACTCGTGTGCTCGTGATTTGCGTCCATCGAGACAGACCAAACCCTGTGCAACGTCAGGCTCCCAAATTCAAGCTGTTCCATTACTGGGCTGTGCCTGTGGACACACTGGCTGTGGGACAGTCAGAGCCCTTCTTTGTGAAGTGCTTTTGAAGGAAATTATACTTACTGCACTATTTAGAAAGTAATCACAGTGGAAGAGAGTGAGGTGACAACAACAAATATCAGTGCTGTAAGGAAGGTCTCTGCTCCAATGCCCTTGAGACTAGAAGTCGTCCATGCATTTAATGTTTCAGCAATAGCAATACAATAACCTTAGCCTGGGCTGCTGTGTAATACACAGCAGAGGAATTTGTTCATATTTTTTTCAATCAGGAATATAACATCAGCAGAGTTTCATTCCTTCTAAAGTCCTGAAACATAAAAGGTAGGAAAATAGAGAAGAATTTTTTCATTCAGATTTGCTAATAGGCAATGATTATTTCCCCAGTTTCTATGACACTATCACCATGGCAGCTTGCCATTTTAATCAATGGCATTAGAGCACATTTCTGATGCCATCCCAGTATTCCATCTCCTGGCCACACACAGCAGTATCCAGGGTAAACTTCCCTATGACAGGGACCAGAATGTCAGCAGACATCACGGTTAGAAATGTGATATTTCAAGCATATAATTAAAGAACAAGTTCTTAGTGCTCCTTACTCTAATTCTGAAAACAATAGTGGAAATATAAGCATTGTGATCAAAATGAGCATGAACCTTCTTTCACAGCTTGCTCTGTTTCTGCATGGGGTTTGCCCCTTCTTTGATGAACTGCTCAATGCAAATGATTACTCAGCAGATCCTAAAAGAGTGTGCAAGCAAAAAAATAAACCAAAAAAATCACTGTAGAGAACTATCTACAAAACACTGACAGATAAAAATAGCTACTTTACCCTTTGGACTAAAATATATTTTGTTCTCTGGAGAAGCAAAATTGAAGCATCACATATAAGACTGAAATCATGACGAGAGAGCAGCACAACTCAGTGTTCTGAACAATGAAATTTTCAACATACAAGGGAAAGCATTCTAATTTTACTAAATGTACCATGAAGTATTTGCAAATATACTCATTCTGAAAAAACCCTTGTGAGTATTGAAAAAATATTTCCAGCAATAGCAATTCTTCCTGTCACGTCTAAAATACATTTTCAAACTATCTTAGAGCAAATTCATAATTTTGTCCTGAGATTTCTGATTTTTTTAATGAAAGTATTTCAAAAGGCTGAGATGCTCTAAAATAATATATGAATTTATAAACCCTTTTAATGAACTCTAATAAGCAAGTCAAAAAAGTTCTCTATTTCATGTCTAAAACTTTTCCCAGGGTGCATCCCAGAGATATTAAATAAATAAAGATCACGTCAGTAATATATTCTGCAGTAAAACACTACAGTAAAGCACTGTGACTAAAAATCCCTAGTATAACAGTATCCTAAAGTAGATGGCACTGGCCTCAAATAGAAGAACAAAAAGAAACTTGAGTAATATGAGAATAAGGCTCAAAATACATCACAACTTTGTCTTCTTAAACTACTTAAAATCAGAAGTACTCAATTTCTCACAGAAGCAGTTATGTTGGGAAACTATGAAAACAGAACTGTAACTCAGGTCTTTCATATCTCTGAGACCTCCATGCTTTTCAGACTTGGAAGTTTGGGTCAGTAGTTGGGGAAGGACGACTAAACAAGGAGTCTAGAAAATCTTTGACAGTGAAAAAGCTGTACTGCTATATTTACATGTATATATGGTCTATATATGTATATATGTATATACTAATATATATACATCTATATACTAATTAATCTGCCTTTAAAATAAAACCAATCAATTACTAGCAAGGATTTGAGGACAGTTCTGCCATCTTATCTGGGGACACTTGACTTCTCAGTGTTGTGCCATGCTTTGTCTTAGGAAATCAATGGCACAGAACTGCAGGAAGATGCAATAGAACATCTCTGCAATATTTGTATCACACCTCAATTGGGAAACTTCTACCCTTGCCTAAGACTACACTGCTGAATTTTCAGACCACCTAAGCAGCCAGGTTAACATCTCCCAGCTTTTTCATTGGGACAACCTGATTCATTTGTTCAGAAGGTCCACTTTTAGCCCTATGCTTTTGTCTAAATATCTATGAATGCTTTGCTTGCCTGTGCAGGGCATATCAAAGATAAATGAACCAGTAGAATACAAAATCTTCAAAACCAACAACAACAATAACAACCATTTTCTGCTTCCAGTCCTCACTTTAATAACAGTTGCACTTGGTGTTTCATGCTTGCCATTTGCTTAATTAAAAGTTTATGTTTAATTTTTGCTTAATATGAATCCCAAGATATTTTATGAAATTCAAGTCAAAAGGAGACTCAGATTTCATTATGTTTTCCGAACACAGAATACATTAAACAGAAGGAGAGTTCATTAAAGACTGCAAGATATGAGGTCTAGACTGCCTGGAAACAAACATTCTGCTAGTTCCCTTGGTCCTTTCCTTCTCTCCACTCCAACTTTCTCTGCACACATAACTGTGAGGGAATGCCTTGCCAGGGATGTTCTCCTCCTGTGAAGACCACAGAAGGTTACTGTGTCTAGAGGCAATAATAAGCTAAATGACAGTATGTAACAGCAAGATGGTATACACATTTTTAAAGTTCTTATGTGTCTATGCAGTATATAATGAATTTAATTTAAAAAAAAAAAGCCGAACATTTTTTCACAAAATAACAGAGGTATGACACCAATAAACTCATACAAGACTCTAAGTGACCACAGGGATTATACTTAAAACATATGATTTTAATTTAAATTAGATGTTCTATATATAGCACTTTGGCTGATTAAGACACAGAGTCCCTAATTTCTTAAAAAGTAACATAAAGGGCAGCTATGGCAAGGACTGCACAATGGTTGCATTGGGAGCACCAGAGCCAGTGCTCGCAGCCTGCAGGTATCCAGCTCCATAGAGCCCCTCCCCTGGAGTGCCACTCCCTCCGTGGCCTTTCTGCTGAGCCTGCCCTCCCAGGAAGGGACATGTGCTGGGGCCAAGGAAAGAGGCACAGGGAGGCTCCTCAGGGAAGGACTAAGCACCTTCCTCCTGCTCACTGCACACATACTGGGGGCTGTAACATCCAGCCACCATCACCCCTACATGAATCTCTATTGATGAACCAAGACTCAAATCTTCTTGAATCCATTTGCAGAAAAACACCCTTTTTAAAAACACATACACTATGATTAAGCAAACAATCAGTTATTTTTGCACTATACACACACACTGAAATGAGTCTATTAGACCTGATCCCTACCTAGCCTCATACTCTTAAACTGTTCTTATATTGTACATGAATTAAGTTGCCCCCAAAATGACTGAGTTTCTTGTAAAAATAAAGACATGAAATCGTAGTATCACAAAAGAACAGGAGTCACTAAAGAGTCATTTCTACCCTGTGCCACACGATGATTACGCCTGTGTGGGCACACAGAGCCCACACTGCTCCTGTGCCCCACACCACCCTCAGTGCTACAGCCTTAGCAAAGGCATCCAGGCCTGTCATAGAAAGTTTCCCAGAGATGGCAGGCACTGATACTCACTTATATTCCACATTGAAATGGGAAAAGTCTAGTTTGCCCCTGTGTGAGCAGCACAGTCATACTGGGGAAAAATCTGGCCTCCATCCATAGAAAGGAGACCATTTAGTCAATTCACACCAACAGCAGAAAACAGAGCCAGATGCAGCCTCAACAGCTAACACACTCATATTTTAATAACAGATTGTAAATAACAACACTTTTCCTACCAACAGCAGTTTCAATTCCAGAAGCTTAATATACTTTGCTTTAAATCTGTGCCATAGCAACCTTTATTAAAGTCAATGTCATCTGTAAGGACTGAGTTAAAATAAAATGTGGGCCAAATTTATGAGACATTAGTTTCCTTTGGATACAGAGCTCAGAACACTGACTGTGTGTCACCCCAGATGTGATATGAGCTGTATATGTTGCATCCACCAACATATTTTAAACCAGTCCATTCCAAAACATTTGCCCTGATTATCAGTTTCAAGCATTTGTTTGAGATGCTGAAGGTCAAATGAAAAGTGTGAAAGGTTTCTTTCTGTTTACATTAAACTTATATCTATATACTAGAAATTGCAGTCCTATTCAGGCCTAGGCAGGGAAGCCTCGAGTTTATTAAAATCTGCCATTATTATGTTAGAGGTGGCCAGTTTAAAGGCGCATCCCAGGGAGAGCAGAGCAGGCCATTCCCTCCTGCTGCCGGAGCTGTGTGTGCCCAGTGAATATCACCGTGTGAGCACGACACTGCCCAGCCAGGAGGAACTTATGGGGGCACAACTACAGCAAAAGTAGGCAACAATTTATTCTTTTATTTTCAGCACTGGCTCACAGTCGGCTCTGCATCTTTATGTCAGAAAGGTACAAAATGAGCTTGGAACAGACGTATTCCTACAACCTCCAGGGTAAGCGTAGGGGTAGGGAGCTTTTAAAATTTAGATTATGTAAGGTTGTGTGGCTCACTGCATTATGTTTTATGTGCTCATTATATCTCACTGCACCCTGTGAACTTCAAATGCTCATTAATCACACCAATCCAGACAGATACCCTTCTGTAGCTCTTTCAGAAAGAGAACAAATATTACATGCACATCTAATAGTTATCGGAACAAGGTCAGTCCCCCAAATGCCCGGACACGGCCCAGGGAACGCAGAAGGACATCCCCCTGCCCAGCCCGGCCTCCTGCCCGAGCAGCCCCGGCGCTGCGGGCCGGGCAGGGGCTCCCGGGGCGGAGAACGCCGCGGGTGCGGGAGCGGAGCTCCGGCAGAGCCCGCAATGCAGAAGCGCTTCCCGGAGCTCACGGAGGAGCCGGGGGAGCCGGGCGGGGGCAGAGCCGGCACAGCGCCCGCATCCCCGGCGCGGAAAGGGAGCCGATTCCGAGCGCCGGCTCTGCCCTGCCCGGCTCGGCCCGGCGCTCTGCCCTGCGGTGTCCGAGCCCCGCACCGGGCAGTTCTGCGGGCACGGGCAGGGCCGGGCACGGCCACCTGTGCCACCTGCGGGGACACGGCCCGGCGGGCACGGCGGCGGCGGAGCACGGGGGACAGGAGGAGGAGGAGGAGGAGGAGGAGGGAGAACAGCCCTTACCTGCTGCCGCCGCTGCTCCCGCACGCCCCGCTACCCGAGCTCCATCTCCCCGCGGCCGGGCAGGGCAAGGGCGGACTGAGCCCCGGCTGCGCCCTCCGCCAGCGCTGTCCCCTCGCCCGCCCTGCGGAGACACCGGCCCGGAGAGCGACACCCACCTCGCTCCCGCCGCCTCCTTCCCATGAAGTCACCGGCCGCAGGGCCGGCCCTCCGCGCTGCCCGCAGAGCCCGAGCCGCGCTCCGCCCCGCTCCGCCCCGCACGGCCCCGCACGGCCCCGCACGCAGGGATGCGGGCTGGGATGTGCGGGGTGGGAGCCGGGGTGCGGGCTGGGATGTGCGGGGTGCGGGGTGGGATGTGCGGGATGCGGGCTGGGATGCAGGCTGGGATGTGCGGGATGCGGGCTG
>JAWWEE010000016.1:16249314-16260617 GCA_035221455.1 Xenops minutus
GTTCAGAAAAGCTGTACAGTCCCAGAGATCCATCCACAGTTTCATCTGAAGGCCCCAGCTGGTGATACAGAGTCATGGACCCATTTAGATGGTCACTGCAAGGGACGTGGCCAGTTCTTCTTTCAGGCAAAGCCAGATGTGCCTTAGCAAAGGCCAGATCCACAGGATCAGCAGGGAAAGGCTGTCCTTTGAGGTCTGAAGTTCCCTCATTCTTCATCTTTTCTTGCTACTAGCTAAACTTTCTTTTATGCTATCAATAAAGGAAAACAAACATGTTTCTAACAGTCAAAGTCCCAGAGGAAGCATGAACATGCATAGGTGAAGCATTTGCATACTTTCGGGACATTATGTTCTGCTTCCATGGAAGTGGTAGAGTCTCCAATCTCCTAAAACAGCAGTCTGAACAGACTCAAGAACCAAAATTCATTAGTCCAAAGAGATGCAACAAATACTGCAATCTCTAGTCTGAACATCTTGCCCTTCTTCGAATTAGAAAGCAGGTATGAAGTAGTCCCCAAAGATCAGAAACCCAGAGATCACAAAGTCAGTCACAGATCTTAGATTTCCAGGCTTTTAGAAAAGGGAAGCTGGCATATGACTGACATTCCCTGCAAAATCTATTTTATCTTTTCCATGACCACACAGAGGCACAGGGGGAAGAAATGAAAGAAGTATCTTCACAGCTGGTGTTCTACACTGGTCATTAATTCTGGGTGTCAGCGTAACACCACTCCATAAGCAGACAGATTCCTGTCCTGGTGAAAATGATCTGGGATCACAGAATCACAGGCGGGTTTGGGTTGGAAGGGACCTTAAAGGTCACTCAGTTCCAATCCCCCTGCCATGGGCAGGGACACCTTCCACTAGATCAGGCTCCTCAAGACCCCATCCATCCAACCTGGCCTTGGACACTTCCAGAGATGGGGCAGCCACAGCTTCTCTGGGCAACCTGTGCCAGGGCCTGCCCACCCTCATGTCTGATGACATAAATCCAGCCCAAATATCTTACTTCCAAATTTGGATGGAAAAGAGCTGTTTTGTAGAAAATGATCAAAACAGAGAATTCATAAAATTTAGCGGATAAAATGAGCTTAAATGAAAATCGGCTGAATCCTTAACTTTGGGAATGAGGTTCCCTCTGCAGCATTTGCTGTATATCTCCTTGACATGCTTTGATGTTTTCTTCATCCATCGTACTTTTGCTTTCAGCTTGTCCACATTTCTACACCTCACTGATTGCACCAAGTTCTTCAGAGGGCCACAGACATCCTGGAGCTAACAAAAAGTTATAAATACATTTACATATATATACACATATATGACAAAACAAATTGTGGAATAAAGTATCTAATCAGTATCTAATCATTGGTCTATGCTAGATATATCAAACTTTATAGAATAACTTCATTTCTATTCCATGTCTTTTGCTTTTAATACAACAAGGTATCCACTTTGAACTCCTACTTCAGAAAACATGGAAACTGGGACAAAGCTGTGAAAGGCAAGTCATGCACCACAATTTAAACTATATACACCAGAAATGCAAATTGGATCCCTTCTAATAAATGTCATTTAGGAAAAAACCTAATTCAATTATGAGACTGATGTTGAATATAAATGGTAAGCACAACTTACATTGTTCTTATCACTGCTAACTGCAGTCTGCAAGATCATTAGAGGCTAGATACAAATGGACAGAGAGCAGCTACAGCTTGCATACTCAGGTTACAAGGCATTTATGCTTGCAGCCCAACAGAAGGTTTTTCAGAAACTCTGTCTAATAAAGTGAAGACACAATAAACTATCCCCAAAAACTCCTCTAGTCAATCTTCTAAGACTGCCACATGAGAAATAGCTCTTGATCCTCTGATGGTAGCTCTGTAGCACCTGGAAGAGTTTCTAATTAAAACCCTCTTCTTATTGTTCTATTTTACCATACAGTATCCACAGATAGATGTAGATGTAAATGAAAGCTTAAAAGAAACAAATAAACCTCCCCATACACAGAGGTCAGCTGAAAAGGCAAGAACCTACTCAGGTTAAGAACACCTCAGAAGATTTAACTAGAACTAGAAAGGAGGGGAAGTAACAACTTTTTCACTGTTTCTGAGTAATTGTAGCTAATAGTACTTAAAAGTAGGGCTCCTGTGAGTTGCTGCTTCCCCTCCTTGTGTTTATACAGCTCAAATCAGCAGGATTTTTGCTGCTGAATCCTGCCCTCTTTAAGGGACATACACTGCAGGCCAGAACAAACGGGCAGGGGGAGAAATCAGGCTGGTTACCTCTTCCTCCTCCTGGCCTGGGAGACTGGGACCCAGGAAAGGTTAGCTGTTTCCTAATTAATTTGATTCTTAAAGCTCTTCTTATTAATAAGTGTCACCAAAATCAGCACTTCTTGCCAGCCAAATGCTTTTATTCCTCATTAACTCTGGAAATATCTACTCAACACGAACACATTTTTCTGTCAGGTCAGCTGGGAAGTTTATTTCTCCCATCATTACATCAGATTACTATTTTACAGTCACAGACAGATTGTTATCAGCCTTCAGAGACTTTTAAAATAATACAATATGGTTTCTGACACTCCCAAGGAGACTGACAAATGCCACCCACACAAATAACAACACTTTTTTTCAGGCAGCATGCAAGAGGACTTGTTCTACAGATGTTTTAGAGTTAATTCTGCAGTAAAATCTGGCACAGAACAGAATCACTGTGACATGGCACTGCTGCACTGAAACTCAGAGCAAAACTGCAATGCCTTTGTGGCTTAGTGGAGAAAAGAGGATCACTTCAAATATCCCTAGGGATACCTGGCTTAGGACACTTCCACTAGTGTGTGACTGGAGCTTCACAAACAAAATGCTCTTGGTATTAACAAGGCACGGCATTACAGAATATTGCAAAGGTACACCCTGCTGAGCAGAGCCTACACCTCGAAGTGTGCCCAATCCATTCATGTGCTTTCTAGATCTCTGTGTGCAGAGCTGTGGTGAAGAACAACGTACCCCACTTCTAAACAACCCTTCTGGCAGGTAGAGATGCTCTGGAAGTTGTTTGTCACAGGCAAAGGGGACATGACATTCCAAATTAAAGATTTTATTTCTTAGTTTTAAATCAAGTTGAATGGCTAAAAAGTCAGCACTATGTGCATGAGGAACACAGTAAGCATTCCTGATTTATAAATAATCAGGGTCCCTAGAGGGAAAGTTTTGCTTTGTAAGAGTGACCACATTTTTGGCTGATATTTCAGAAGTAAATAGGTTTTTCAAAATGACATGGCAAAACTTCCTAATCCATTGGATCTCGATGAACAGTAAGGAGTCTTTCAGTACAAAATTTAGAACTTGTGGAAGAAGATAACTGCCTATGTGCATGGATAGAGAGCACTTGGAACAGTCAGTTCTGGACATGGACAATAATCTACCAGTGAGGGTCATCTCAACTTCCTTAATAGAGAATTACCCTTGAATTACCATATTACTGTGAGAGGTGGGACTTGTTCACGTACCAGATAAACTAACAGTAGTGAAAGAATACCTGTCTGCATTCCTGATCCCTGCTGAATTGAAAGCTCCTAACATTTTTTGCATGTAATCAAAGGTACCACAATACTGTTCCAAAAATCATAGAATCAATAGCAGATTTGTGGCAATTGATATGAAAAGAAACAAACTATGACTTTTGATCACTAAGAGCTTTCACAAAGTCCTAAGAATTAAAAGTAGGAGATACATTCTGCTCATTTTGCAGGAGCCTTGGAAAGAGCAAACAAAACACTGTCTTTCAAAGGTGGTGGTAATGTCAAATATTTTACTACTGAAAAGTAAATTTTCTTCTGGATTAATGTGTTCAGCCTGAGAGTGCTATCTGACAGCAGAAGCTGAAGAGACTCAGAAAGATGTAACGAAAGGAAAGACTTCTAGGTGAGGAGACACCACAAGATATCCAGTTAATAAGACAACTGTTGTGGGCTTCTGGGAACATGTTATTAAAAGGAACCCCAGCGACTGAGATTACAATACTTACCTCTCCCTTTCAATGCATTAACTGCCACTGGAACTCAAATCCTCAATACATGTGAGAGCAAGACTGAAACAAAGGCTGGACAACCAGACAAGTCTGGAATTCTCATTGCCTAATGGCAGTAGGTACCCAATTCTCACCCAAATGTACATAGGAAGAACATTACTAAGGAATATTTTCATCTATTGGCTCATAAGAGAAGGTATTTTACTCCCCTATAAAAGAAAAACACTATGAACTGTTAAAAGACTAGTTATGGTTATTCCTGCCAAGAAAGAATTTCCTAGTCCCATTGTGCCAACACACCAAAGTGAAGTGTCTAATAAAAGGTGCTGCTTTCTCTGTGATACAACTTCAAAGAGGCAAGTTTTCATTGCTAAGAAATCTTTCAAGGTCTTCATCAGCCTCTAGTCATAAAAGCTAGGCATTTTGATCAGTCTTTAGTTAAGATACTCAGTTTACATATTCAATTGTAACAAATGGAACCTAACTCTGAACAGTTTATTATTACCTTCTTAGGGTTGTTTTAATTCTAAACCAACTAAACACAATCCTGCTAAACTTCCTATATAATTATTTGAATTTGCAACAGAGCAATGCTTGAACGTGGCTGTAAGTTTGACTTAATGGTGCAAGGACTGATTCAGGCCTGAAGCAGCAATTACACCTCAGTCACACTGAATTAGCAGTTGTCACAGGGATGGTGGACTCCCTTATGCCCTGGATGCACATGTAACTCCTACTAACCTTAATGGGGTTACCAAACACACTGAGAGGAAAGCTGGCCCTGTTATAAGAACATTGTTGCCAAAAGGTTAACTGATTTCTCATGCTAGATGGATGGAATGGAAGTTTTCAGCACTGAGTCACTGAAGAGTGTGGGAGCACACACTGCTATTACATGAATGCATGGCACAGGAAAGGATGGAAACCCTGCCTTTGGGAGCAAGGGGATACAAAGAGCAATACCATAGGCTAGGAATCCTCTCCTTCAGAGCATGGACAAAGTACAGGTCTGGGAATGAGGCTGCGTGGAGTTCATGCCAGTTCCTGCCATGGATGGCTGCATGCTTAACTTAATCTCTTCAGGCAACATTAGAGTCATCTAATTGAGGGGCCACCTAATACAGGTGTCCAGATGAGAAGCCTGAGCTCCTCAGGTAGTCCACAGAGCCTTCAGAGGACTCACAACCCAAACTCTACCCCTCTCCACTGAATATTAAAAAAGGCCAGACTGCTGCTGCATGCCTAAATATAAATGGTTACATTTCTAGGAACAGTAAAATGAGTGCTGTTTTAACTGCACAGGAGGAAGAAAGCATGGACTGAGGAAGCATCAAATGAAAACCCACAGAACACCTCTGACTGGAGCAATGGCACAATGGCCCAGCACATACACATGTCAGGGCTCCCCAGGGCCACCCTTCCTCACGAGTGCAGCAGAAAAAGAAAGAGCAGCTCCCTGAGAACATCACCTGCAGGGGTGTCTCAGCACTGCATTTTGCAGCAAAGAGTTAAAACAAGGTCAGAAGACTGAGAAGTCTGAAGGACAGAAAGCCAGAAGACACACTTATGCAGCATCCCTTCCTGGGGCGTCTGCCACGGATCCCATCAAAGCCCAGGAGCACAGTGAAGAGGCAGAATGTGACTGTCCAAAGCACTGCAGTCACATGGCAGAGCAGAGCAACCCAAATACACTGTGTGTCATTCAAGTAGGTCAGTGGAGCACAGAAGAGGATGGTCTTTCTGA
The DNA here is from genome assembly GCA_035221455.1 of Xenops minutus. Taxonomy (NCBI): domain Eukaryota; kingdom Metazoa; phylum Chordata; class Aves; order Passeriformes; family Furnariidae; genus Xenops; species Xenops minutus. The sequence continues at coordinate 16,255,091 of JAWWEE010000016.1, forward strand.
AGGAGCCCTCTAAGGAACAGCTGAGGAACAGTCCTGCCCAGGTTTGACTGAGTATTCCTTGTGTGCAATCAGCAGCAATGAAATATTGCAGTCACAGGAACAGTAGTGATTTTTATGCTAACTATAAAACAAGAGGATGGGAGAAAAACGACCATATTTTAAATGCAATTTTCCTAATTGAATAATTTTGACTGCAAAGGGGCAATAATAATACTTCTTTTCCCTGGACTCAAGATCTGTGTTTCAAAATGTGCATGACTGAAGGAAAGTGCTCTAATAACAACGTGGCTTTCTTTGTTCAAGAGCTTTTCCAGTACAATAAAAATGAGGAGCACATAAATAATTGGCAAAAGACCAAAAAGAAGTCTATGTAATGATAAAGGATTTTTGACTCAATCTGAAGAAGTTATATCAATATGAACTTGGAGGGAGAAATCCCAGAGCTTAAATATGCAGTACTTTTCAGGGGGATTCTATTTTCCTGTTGCTTCCTGAAAGATGCTCTTAAGCCACTGGCCACAGTGAAAAATCTGCCATATCCATGGAGAAATAAACAAGCTCATTACTGAGCATCTCCATCAGAAATTCATCTCCTCCTGCAATAATGGATTTGCTCTTCTTCCCATCAGATAAAGAAATGCTGGTAACCAGGGAAGTGCAAGATTAGGTGTATGTGGAGGTAGTTTTGCCACTGATGGCCCAAGGACCAGAAACATGGCAGAGCACTACACACTGCAAGACCAGCTGATAAAGATGTTTATGGCTTTACATCTCCCCTGCCTCCAACAGGCAATGACAGGTGGCAACTCAAACCACCGAAGAATATTTCTCTAATTCAGATAAGACATTGTAAAACCACCCTTCAGTGGTAACCAGTCTCTAATCAGCCTTTATGTTCATGATTTAATTTTAACATTTCATCTAGTCTGACATAATAATGATTTGGATAACAGGGACCTAACCAAATTTATAATCCTACTAAGATAATTAAATGGCTAATTAACACCCAGGAGACTATCTGCAAAAAATCTGATCCCTAAACACAATGGTTTAGGCATTGAAAGAGAAAACTTACACCTGGGACTCAGAATCTGAGGATCTGCTACCAAACATTTCTTCATGTTTCCAGATTTTACTGTACTCGAGCTCACAGGTCAATGAATAGATTATCAGAGGTTGCCAATTAACCAGAGAAAAAACCAAAACTTATTCAGCCCACACTACCTACTAGGGCTACATAATCTTATCTGTTCACATCAGTGCCAGACTGATACACCTCTGTCGACAGCAGTTAAGTCCTAATCGTGATCATTTTGATTTACAACAATGAGTTATGTCAGTCACAGACCTTACTATGGTAACTACAGACCCAATAAAAACAGAACAAATTTTTAAGATTGAACTCCTAATTAGTGACTCACAGAAGAGAGCAGGTATTAGCTGATAAACAATTTGGCTATGTTGAATCAACACTCTATGTACAGGTATTTTCCCGATTCTGTATTTATTTTTTATTTAGGGCAAGTTACAAATTCAAGAATCAGAGAAAGCTTTACTGGCAAAACTAGTTATAAAATATGCAGTGTTATTGACGGCTTAAGTTTTGTCCAGTAGGTTGATTAAACATCCAGCAATTTGAGATCAAAAAATGATTAATGACAAAGTTGCTCTTGGGGGAAAAAAAAAATTGTATTGCCAAAGCAGCCAAGAGCAACAAATAGGGTTTTTATGGAAGTGTGAATGCCCTGAGCTCAGTGACAGCAGAGCATTCCTTGGCATGGATATGGCTTTGGATATGGCTGGACTGGGTTAAACTGTGCATCTGTAATGAGAAACCATTTTCAAAGTGAGGACACTGTACCTGTTGTTCATGTGACCTGCTGTCCTGCACCACGTGCAGCTGCTGGCTCAGACAGGGCCACGTGTGCTTCCAGCAGGATGCACAGCTGCAGAACAGTGGGACTTCGTTTTCTTCTGGTTCCCTCACTTTTTCCCCCTTCACAATTTGAAGAAAACAGTTAACCAACATGGTCACTGGTTTTCATTCTTTGCTCCCTTTAATCATCACAATGAGCTGAAATATCCCAACAACAAGAAATTATCACTAAAAAGAATCTGGAGAAGTTTATTACCTCTCTGCTGCCCAGAGAGGAAGTGGCATGAGAATTACCATTTGGCAAGGCACAACCTGATGTTTTGGGTGGTTTAGCTTCTCTTTTGGTCCAGTTAGAGCTATTGGAAAGGGTCCCAGCACCAATTCCTGCTCAGTTCTTTCCCCCAATATAGAACAAAAATAAAAATCATCACTCCTTCCCTGCTGCTTCCAGACACTTAAAATCAGAAAAATAAAAAATTACAAACAAAAACCTTATTACTAACAGGCAGTTAATAGGCCAGTACTTAGTTGCTGAGCCCCTGGATTACCAGTCTGTGTTTATTCTTTGGCTCAGCTCAGAGCTATTACTCACCCCTGGGGAGGAAAGGAAGATTTTATGGACAGAAAGAGCAAGCAGGAAGTTCTTTATATCCAAGGAGGCAAACCTATTTCTCAAAAAAGCCCTGACATGCATCTCAAAGCACAAAAGGACAGGATGCTTTCTAAGGCCAGTCATTACTGTAGAGTTCACTCACAGCTGAAAAATTAATGACTCATCTATCCAGTTTGCTAGTTAAGTTCAGAAACTGGACTGTAAGTGGAAAATCCATAGTCTTTATTGCTGCTCTTATATTTCTCAGTTATTAATCCTCTCTCCTCCAGCAGAAACAGGCTATATGCTGACTGCAAGCAACCCCAGAATACATTTGAGCTAAAGATTCTACAGCATTGGCCACCTCCCCCACGTCAGGCCAGTCTCCCATACTGTCCAACACTACCAACCCAGCAGAACTCAGCCCACACCACAGACCATGCATAGTGGGCAGCTTCTGCCAACAGAACTTACTGGAAATGTTACCTGGACAAAAACCTATGGAAAAAAATTCCACCTTTGGCTGAGAGCACAGACGACTTAATTAAACAGGTGCTTTTTTTTCTCTCTTCTTCTCTCCAGGGAAAGAGCTGAGTTAGGTCCCATCAGAGGTTTGCTGACAGAAAGAATGTTTAATGACAACACCATGGAGCTCATCTAGCCTGCTCTTACACATACTGCAGGCATTCTTAACTAAGAGCACTAGAGGGCCTGGAAATCTGAGATAAGATTGATCCTCTGAAGAAGTGACTTTTCAACAGTTACCCAATTAAGCAACTGAGTTTGAGCTGTGGTTTTCTGAGCTGGAAGGGAGCACAGAGTGCACTGTATGGCAGGAGTTACCTCAGGACACTTGGCTGTGACTCATCACAGTCATTCTGTGACACTTCTGAGCAAACAAGCACTCCCTGGGCACACGGGTGGTGCCAGCATCAGTGCAGGATTAATGACAGGAGGAATCCCTGGACACATGGGTGGTGCCAACGTCAGTGCAGGATTAATGACAGGAGGAAAAGCTCACATGCAGCAGTTTCAGGGTTTGCAATGTGTGGAACTTTGTTGAGCACATGTTCAGGAGGCCAGATGCTTCTTGGGGACTCTGCTTTCAAAACCATAGGCCTTTCCTGCACATGCACTCTTGGAATGTATGACACTCCCAAATGTGCCCAGCCAGGCTCCAGCTCCAATGAGGATGCTCCAGCAGACTGAAAATCTGGACAAATGTACCAGGTCTTCACATTTCTCTTCTCAGTTTTCTGGGACAAACACAGGATGTACTCAGGGTGTTTGAGAATCAGAAAGACAGAGGAAAAGGCAGAGGGATAGCAACATAGCCAAGTTCTCTCCTACTGCAGTTCAGCATAAGCTGAAAGACAACATCTGATCTTCCCACAGCAGCCACTAAGAACCTTCCTGTGCCAAAACAAGAAAGCAATATTCATCTCTCTGCTGAAGTTAGAGAAGAAAAGCAACCACAGAGGGAAAACAAATAGAAAGACATATAATGAAAAGTTAATTTTGTAAAAGGCATTCAGGATGGATTGCTGTAAGACACAGGGTAGGACCCTAAAGACATGAGTGGCAATTACATGTGTGACCATGTGCAGGGGCAATGACAGATGGATAGTCTGGTATTGACCATGGGAAAGTCAGTGGGAAAAGCCTCGTACAACACAAGATTCAATCCTCAAATGAATGGGATTCTTGTACCTATAAAATTCAGACACCTTTATTTATTACAGAAAAGCATCCTTTGTCCCTCTGCAGGATTTCATGAAAATGCTTCTTGCATCATTCAAGAGTGTTTTCTGTATGAGAGACCTCCTGACTCACACTGCTCTAATACATGGCACTTCCATGGGCAGTAATTGGACATGCATTCTTTTTGATGATTTCACTCTGTCGACAGCTGTTAAAACTGATTTCATTTAAAATAAAAGTTTCTTTGGGCAAATATATTTTTTGCCATAAGCGAGTTCTTTAACATAACTGCAGTCAAAATTTGCACTTTCAAGCCTGAAAATTTTATAATCAAACCAAAATATGTATACACACACACATTTAGAACAGACAGTGACGGGATGGCCAGTTTTGTGTTTGGGGTTTGGGTTTTTTCCCCTCCATTTTCATGCAAGGATGTTTCTTTCTGACATACATCTACAGCAATGCACAGCTGTAATGAGCTCTGCCCCTGGGCATGCATCCTGGACAACAGTTGTGGGAAATTAAAGGTTCTCAGAGGCAAGAGGGAAAAGAAAATTCCAGAGATCTATGCTGCTGACTCATTAAAATTGCTTCTCCACGACCCCGGATCCTGCAGCTGAATATCCTGAAAGTAATCTTGGGTAGCACAAGTCTTTTCCCCCCACATTAAATTCTATTATCCAAAATAAAACAAGGCTTAACCAGTTTGCTCTGTCAACATCTGTGGTCGACACAGCCCACAGTGCTCCATTTCATGCAATGGGATTGTTTGCATCACCTCCAGACTACCCTGAAAGTGAGTCAAAAGTAACTTTTGTTGCTCACTGCATTATTTCCTTTAGTCCATAACAAAATACTATGAGACTCATTTTCACCAATTTTAAATAGAGAGGAATTACTACCAGCAAAGACAAAGCATTTCACATTACAAATAGGTTGTTTTGCCCCTGCTTTTTCAGATATGCCAGCACTTTTCCCTCCCCCTAGAGCAGCCTGCTGGATATCCTGCTAACGTGGTGCAAACACCCTACAGGGCTGAGCTTTGCCTGATGAAGGGCACGTCCTGGGTGCTCTGTCCGAGGGGCTGCAGCTTTGAGCCCACCACAGGACAGCTGACCCCAGGTGATGGCTCTCAGTTCTCCTGGGGTAAGGGCAGAGTCCACACCTGCACAGCCAGCTTTCTGCAGTGCCTCCAGCAAAGAGAACTCACAGATGTTCAAAGGAGTTCATCCTGAACCCTAAAAGTCCACTGCCTTACAGGTACTATCCCACAAATCCCATTGATTTGAGGAATCAATAACTGATATAAGATATCAATAAAGAACTAACACTGAAAGGGTTAATAAAAATAATTG
>JAWWEE010000016.1:16260717-16287850 GCA_035221455.1 Xenops minutus
TTCCCAGAGAAGCTGTGGCTGCCCCTGGATCCCTGGGAGTGTCCAAGGGCAGGTTGGAGCACCCTGGGCTGGTGGAAGTTGTCCCTGCACATGGCAGGGGTGGCACTGGGTGGGCTTTGAGGTCCCTTCCCACCCAACCCATCCTGGGTTTCTGTTTTTCTGTGGATTCGCTGAATTTACTGGACTGACAAGCATCAGGAAAAACATTGACAAGGCATAAATTTGGGCTCAGGAATAATTTCCAGGCGAGCTTTTGCTGCTTCTCCTGCCTGTGAATGATCCTCATGCAGGTCACTGCCTGATTCGGCCGAGCTGGCTGCAGATTCCCCGTGTGTGCACCCTTTTCCCTGGAGCATGAAGGGGATTGGGTTGCAGCCGTCCAGCTGGAGCTGTTGCTGCTCCCAAAGCAGGGCAGCAGGGTTGGGAGCACACTCAGTTGTCCCTCCAGTGTTGCTGAGACATCACACTGCACTGATTTTCCTGCAGAGGAAGGTTCTGAAGGAACAGGCTGTCCCTGCTCTTTGCCTTTGCACATGTGCTCACTGGAGGGGCTGGATGTGCACAGCCCTCTGGGAGCTCCAGAGAGTGGGAACTGTGTCTGGGCATTGCTCCAGACTGTGTTTGATCATGGTCTTAAAGCAGCTTTCAATTGCCCCCCATCAGGGACGTCCCTTCTGGAATGAGTGGGGAAGGTGGATCATTTTGCTGCAGGGGATGCACAGACCTTGCCCCAGCCCACATTTGGTCTCCAAAGCCATTTGGGAGCTGTAGAGCCCCTTGAGTCTCCCTCCAGGTTTGTCAGGGCCCAGATTCCTCATCCTGTTTTCCTGCAAGTGGTTTGCACCCATGACATCGGATCAGTCCTCCAAATTCTCCTCTGCCTGGAGCCAGGGGACAGCCAGCAGTGGGAATGTTGGGGTATGAGGCTAAATCAGCCTTGGCTGCTGCCTGAGAGCTTCTGGTGCTTTCCTTGATGTCTCTGCCTTCTGCAGAGCCCATCCTTCCCACCTGGATTTGCTGCTGGGAGTTCAGCTCCCTAAAAGCCAGTCAAACCCCTCCTTGCTCTGTTTTTACACGGTCCTTTTTGGGTCCTTTCATGGAGTGTTTGATTTCCTTTCCTCCCTTCCCACACGTGGAGCTCCTGATGTGTCCACAGGCTCCTCCATGGGAAGGTTTTTGGGATTGGAGCCGAGGTGTTGACGATGCTGGAGGAGAGGATCAGCACTTTGCTGGAGCTGTGGAAGTGGGGACAGGGAGCAAACCTCTCCCTAGACCTGCAAAGGGGAGAACTGGGATTGCTGGACTTGCATTTGCACCCCCAGCAGCCAGACGAGGTGTGAAGTTGGTTTCCATGGGTGATTGAGTGCCTGGCAGAGGCTGGACGTGGGAATTGGCACCATTTGTGCTCCTTGGGTCAGCATTTCCCCCCTGCCCCGGTGGGTCGGGGCAGCTTTGGCATTCTTTGGGCTGGTTTTGGTGGTTTTGCTCTCAGTTTTGGGGGAACAGCGTTGTGGTTTCACATTCTTGGGAATTCTGTGATTTATTCGGGGCGGGGGCTGGAGGGGGGAGCACGGGGAGGGGGTTAGAACTGGGCTGGGGTTTATATTGGCTTTCAAAAAAGAAATAAAGTGGCCAGAGCAGCAGCTGAGCCAAGTGATTCTGTTCCACTTCACACCAAATTTAGGGAGATGGAATGAAAAAGGAGCTCAGTTTCACAGCCCTGTGGCAGTTCCTTCTTTCTGCCTCGGGTTCTCCTCCCTTTCCTCAGCCTGTGCCTGCTGAGAAGAGGCATGTGCAGCCTCCAGACCCCTGGATTCTGGGTTTACAGGCTTTGGGCAGCCCTGGAGGGTTTGGGGGAATGGTAATGAGTCTTTTTGGGTGGGATCCCAGGGAAAGGTCCTGCCCCCAGAGGGTGGTGGGCACTGCCCAGGCTGCCCAGGGCAGTGGGCACAGCCCCAAGGCTGCCAGAGGCACGTGGTGGGATTGTTGGGCTGTCCTGGGCAGGACTGGGAATCAGGCTTGGATGGCCCCTGTGAGTCCCTTCCAACTCGGTGTATTCTGTGACTGCATGAAGGGACACTCCTCTTCAGGAGTGCCACGACCGAGAGAGAATCAACCCAGGCATCACATACCAAAGGAGGGGGAGTTTGGGATGGCACTCCCAAGGATAGGAGGCTCAAACAGTACATTCTTTGGGATGGGTAACAGAGCTACAATCTGTTCTGAAAATACATTCAGTATTAAAACATCAAAAGCTTTTTCAAAATTGTATTTTAAATGTATTTAAAGTAGTGGGTAAAGCTTAATTGACCAGAATTATTTCTCTAGAATTTAATGATACTGAGAACACAAAATTGAAATGGCTGTAAAACACTTATTCAATGACTGTGAAGGTCAAAAAAGTACGTTTCACTCTCAGTCTTCATGAATATTATGTAATTCATCTGAAATTCTACTCTTAAAGCAAAAAGACTACAACAGTGTTTCCTAAAATGTTCCTCCTCCCCCTCTCTGGCAGTTACAAAGAGCAAGGGAGAAATCAGACTTGCATGGAACTAATTCTGACTCATTAAACGCAACTTTTCAAGAGTCAGTGAAGCAGGATTCACCTGTTACATACAGGTCATCATCTCAAAGCAGTTCAGTGTCCCAGAAAAGCAGCTGCACTGTTTCCCAAAGCCTCCCTCTGCACTCGCAGGGCTCATCACTGCTCACTCCACCTCCCACATTCTATGAGCCTTCTCTCAGAGCAAAGCCTTGGGAAGCATCAGGATTTTATAGCAATCTGTTTCCTACTCTCCACATCCCATCTCCCCCTGTAGCGAGAATTCACCTGTCTGAATGAGGAAGACTGAACTTTTCATTAGTCAAATAACCTTCCTCATAATTATCAAGCAAAATAGAATCATCAGCCAGTTAGCAGACGGCTGTATTTGGGGAGAGAAAACAGATGCACTAATTATCTCCAGCAGAGCCCCCATAGGCCCCTTCCATTCATGTGGATCTCCTGCCCATAAACCAGAAGCACTGCAAGATCCCTCCAGGGAGTTTGTTCTCTGTAGTTAGTCATGAAGGAGCAAAATTCAGAGAATAGTTCTTTTCATCACCATTGCAATCTGAAATAGATCCTAATAATGAATTAATTCCAGTCATTTACAGTATTTCTATATTTTTAGACATGACTTCCCAGCAGTTGTGGTGAGACACAAGGTGCCTACCTTTGCTCTGTGTGCAGAGAACCCTACAGATCACCCTGAGGTAAGTGTTAGGCCTTAGAAAGCTGCAATTTCTTTCTTTTTTACTGTAGTGAAGATACAAATAGAAAAGAAACCTCATCCATCTACAGAAGTAAAAATTATACACAATAAACCTGTTAAACTGTTAAACCAAAGACACTAATTTTGCTGGAATTGTATACAAGCCAGACTCCAGGTGCAAAAAGAATGATTTTGATGTATACCCACGTGACTCAGTGACCTTAAAAATCTAATATAAAGCATTTTAGCCATCAGCAAGAGTGGCCACCTCTTGGTGTTTAAACTAAAGAAAAATAAAAAAAATCATAAAGCTGTTCACCAAAGTGAGTTTTCAGTTTAAAGCAGATAATTAGACACATCATTAAAAAAACAGAACTGCCAGTAGGAGGCAATTTAGATCACATTTCAAAGCAACTGCTTCAAGGTAAATCTTGTTTTAAGTATCTCCAAGAGGAAAGATATAAAATAGCACATGTAAACATCCTAGAAAAATGCATGTCCATCTGAAGCCAAATGAATTGAACTGCCTGGAACACATTTTAAAACCATCAGACTTCCCATCACACACTCCTTTTCTGTTTTTACTTCTTAGATGCAAATTAAAATGAAAATAAAAGCCTTCATTCAGATACATACTAGCAGCTCTGCTTTGGACAAGTAGCACTTCATGGTCTCTTCAGCCTCTTTATTGAGCTATTAACACAAACAAATGGCAAATTAGATAGTAAATTCCTTTTATTTCCACTCATCTCAACAGCAATAGCAGAGCTCCCTACACTTCCTAGAAGACACAGTTTTCTGCTGTTTGTGTTTTCCTCTTAGCCCCTGGAGCAGGGGCCACCCAGGGCTCTTGACCTGAGAACCCCGAGCTTTGCTGGTTGGGTCTTTACAATGCCCTGAATTTGGTATCAAGTTCTTTCCCTGGCTCTCCATCACCACAACTCCAACCCAACTCTATCAGACCTGCAGGTTTTCACAGTTCCAACCTGGTATTTCACAAATTTACTAGGAACACCACATATTTCATGATGCAGTGATGCTGACAAACAACAGCTGTCTTTTTAGCACAGAAATAAAACGTTTCCATGACTTCTGTGCGTTTGAGGAGAAGGGCAGTGTTTGCCCTGGCCAAAGCCTGGAAGCACGGCTGGCTGTTTAGCCTGAGTCGGGGGGAAGGAGCCCTGCAGGGTGAGCTGGAGCACAGGCTGGGGCAGGGCAGACAAGGGGCACAGGCACAGAGCCACTGAGAGGACACACAGACACACTCCAGGAAGCTCACTGTCCCAAACGCCATCAGCTGCCACCCTCTGAACACTTACAAAATATGTTAAGGCTTCAATTCTGTGATTGAGTAATACTGCCTTTGGGGCCCTCTTTAAGGCAGTTAATGGGCAGTTAATGGGCAGTTTTGAAGGGGCAATCTTCAAACTCCTTTTTCCTAAAGGTTTCCAGGAACACACAGTGAGGCACCTCACAGAAATGGGACATTTCTGCCCAAAGTGTGTCAAAGCCATAAGGAAGCTGCGGGCTGTTTGACAATGCAGAGCACCTGACAACCACATCACCTACCCCTTAGTGTACACAAGTCCTGCAGAACAGCATTAATCCAGCTCCATTGTTTCATTTCTCAGAACCCAATTCCAGTGCCAACTACAATGTGGTTTTTTCCCATGGCAATCCCAAGAGGCAAATGCCAGGGGCTTCCCCTCCCGTGGGTTGCAGTGCTGGGTTTGAGCCGACTGCCACCAGCCCTGTCTGTGCTCAGTGGCAAGGAAGGAAACTCAGAAAGACTTCACTGAAGTGGCCAGAGGTAAAGCTCTAACTCACTGCAAGAACTGCCCTGCTCAGGACCATAACCATGACAAATGTGCATTTCTGAAAGGAACAGAGGCTGTGCAATGGAAGAAAACTCTACTGGGCCATGCAGAGGAGATTGCTAGCTGCTCCTACATCAAGAAAACACCAAAAAGGAACAGAGACTCCTCCATTTATCACGTATCTGCCCTGCTTCATCTACTCCAATTGTATATTATCTTTCAGTATTCAGTGGGCTGTCTCAGCCTCCTGAAACAACAAGGTAGCCTGACACAGCAAAAAAATGAGCAGAAGCTTTAGAATCCACTATTTCAACATTGTGTGTGTGAATAAATATATTTCTCAAATTAAAAGAAGAGCACAGATTTTTATTTTCCAGTCCTATTTCCCACACACATGGACACACACCATTCTAGTTCCAATATTTTTGAATAATGTCGTTAATAAATGGATGATTGCTATTTAAAAGCATTATCAGACCGTCCATCTCATTATGACTGCATGAATCTCAATGATAGCTCTTAATCTCTCTGTATAAACACCAATCATATTTCTCCCATAAGAACTTTCTTCTTAAAATTGCACTACACTATTTAAATGAGAGGCATAAAAATGTGATACAAAATGTAAAACATTATTGGGGAGTGGCTGGAGAACAGTTACTTTGCTCTGTATCTTCTACCTTCAGAATGGAAATCTGAAGCAGAGGAAGATTGACTCATAATAGCAGTTAATGAGTATATAAGTAGGCTGCAATCAATTAAGCAGATATGTTGCTTTTTTTAAACTTCCCCTCTATATTATAGTCTTCCTTTTAATCTCAGTTTGCTCAGTCCAACTCTTCTGACAGCTATTGACAGCAATAGCCAAAAATTCCCCAGGTTTTCCTACACAAACCCTAGGATGCTGACTGCTAAATCCAGTGGTGCATGTCAATTTGATGACTCATGCCTCTCAATTCATTTTAATCTCCTTTTCTTTCATGTGGATGAAGTGAAGTTTTACAGGATCATTACAGAGTGCTCCTTTGCCTCTTCTCCTACACCTCAGACTAAGTAGGACAAGCAGAAGAGCCCCACTGGCTGTCACTGGCAGGGTTTGTGCTGTTGTGATAGCAGGCTTGAACAATTTACATATCCCCAGAGCTTAAACAAAAGGCACAGAGACAGGAGGAACTCTGAGTAATGTCACTCTGCTTACCACACAGTAGAAGGGTTTAAGAAGGAATTATCCTGTTTTCTCTTTCCTTTTGCTTCCTTCCCTACAATGCCTAAGTCTGTAGAAATGGGAAGAACACTCACATTCCAAATTTAAGTTGTGCATTAAACAAAACCAAAACAGACACTCAAATCTAAGACTGAAATTCGTGATATTGTGGGTTTTTACTTTCCTGCCCAAGCAGAATGAGTGCACTTCCCCATGGCCATGATTAACACTGCTCTGTCATTTATTTAAGGTGACCATAGCAGCCTGTTTTTTCATTAATAGTTTAAAGGTTTGATCAGTTTATCTTGTCATGTGTTTTGGCAGAGACTGGAACTCAATTTGGAGAGATATTTCTATCAAGTACCTGCAGCTGCCTCAGACTTATGCTGGGTTTGGATATTCAAACCCAGGCATATGAACTCCTGTGTGCAGGCAAGCCTCCAAAATGCACAGCATTCCTTCAAACAAACGAACAACAAGGAGAAACCAAACAAAACCCCCAAACCAAAATAAAAATAAAAAATGCCCCAAACTAAAAACAAACAAACCCCCCCAAACAAACAAAACAAACCCCCCCCACCAACCAAAGTTGCTAGAAATTAAGGCACTTCTTTCAGGGCTAGAAGAGCTAAACCAAGTCCCATGCACAGCTACAGTTTAAGGGATGGGGGGATCCAACAATTTCCTCTAATGCTGAGTGAGATTCTTCGACATTTGGGGCCTTACACCTCCAGAAGGGCAAACCTACAGCAGTGACACAGCACAGTTCCCTTCTCATCCATCCAAACAAGTGTGAGAGGGTAAAACTGAGTACATGACATGCTGGTGCACCGTGTTTTCCAAGGCAAACCAAGGCTGGGCCAAGCACTTTGACATTTAGGAATATCCCTCCCCCTCTCCATCCTTCCTCAGTGCTCTGTATCACACAGACACCTACAGCAGGCAGGTCTCTGCTGAACTGGAGAGCTAAGAGCAGCATTTCTTCACAGAAAATTGGGGTATTTGGTTTTGCAAAAGATTATTTACAATACAGTTACTGTCTGACATCCAAATTAATTCCAGTGTTGCTTTTTTACTATCTTGCAATGAAAAACAACTTAAACTCTGAAAATGTCAGGTAATTGTCAAGCTATATTTAACTACCACGTTTCACTTATAAGGAAACATCAATTTGAATAAACAGATGGTGTTGCTATGGGGTTGCCATCATAAGTAGAAGCACACATTTAACTCTGAAAATGGCAGATACAAAGGACAAGAAAATTATATGCAATACTGGGCATTTCTGGAAGCAAACCCATGGTTATACTAAACCTTTGTTTCATTCCTGGAGTCAGTAGCATAGTTTTACTGTCAGGGTCACTTGATTCCTGAGACCCAAATAATTCATAATAATTATATTAATTCTCAAATAATTTCAGGAGTATTTGCATTCCTAGCTCCCCTGCTGCCTTCCATGAAATCCCTGGCAAAGAGAAGGCACCATTTTGGTTACTTCATCAAACCATTTCTGTAGCTGGGAGTCTATTGGAAATAGCTTGTCGTGCTATTTCAGGAATGCCACCAGCCACCTCATGGATTTAGTCAGTGTTGTTAAAATGTTATTTAAACTGCTAGTATGCAATAAAGATTTTTTTTTAAACGTCTCAAAATAAAGAAATAGGTAGAGTATTCCAGTTCATCCAAAGAAATGCAAATAGAAGGACTGTGAAGGTATTTATGACCCCTGACAGTACTTGTGTGAGGAGCTGAACTTCACTAACACTGGACACCCCGTGAGGAGAAAGGCACTGACTTATTTCCAAGAACTGCTTCAAAACTGCAACAGCTAGAAAATTTTCCAGGATTTTCATCTGCTTAATCACTCAACTAATATTTCAGATTCCAAATTAGTACCAGGAGAAATGAAAAGGTTATCATGGCCAGTATTTCATTAGCTGGTTATGTAAGTTAATCATTGCTCAAGAACACCGAATATCATTTTGACACTATACTTGTGGATTCCTTTGAGATTTAAAAAGTGGTTGGCTGGTAGATTTCATTTTGACCTTGCTTGTGTTTCACTTATATACACGTAGGAAAATGACAACTGTAACCCACCAGCTCAGCAACATTTAAAAAACCATTTCCACAAAACTAACTCTGATATGCAGGAAGGACTGTGATTATTTATCTCAGAATTTTTCAGTTCTTAACATGAGGATGGACCTGCAGGAAGAGGCTTAAGCTCCCTTGAGTCCTCACCACCAACATGCTGCAGTACAGTCTAGGAAAGAATAAAATATGGCAAACAGGAAAATTCCATTACTGACATAATGGCCTCATCACAGTTTAGTGCTGGAATCTCAGTGAACTTTGAGAGAAATAATAGCATTTTATTGTGTACAACTACCACCAAGTCATCAGGAGCATGGAATTACAGAGCACAATGAGAGCCACAAAAGAAAACTGTAACAAATTGAACTGAATTAAAAAAAGACAATGAAAGTGTTGATGGGAACGACCTTCAAAGTGTAATACAGTAAATCAGAATGTGAAAGGTCAGGGATTACATTGGAGAGAGGTAAATGTGCTTTGTTAACAACACATGTCCACAGTAAGAAAACTTACCCACCTTTCTATAGACACCACACAAATCACTATTCAGAAATGTAAATTCTGACCATTTTTGTTTCTGTTTAACAAGCCCGGGTTTGTTCTGGAGCCGGAGTTCCTATTCATTACAACCAGAAAAGTTTCTCTGTTTACTAAACATGTAGCACTGATGGTACCACAGATGAGATGTTTTTCTCTCCATACCAAGTACCATAACCTTGGGAACAGCCATTTCCACTTTCAGGGGTGTTTCCTTCATAAGGCACAGCTGTTAAATTCACACCACTTGTTCACCTGAGACAGAAGGATCATCCCAAAACACTCCAATTCACAAGCAGAAAGGACCTGGCTCCGACCTTAGCCTGTCTGAGGTGCCTGGGTGGAACAAATGCACAGCCCAAGCTGCCAGTCAGATCTGTTCTGTACCTCCTTTCACACTGCTCTGTGGAACCACGAGCAGCCCTGTGGCCCCTTCCTTCACAGTGGGATGGGCTGCATTTTGTTTGCATTACACCAGGCAGTGATCATACAGCTTTTATACTTCAATGATAATGAAAGGAATGTGAGCATGAACAGCTGCCTGCAAGGAGAACCTTCTCGCCAGAAACAAAGCCAGCACGCCCTATGCGAGTGCCATTGCAGCATCTTTGGAAGCCATGGGTATCACAAGGAGATCCAGTAGCACAATCACTGATTTCCATGATAGCTCTGTGTTTAGAAAGCAGATATCTGTCCAACATGCTCCAGATCATTAGTACTAACCAGAGATTGGCACCCATGACATTTGATCCAAACAATTAAGCATGCACGCAGCTTCAGTCTACCTGCAAAAGCCAGACAGGAAATGATAAATAATCTGAATTACAT
Organism: Xenops minutus; assembly: GCA_035221455.1. Taxonomy (NCBI): domain Eukaryota; kingdom Metazoa; phylum Chordata; class Aves; order Passeriformes; family Furnariidae; genus Xenops; species Xenops minutus. The sequence goes on from JAWWEE010000016.1 coordinate 16,270,458, forward strand.
GTTTGAGCTGTGATAATGGACTGTAAATAGCACATTATTGTGGTGGTTATAAACTACCTTACAGCATTCAGCCAAGGGTTGTTTTGTGAACAGTTTTTATAATTCTTTCAGCAATGAAAGAAGCAGCACCCTAGAAAAAGCAGCTTAACTTCAGACGCCAAGTTAATGAATGCAAACAAATTGAGATTCCTCCCCACTCCTCTCAGAGGCAACACTTCCTGCTCTTGCAATTTTATCATGACTCTCACTATTTTTAGTGCTCTGCTGAGAGTCTCTGCTACTGGAATCACGTCTGAGACTCAGTATTCATTTTAAAGGAAAGTATTTCCACTCCCCTGCATCGTGAGAAAAGCTTGAAAGTGTGAAATGAGTGCAGCCTACAGGCTAAGAAAATAGAAAGGATACAAGAAATTCAGGGTGGGTTTTGTTTGGTTTTCAGAAAGGGTCCCCATTTCTAAGCTGATTCCTTGAGCGGTAGGAGCTGTTAAAGAGCTGGTTCCTCATGGCTGGGTGTCCCTGGGATTCTCTCCAGAGCAGGGGTGAGGCACAGCAGCAGTTTTACATGGCAAAAGTGTGCCATGCCACTGTCACTGCTCTTTCTATGCAGTGGATATTCTTACTCTTCAGAACACTAATCCAGCTCCTATTAGAAGTCATATTTTTAAAGAGAACATTTGACCTTTTGAACTAAGAATAAATATTACTTTGTGCACAAACCATTTTTGGTTTACAGAAAAATAATTTTCTTTTTCTTCTCTGAAAGCAAACTCTTCTGCAAACTAAGAGTATTTTGCTTGAGATGAGAAAACTAAGAGTTATGTTATCTGAAAGAAGGATGTAAACACATGTTAAGAAGGAATATAATATCAGGCTTCCTTAGGGGAAAGACGATGCCTTTACATTTGCCTTAACACAGCTACTTGCTTTTAATTATACATGCAGTTGGAATTGGAAATAGAAAAGTTAAATAGATTATCTGCTTTTATCTTATAAGATTAAGAGGCTTTTTTTAAAAAAGCTGCCACTAGATGGTGTAACAGCTTAAATAATTCATAAACCTGCAGCCCTTGCCTGCCCTGGCACAGCACTCAGCACCAGCAGGAGACAGCACAGCACTGGCAAACCGAGCTCCTGTGAGTTGTGTTTGTCAAAAATGCTGTCAAAAGGCATTTTCCCCTGCACATAATAACTCACTCCCTTCTTTGGCATTTCTTTTAAACAGAAGGGAACATTTGCTCATCTGAATAATTAACTCTCTCTGACAGACAAACACAGGTCCCTCCTCTGCTGGACACGCCAGAGTAACTCAGCCCTCCCAAAAGCACCTCACTGCACCTCAGCACTCACCTGGAAATAAAACTGTGGAGCTGCTTGTTATATTTGCAGCCTCAGCTGTCAGTATTTGCAACCTCAGACATGCCGAGAGGAAAAATACATTTAAAAATTATGCCGTATCCCAAACCTGCCAAGTATTTCAGTCCATGTGCAATAAAAACCAGTTTGGCCCTTGCTTTCCCCTGGCCTGCAGTACTCTTAAATGGGTACGTGTTGATTAGTTATAAAATGAGCTACAAGGACTTCCAGTAGGCCTTCCCTGCTACTGCAGAGGGTCAGGCTGAGTTACTCAGGAGATGCTTTACTGTGCCCTCAGCTCCTCTTTCAGGGCCTACTATTTCATCTCTTGAAACTCTGCATTTTGAAGAAATCCTGGCAGATTGAGTCTATTACTATGCAGCTAAAATGTTTAACTATGCCTATACCAGTGGTGAAGAATGGCTGGATTTTTATTTTAGTAGTTTTGGTTAAACATTTAACAGGAGTGCCATGAACCATTCGTTACAAGTCAAGTTAAACTGATTAGTAAAACAAAATGTCTTTTGCAGTTCCAGATGCACAGCATGGGAAGATCTGAGTTTACTTTGTCCACAACCAGCAGAACTAGAAGCCTGAAGTGTATGTTGTTCCAAGAAACACATTTTAAGGATCATCAGCAAACAGATTATAACCAAGTTATGAGTAATATGCATTGAAGCCTATAAGAAAAAGGAAAGTGTTGGTTAGGTAACATTAGAAGTCCGTCATGTAGACAAGGTAAACTCCCCATCAGCTCGTAGACGTCAAACAGACTATTGAATTAATCAGGTATGCGAGATAACACACCGAAAGCACACACCTTCTTTTCACAGGGAAGAAACCTCCACCCAGCCACAGCTACTCACCACGTGAACCTTAGAAAAACCCACAAAAAGCCACCATCAAACAAAAAAAGCTGGTGTGTAACACGAACAGCTCTGGAACAGAGCAGGAACTGCTGCCGGAACTGTGAGCAGCCCTGGCAGCACCCGCTGGGAAGAGGAACACGGGGCTGGGACCCAGGGCTGCAACACAGAGGACACTGTGACCCAGATGGTAATAACCAAGACCTGCAAACCAAACTGGGAAGGCTCTTCCCACTCTGGATATAGTCGTGGGATAGAATTCCCCCAGGAGATGACAGGACGTGCAGCTTTCTTTATAGGAAAGAACACTTCTTGGATATTCTTTATACATTTAACTGTTATGCCTTTCACTATTCTGAACACATTATTCTGCTTTAAAAAAAAAAAATCACTCATCAAGTCTGTAACCCTTTGCCAGATTGACAAAGAGAAATGGAACTGAAAACCTCAGAAATGTACAACAGGATTTATTAGGAATTAAACTGCCCCAAAGGGGTACCAAGTGTGCCCTTTTCCCCCTGCACTCCACTGTACAGAGGGGTGTAGTAAATATGTCAGCAATATAAACAACAAATATGAATGTAGCTGCTAAGAGATAGAATGGAAGTGCAAAAATAATTCATTAATTGCTTGATTAATGTTGGGAGGAAATGAGTTACAATAATTCAGTTCTAGTCTATTCCTTTTTCATATACCATATAAATTCTTTATATAATGGAGCAATGCAGCTATATAGTTACCAACAGCTTCCCTGTATAAAGTTCAGAAACAGTGATGTAGCCTCTTTTAGTTGCTACTATTCCTATGGGAAATAGAAGAGAATTTTCTTTTTCTATAAGGATGAGCAGAAAACAACACAAATATTGAGGGCACATCTTCACTCCAAGGCCTTTCCCAGCACAGCTCATGACCTGTGTCACCATGAATGGTCTGTGTCACCATACCAGAAGAGCTGCTGGCCAATGCCTGCACTGAGAGGCACTTTATCCTGAAATGAACTATTATGGCACCTCCTCAAGTCCCATAAGGACAGCTATCTAATCACATACTTCTATGCTGACAAAATTATGTTTACAGCAGAGGTTTCCTAGGACAGGTATTTTGCCAGGCCAAGCCTAAACTTAAATTCCCACAAATGCTACTACCCACTGTGATTACTGAAGTGTCACCTTCAATATCCTCACCCCAAGCTACTCATAAGACATCTGCCTAGCTCAGCACTCTTCTTTTCCTCTGGGGTGGAAGATGAAGCCATTTCTGCAGGATCTGTCCTTTGTGAGATGGTAGATACCCCTAACATCTAAACTGGGTGAGAATCCTGTTCTGCTTACTGCCTTTCCCAATAAAGCTCCTCACTTGGCTGTGAGTTTGGGCTCCATCTCCCTCTTCTAGTGCTGCTGCACACGTGGCAATACATTCTTACTGCACAGAGCAGGGGACCAGCTGAAGGAAACAAGGCACAGGGCACTCCAGAGCACTCCAGATCCCAGCACCAGCTAACCCTGACCTCTGCTGTGGGACAGACCCCACTGCTGCCCTGGGACCTCCTGGCAGTTCTCTGGTGAGGTCAGGCTGTCAGCTCCTTGCTCAGCCTGCCATTGACAGAATTTTAGCTGAATTGTCCCACCACAGGCAGGATAACACTCCTGGATGGCCATTCTGGACAGCAGCAGGGACACAGGTGTGACCCAGTCTGGCCACCTAAGAGATGCTGTATCAGAATCATTTCATGAGCCACACCTCAGGTCAGCCCACAAGGAATTACACAGCACACTGAAGCAAACAGAGGCCAGACACCGTGGCACTTGTGCTGTTGCTGCGTCCTCCCCTCCTCACAACACAAGACAGCAGGAAAAAACTAGCTGTCAACTTCAAATCACGTAAGCCACTCGTGAGAAATCTGCTGGCTAATAAGCAGCTGTCACAAAAGCAAACAAGGAAATGCCAGACAAGAGACACAATTTCCATGGGAGTATGTTCTTTGCATAAGACAAAAAAGAATGGAGAGGGATCTGTGCTCCCAAGTAAGGAGTAATAGGAGAGGAAATGGTCTCAATTTGCATCAGGGGAGGTTTAAACCAGGACAACCAAAAGGGTTGTCAAGGCCTGAAACAGGCTGTCCAGGAAAGTGGTTGAGTCACTATCCCTGGAGACACTGAAGAGACCAGATGTGTGCACTGAAAGGGTGGATGTGGCACCTGGGGACACAGTTTAGTGGTGGACTGAGCAATGCTGGCTTAACAGTTGGACTCAATGGCCTTCAAGGTCTTTTCCAACATAAAAATTCTATGGCTCTGTTACAGAGACTGGAGGGGGTTCTGCAGGAGGCAGAGAATTTGAAAGCTTATATTGTACCTCTAGTGTTCTGACTCAGCTCATAAGTCCTAGTCAGGAAGATACTGACTGCATGTTTTTCAGTAGATCTCATCTATTTGCAGACTTGATCCCTTTGGGTGCCCAGGAATATTCATGAGCCAAAATACCAATCTAAATGAGGAAGATTAATTTTACAGGTAAGGCTTTGGTATTCACCTGGCACCTCATACTGTAAAAGGGATTACACAGTAAAAATATTGAACTTCAGAAAAGCCCTGTGAGACATGGAAGACTCGTTCCACAAAAGGAGTACAAAAATGAAGTATCTAACAACTATATTACATTGCTTTTCACCATGGCTAAGTCTGCCACTAAAAATGAAAATTAATCTTATTTGCCAAAGTCCCAGGCTTGGGACTTGTCTTTTCTGGGGAAGAAACAGTCTCCTTTTTCTTTGCTTACCTTATCTCTTTATTCTTAGAGAGAGAAATAGCACTGGAAGAATACTGAAATACCTGCACAGATTCTATCCAAACTGCACCTTTTCTCAGAATTTAGCTTCCAGATTAGTATTCTGTGAAGTGTGAAGGCTGTCTAATTGAAAGGTGGCATGGCCAAAATTTAGATCATTAACTAGAATAAAGGAAGATCAGACAACATGGCTATAAAAAAAATCTGAAAAGCATTTTCTCTATTAACTGAAAAATATAAAACTTTTAGACTGTTCAGAAGTTCAGATTTCAGCCCAGGTAACGTGCACACTTGTGTTTTGCTGGTCATAAAGTGGACTTGTATCTGTTAACTAAATAGACATAAGGAGAGGCAACTGAAAGGCTTCCCTTATCTCTCACAGACACAGACGTTTTTCCTTTTAAGCCAAAAGTTTTTTATTTTCTATTAAAAACACCACCACATATAAAAAAAGACAAAGAACTGAAAGAATGCATTATCTGTCTGGCAAATAACTTAATTTTAGTTATTCTAATAGCTATAAAAGAAAGATTTTTCCAAGTATAGGCATGAACTGGTGAGCTTATATTAAGAAGCATTTCTAGTGTATTCCTCTCTGGAGTTTAGTTAAATGTGAGAGAAAGCATGAGGGATGCCAAGAAAACACAGCCTGTTGTCCCTGTCCTTGGGTTTGTTCCATCCAGGTGAGTGTGTGCTGAAAGCCAGGGCATTCTTTGGGAAAGAGTCATTAAGCCACTCTTGCATTACTAAGCAGGCACTTGCCCAAGGACATCGTATTCACGTATTTTAAAAGCATAAAACTCGTTCTGTAGTAATTTATGATTCTGCAAGGTGGCAAAAACTTTGTCTACTCATTTCATAAAATGAATGGGAAATCTGCAGGAGAAAAGACACCTGTTGTTGCTTGAACAACACATATACAGCAAACAATAGTTTTCACTTGAAAAGATAAAGTAGATTACTTTATGATTTGATTGAAAAGCAGTGTTGCACAATGCAAATAAATCCACCCAGAACCTGTAATGTTTCAGAAGAGTTTTGACACAAAGTTGTTCTTCCTTTCTAACCAGCAGTTTTGGTTTTGGTGATTATTTTGGTCAGGTTTAGTTCCCTCCCCTCCCCCCCACCCCCCAAAAAAACCACTTCCTTATTCATTTGTTTCCGATAGAACTAACATATGAACTCCACATTAAAAGCAAGCTTGAGTCATGTGTCTCAGCAGGACAGATTTGGACAGACAGGAGTGTGTGCACACAGAAAACACCCCTGTCTGGCTGAGGGAGAGTATTCAAGGACATGAACACCGGAGAACACCGAAGGGAACGGGCAATGAGCCGTAACTTCAGTGTCACAGGCAGGGTCTCAGTCAAACCTTCACTGAGATCCACAGCAGATTTGTTTACTATGGATGGAAGTTCTCTCTCATAATGCTTTTGTACTGATTCTACTCAACAGCACGGTGGAAATCACTGACAAGCTACGAAGGAACAGAGGGAATAATGACATTATATTTAACTAAGGCACAGTTTTATCATCCTAAAAGAGCATAATACTATTGACTAGCACATCTGACAGTGCTCAAAAGAGGCATATTACCTTTACATGTGCACAGTATAAAAATTATTTACTGGAAGTCCAGAATTAGCAGCTGGCAGAACGTCCCACACTCATTATTTGAATCATCTGCTGGAAACAATGGAAAAATTGCAACTACTGTTGAACTCCTCACCTACAATTGAGGAACAGGACTAGCTGGTGGAATGTAGCCAGTTCCCTGAGCTGTAAATTAACTTCAGTTTAGTTAGAAACCCGAGCTGACAGTGGAGCAGTAGTAGGGGCAGACCCTGCAGTATATTCTGGATTTGCCAGATCCTCTAAGGCAGCTGGCAGGCAGAAGCTGCTGATGATACAGCCAGAAAGTTGGAAATGCTGCATCTACTTCAAAATGGCTCTGTGTCTAATTTAGTCCCACTATTTCACCCTTTCACTTGGTGTGGAGGGTTGCAGAGATATCCACCAGCACTGGACTCTGCCAATTTGTCATGAATCCTGAAGCTGAAAAAAAAAAGCAACCAATGCTAAGATGACTCAGAACTGCACAGGATTTTTTTATAAGTCTGACATACTTCAAGTGTACATTTTCGGGTGATTTGAAAACCAAAGTTTTTTGGGGTTGTTTGGTGGGTTTTTTTCTTGAAGATTTATATCCTCCCTTCAGCTTTACTCACCTCGCACCAAAAATTCCAGAGAAACAGTTGTGAAGTGGGCCATGTGTACTTTGCAGGTATTATTTATATCTGCATTTGTAACATGGCACTCCATCTGGAACTCTTTTGACTACATCTGCAGTTTTAAGCAGGTGCAAAAAACATTAGTATCAAACAAAACTGATACAGATAAACCCAAATTAATCACCAATGGAAGCACAACTGGAAGCCAAAGAGTTGGACAAACAATTTATATCAACTCTTTTATGAAGGAAGGAAAGAAAAATGGTCTCCCACCATCAGCCTTGAAAAGGAAATCTCTTGTTCAATCTTACTGAGAACACTCTATAGATTCCTGACTATTCAGTATTTCTTGTGGGTTATTTCTACCTTGTTTCAAAAAAGAACTTTTATAACCCTGCACACAGCTCACCATAGCTGTTCTGGAGGTAATAGAACCATAAAATGGTTTGGGTTTGAAGGGACCTTAAAGATCATCTACTTCTAACCTCCCGTCCTCGGCGGGATGGAACTAGACAACTAATATCTGCTCAGCTCTCCCCATGCAGCACTATTGCCTTCCTCTCAATGTCTCTTCTCTAATTAATGCCTTTCCTTATCTTAATTTAAGTGTAATCCTTGAATTTCAGTCCTGTTCTATAGTTACATTTCCCCGTTCCTTCAAAAGACAAGAGCCACTAATATCCAGTGAAAAATCTCACACCTCAGGCTATTAATTAACAGAAATTAAAGAAGAGAGCATGGATGTCTACTGATCCTTTTTCTTCCAGGTGAGAGCACTCATTCAGTTGTTTGTTTGCCCATGAAAACCTGTTATCAGTTCCAGTGGTAAGCTGAAGTCTAACTCACAAATAGGGGGCAGGAGGGTGCACACACAACATGTCAGAAACAATACCTGACATTCCTTTAAAACTCTGTCCAGAGAGATTCCTTCTCAACAGCTCGATTGCTTGTGGCATATTGGCCATGCTCCTTTGGGGTTTTTCTTCACTCACTAATGCAAGTTTTCCCCCTTACTGCTGGCTTGGAGGTTAAGCACTGTCTCCTCTGTGAAAGGACACGGTGTTCTCAAGCGTCATCAGCAGGTGACAGACTCAAAGCCAAGAAAATACAACATTCCACATCATGCTCAGCTGTGAAACTGCACACCAGCCTGGCCGTCTCCTGTGGGCATTCCCTCCCACCCTGCCCAGCATTCAGAACTTCTAAAACACCAGAAATATGGCAATCACAAATGAGAAAGGGCATCACCATCACCTGTTGTTCTCTACCAATCTGAGCTGAGAGCACACACACCAAAAACATGCAATTCCTTGAAGCCCAGAGGCACCATCATAAACCTCTTCATGCAGGCACACAAACCCTTTCCTGAACCCTGTATGTGGCTTTGTTCCATTTTTATCTCTTACTGACAAGCATTTGCTTTGCCATCATATTTGGTCACTGCGGTGCTTCCAGAAAGAGCAGAGTCAGCTCTCACTCACTGATAAGAACTGTGTCAATGGAGCTTCTATTAGAGTCCAAGGTATTTTCAACATGCTTCAGGCAATGAAGTAATGGCAAGACAACCCAGATATAAAGATCATAGTTTGTATTCCCTTGTGTGTGAAGGAGTTGCCTCTTCTTTGGTGAGGAGAATTTCTGCACTTGAAATGCAGAATGGGGTAGCCTTTTTGCTGTGTTATTTCCAAATAGTTTCTAGATCACGAACCATAACCTTCCTGAAATAAAGGAACATTAGTACCCTTAAAGAACACATTGTTTCAGTCTGTGAGCTATTGTTTGTTAAAATATACCCTTACAAAGTGTGGTAGGGTTTTTCTGTGTTCTTTTTATAGCTTTGTTTTTTGTAAGACTAGCTGGGAAGGAAGAACAGTTCCAACTTACCACCTTGGCTGAACTCAGCCTTTGTAGCCCAAGAACTGCTCCATAATTAGTCAAACACACATTCTCAAACATCCTAATTTTAAAATTACTTAAACATGGCAAAATCTTTCTAGCCTTAACTGCTTCACATATACCTCTGGAATCTGGTATGGGTTTAGTGACAATTCCAGCATTTCTTCTCTGAAACAACCTGCAAAACTTTATCTCAGGTGTGACACAAAAGCATGCTTAGCTCAGTGAACTCATATGAACTGATCTTTAATTGAAAATGTGTTTTACAGTACCACGACACTTTCCTGAAAGCTGCCTAATAACTAGAGAGGAAAATATATATTCAAATGCATATTTTCATCTCATAACCTTTAAGACATTGACTTTATGACTCTCAATTGACATGATAGAGTCCAGAGATCGACTGATTAACAGCTACTCATGGCAACAGTACAATTGATTTAAAAAGGTGGGTGAAATGACCTGGAAATGCTATTCATTGCTGACATTAAACAATATTAAAGTAATCTAAAACCCAGCAGATTGGCTAATCACTGAAACTCATTCAGTTATATGGACTATTCAAACAAGAAAAGTTAAGACACTACACATTAGCCAACTAATGACAGAGCAAATTTGAACTCAGAGATCCAGCTATAAACTACTGAAATTATCCCTATTTGAAATAAACCACAAATCAGCTTTACTGTTCTTCCTCTCTATCTAACTTCAGTGAAAAAGAGTCCTTCAGTTCACAAGTCTCCATTCAGATTTATTGTCCCTGCTTTTAAATTGGACTCCTAACACCAACACTGCTGAACACAGAGGTGGCAAAAACCACTTTGTTCAAATTTAGAACTGAAAATCACACGAAGAGAGGGGCATGCCAGTTTCCTATCTTTTTAAGAATAAACTACTACTCTACTGACCACTACTGAATTTGTAATTAAGGTGTTTTACAATAAGCCTACATTTTGGTACTCTTGCAAGGTGAAGCATTTGCCTAAAACAAGTGCCAAAATAATGGAAAATGGCATTTTATTATAAGCAGAAAATACACGTCAGAATGTTAGAAGCAGTGGGGGGTGGGTTGTGTGCTTTTTGTGCTGTGGGTGTTTTTAATAAGCTTACAAGTAAAAATACATATGCTAATCTTTGATTTATGAGTGAGAAAATACTGATATCTATCACTACAATAAACTACTTTGTTCACAGAGACATGGTCAGTCATGCCCATCTGCTCACACTGACAAACACAACCTCAGTCACCTGAATCAACAGGTGAACAGTAAGTGCTCCCCAAAAACCAGTTTCATCTCAGCCCCTTCTGTAGGGGCAGGACACACTATCACAAAATAGATGACCAAAGAAAGATGAAATTGCTGGCTGCCTCATTAGCTTGTACAGAACTGTTCCAGAATCCAGGTACCCAGACTTGGGCACTTGTTTTCAGGTGGATTCTCAAATACCCTAATGGTTCCAGACCTCATTTGCTCACCTGCTGTACAGAAAGCTTCTCCTTTGCTGCCTTTGTCCCTGGAGGTAGTTCACAGCAGCATGGAACAATGTCCACAGACAGAGAAATACTGTGGAGACATGTTATGAGCATGGAGAGAATGAAATAATAACCAGCAAAAACCTTCAGCATTTTCTCTGACATAAGTGAAGCTAACATTTCTTCTAGCTTTTCATAGGGAAGCAAAAATGTTAGTTATCACAGGTTCTTCATTGTGAGAAATGTACAAAATTAAATTCATTCTTTTTGCTTCCTTATTCCCAGAGCCTCAACTCCTCTATCATCTATCCAAAAGAGTTTTGTTTGCTGTTTTGTTTCTATTTCCCATGCTGTATGAAACAAGCCTTTTCTAGAAACAATGAGGCATGAGCTAATGTATTTATTATCCCCAGTAAAACTGTGTTTTCTTTGTGTTACATCCTTCAAGAAGAAGCAGGTTATTTTCTTCCCCCAGGACACAGTCCAGTTTCCAGTGCTGGGCACCACAGTCCAAAACAGTGTCAGTTTTAAGACTGCTTTAAAGGGAATTCTTTTAAACACCTTTACCATCATCATTCCACTTGTTTGCCTGTCTCTTCAGCAACCTGCATAAGGTGAGTAATGCCTTTTCCCCCTTTTTTGCTTTATTATACAAAATGTAACTGAGGAAACTTGTTAGACCTTATGAGCAGAGTTCAGCTGTTGTGTAAAATACCACGTAACAAATATGATCCTATAGACTATATGTCAATTATGATCATCTGCTCCAGCTTTGTCCTAACCCATACTCACTGTTATGCTCCTCAGTCCAGCCATTTGGATAAAAAAAAGAAATCCTTGGATTTTTTGGATAAAAGCAGAAATCCTTCTCCCCTTCAGTGCCACAGAGTGCAGGAAGAGCAGAGCAATGAGCCTGCACCTGTGGGAGAAGGGCATCCACAGTGACAGAACAGGGGCTGCCCTGCATCCCAAAGCAATCACTGCCTTTGGCTCTTTTGCTCTCTGTGCTGCCTTCTCTTGTGCTTTCTCAGTCACGTTCAGGCAGTGGCAAACCCTGAGCTACTGCACACGGTGCCTTCAGACCATTTGTCACAAACCAGCAAGGAAGCAGAACTCTGCAAAGAACATCCAAGAGCTTCCTCAAAGGTGAGCTAAGCTCTGAGCAGCCATCAAAACCAGCCAAGACCATGCTAGTGTGGATGCAATCTTGGCTTGGGAAGATACAGCTCAACCCCTTAGTGAGCACAGACTGAGCCACGTAACTCAGATGAAATTAAATGGAAGAAAGCAGAAGCTAAAGCCTATGATCAGCCAGTTTTCAATTTCAAAACTATGCTCATCACATTAAAGTTTTACAGATAAAGTATACACATAAAATATATACATATTTCCAAAGCTTTATTTATTTTGAAACCTCAATAGTTCTGTGTTTGCTCCTCACTGCCCCAGGAAAATGAGATTTCCAAAGACTCCATAAAAAAGAACAATGAGCTTATGTTCCTTGAAAATACATGAGAAATCTATAATAATGTTTTCCAAATGTCTGCCAGAAATTTTAAACCTAAAAATCTTAAAATTATCTAAAAATCATAGAATTGTATTTGGCTTATAAGTATCACAGTAACAGCAGAACTAGTTAAAAAACCCCAAAAAACAAAACACCCCACCTGAACAGCCAAGAGGATGGAAATGTAATTTCTTCTCAATTTCTGTCATAGTTCAATGGAAACACTGATTTAAAAAAAAAAAAAAGAACAAAAAACAACAGTTTTTTTTTTAAATATCCATTACTACTTGCCACAAATAAGAAAATTCCCTATGGGAACACAAATGAAAAAAAGTAGAATACAGCTGTTCACAACAAATACTGTATCTTACCACCAGATGTGCACTTAACAGCAGATCAGGTACAGAGCATACTTAGGAACAATTTTGCTTCAGTAGCAGTCAGTGAGAGTATCACTAATTTTGTTTAATGACTCTTCACTACATCACCAAAAATTACAGGAAGATCAGAGCCAGCTCTGAGTATCTTTAGGTGCAGACCTGCAAAATAATTCTACAGGCCTCCTGCCAGTAGGTATTGCTCACATAACTAATCATACAACTTTGGAGAGAACCAGCAAGGTGATCATTCATGGGTTTAGGTTACCTGTTATGTGTAACCCCAGATATTCAGCTACATGTCTCTGACACGTTACCAAACCATAAATCACTTAGGGACAAAGTGGTATTCCAGTGGCAATCCAGATCCCTCACTTTCAGCAGCAGTACTTGAAACAGAACAAAGCAAAGATCCAGGTACTTCCCTTTTACTTTCCTTGGCAAAATAAGTGATTTATGTAGGCAGGTTAGAACTGGCTATGCCAAAGTTATCTCAAATTCTGTCTGTAAAACATTCCATGTAATGTCTACAAACATTACACAACTTACAACTTCAGCTGTGGGACGTGGTTGTCCCCATCACTGGAGGTTTTCAAGATGCAATTGGACAAGGTGTTTATAATCTTATCTGGGCCCTTTCCCAAGAATGGTTGGACCAGATGATCTTGTGAGGTTCCTTCCAGCCTGGGCTGTTCTCTGGTTCTATGATCTTACAGCTGTATACCACAGCAGTGGATGCTGAGAAGACTGGAGCCATCAGTCCCTCTGTGCAGATATGTAGCCAGCTGAGGGTGGGAGAGAGAATAAGGAAAAATTAAGATTAAAAAAAAAAATCACATTCAATATTTTCCTTATTAAGTCACACCTTTACTGCTCACCTCTGCACACTCTCTTCCATTGGCCTAAGAGGTTTCATTTACAAGGGCTCCTCTGCTGCATTAATGCAGCAATGGTTTGGTAAGGAGGTAGAGGAGCCTCTGTGGTAAGAGATTGGAAGCTGCCCCATGTCAGGCATGAAAAGCTGAGCCAATATTGCAGAAAAGAAGGCCAGTGAGGGCAGGAGTAAAAGGAGGGAGGGCTGGTGTGCCTAAAAGGAAGCTGCAGGAGGACCCTCAGAGGACCAGGTTTATCCTGAGGGAATGTCACTCAAACAGTTCATGAAGGAAAGGGCACCAATGTCTGATTAGAATTATGCCTCATGCACATATTTCCTTCAGTTTAAGCCTTCACTATCTAGATGACACATGAAAACCAAATAGCTACCAATCAGACACAAGGGTCAAATAAGAGTCATTGCGCTGTTAATATAAAATTCCTCCTGTTACACAAACATCCTGGAGAACACAGAACTTAGCTGTGAGCTAGTAATGCCTCCAGAGCTCTTAGCCATGCACAGTATGGCTCTGAATGGATCAGCTGGAAATATGGCTCTCTTCTGAAAACTGAGAGGATAGAAAATAGAAAAGTAGCAGAATTACACAGACAGCAATGCCCTGACAGCTTAGGAATGGCATTATAGCTTACAGGTGGAGTCCTTCAAAATCCACACATGCTGGCCTGTAACAAACTGCACAGATTCTAACTTTAAAAACAAAACAAAAACAAAAACCAACCACCAAACCCCTTAACTATCAAACCATTTCTGGCTAAGAAGTTAAACCCAAAACTTATAGCCTTCCCAACCAATGGAATAAAACACAGTAGGTTTTTTATATTTTTTTTTGGTAGCATTACAAGCCTGATCTCAGATGTCTATTTGGCTAAGTTTACAAAATTTACTACTTCCATATATTTCTTAAAAGTCAGGTTAAAGAAGCTGGCATATCTGTATATATAAAAATCCCTTTCCCTACTGATTTTAGCAATCACAGCTTCAGGCTGATTCCTCCACATGAGCTCTGTTTGTCCCTCTTTATTGATGTTGCTTTCCCTGGAAAACCCTATTTCTTGTTACAAACTAACTGTGTGCAGGTGAACCTGGTGAGATTATGACCCTTGCCATCACAGTCTAAATCTCTATCACGTGCTTCACCAGGTGTGACACCATCAGCAAACAATCACATAGTTTGTTTTTTCCCCCTGAAGAAGCAAGCAGAATACATGTTTCTTCTCCACTCTTCAGTGCACTCCTCTGAACCACAACCTAGAAATTCTGCAGTCAGGCAAGTAGGTAACAGGTCAATTCATGAATATTCTTTTTATCCCTTCACGGGAAAGCTAAAAGAGCAGGAACTTCTGACTTGATGTGTCTTATTGAAATGGAAGCAGGTATAAAAGGGCACTACAGATATATGGCACCTAGATTTACCAAAATTATTTTAACTAAAAATTTTCAATATTTTAACTAAAACTCTTCATGCTTTGAAAAGGACAGGGGAATTCTGGAAATGAATTGAAACACCAGTCTGCCTTAGGACAGCACAGTGAGCTTTCAGCCATGGCCATCACGTCTGCCAAGCACTTGAACACCTCTCTGTGCCATTCCTTTGCCCTCTCAAATATAAAACAACCTTCTGCAGCCCGTTGCACATTTCAGCAAGAAGCACACCACAAAAATCTTACATTATGTAACTTGTCACAGATAGTGTTCTGCAAGAGTATTACCTAAATGTGATTAAACCATCCTCCTCTTACACTGTGATTCACTGTCATATCTGCAGACTATTTATCTCTTTATGTAAGGATCACATGGCTGCTGATTATCCTGGAGACAGGGCTTGCTGCATATCATATCCTTACCATAGGACAGTTGTTTTACACAGACTTTTAAGCAGAGTCACTGTTGTATTCATTGAGAAATGTATCATCATTGAAGGACAAGCCAAAAATTGGACCCCAGAACTTAAAGTGAAGTATTTTGAAAGTTACAATTATACATAAGAATATCAATTTTAACAGACTACAATCCCTACTTAGTATGAAAACAAATTCTCAAGTCTTGGATTTTACCAACAAAACATTATTTTGAGTAGGTTAATATTTCTCTCATGGGGAAAAAAAGAAAAAAACCCCAAACAACAAACCCAACCAAACAGCTTTGCAGAAAGCACTCTATTAATGATGTTTTATTTAATTCTGGGTTTTTTTCATATTTTCAGCAGAGTGTTTAGCTGGTTATTTGGATTTCTTACTTTCCAGAGGAGCTAGTTTTAAAATTTCACCCTGAAAGTAGGCAAGGAAGGTATTTCAGTCAGTAGAGGCATAAGCCCTTCAGGCTGCCTGGGTTTGCTTTTGAACTTGAGGTAAGAGGTTATATACAAAGAGCTGTGTACCAGAGAAGATGATGTGGGGTCCTATGGCCATGCTGCTAATTGTAGAAACCTTCAAACGTTTCAAGTTTATTGCACTGAACAAGTTCAACATGTTAATGCTAAGAGACAAACTTCTTCCAAAGAAGTTTCATATTGGTGAATCTCTGACTAAATTTACAGAAAGTTGACAGATTAATCCAAAATAATTTAAATAATTTTTTTACATGGCTGATATTTGTCAACATGTATGGTAGCATTTTCAAGCAGTGTATTACTCCTACAACCTATTCTCTGCCTGTCCACACACATGATTTCAGCCATTGGCCAAAATGAAATGAAATAGAGCAGCAATTTGCAGTAATTTCACCCACTGCTTTGGGATGTGGGGTTATATTTTTACTTAGCTTTTGGCCCTGTTAAGAAACAGAATACACTGTTGGCTCCAAATGTATAGCTGAGAACACTGAAAACACATTCTTCAAGTGTCAGGTCAGACTTAGCAGTTGTTGACTCTTGTACAGGTGGACGAGCCCTCTAGTCTAAGCTGACCATAGCTTGGAAACAAATTTCAGGTGCAAAGTACACATTATAAAGGGGGTGAATGTTTTCATTGCACTGAGAAAGCAGCAAGCCCATCTAGCATGGTTTGCATTCCCCAAGCCCTTTTCCCCATATGTCTCCCAAGCACATTCACTGGTACTCAGAACAGACAATATTTCCTATATTGTGCATATAGGAAATACTATATGTATCACATAACTGCTTTTCATAATGCACATTAAAGTTAATGGACAACAGATGTCTTAGGCAATTATTTACTGAGTTGGTTAAAGCTATTAATTTAGCAGTCTCAGTTTTAACA
Source organism: Xenops minutus (assembly GCA_035221455.1). Taxonomy (NCBI): domain Eukaryota; kingdom Metazoa; phylum Chordata; class Aves; order Passeriformes; family Furnariidae; genus Xenops; species Xenops minutus. The sequence goes on from JAWWEE010000016.1 coordinate 16,287,062, forward strand.
CTGGGGAAATAATTTTTGCTGTTTTCTAGAACCCTTGCAGACCTACACTTAAAACAACTGTCCTCAGTCCAGCTGCAGGTTCTGTGAATTCGAGTCCTTGATCCATCGCTCGAGTCCTGACATCCCTCACCGATGTTCTCAGGGCTCATTTAAGCAGACACTTTGTGGCAAAGGGCCTTTGCCTCCACGCTCTGCTCCCGCCGTGGAAGGGGAGATTCCACTTAGCCCGGTTGTCTTTTGCACAAATCCTTCACTAAAGCTCAAAAGGCCACGCCACGGGGAGGGCGGAGACTGCCTTTGATTCACCTGTTACTCACCGGCGGTCACGCCAAGATCGCTCTGTCACCGCTCCAGCACCTGCCGGGGAGCAGCGGGGCCCGTCGGGGAGCCCCGGACCAGCCCCAGGAGAGCAGCGGGTCCTACCGGAGAGCAGCGAGTCCCGTCGGGGGAGCCCCCGGGGAGCAGCGGGTCCTGTCGGGGGAGCCCCGGAGCGGCCCCCGGAGAGCCCCGTGTCCCGTCGGAGAGCAGCGAGTCCTAGGGGGGAGCCCCAGGAGAGCCTCGTGTCCCGTCGGGGAGCAGCGAGTCCTAGGGGGGAGCCCCAGGAGAGCCCCGTGTCCCGTCGGGGAGCAGCGAGTCCTAGGGGGGAGCCCCAGGAGAGCCCCGTGTCCCGTCGGGGAGCAGCGAGTCCTAGGGGGGAGCCCCAGGAGAGCCCCGTGTCCCGTCGGGGAGCAGCGAGTCCTAGGGGGGAGCCCCAGGAGAGCCCCGTGTCCCGTCGGGGAGCAGCGAGTC
>JAWWEE010000016.1:16287950-16298076 GCA_035221455.1 Xenops minutus
CCCGGAGAGCCCCGTGTCCCGTCGGGGAGCCCCGGACCAGCCCCCGGAGAGCCCCGTGTCCCGTCGGGGAGCCCCGGCGCGGCCCCGCGGGCCATGCGGCTGCGGGAGCGGGCTGCCCCGGGGTCCCGGCGGCGCTGGGCGCTGCTGCTGTGCCCGCTGGCGCTGCTCGCCGCCGCCCTGGCGCTGCGAGGAGCCCGGCCCTGCCCCGCAGAGCTGCCCCGCTGCCGGCAGAGCCCGCACCGCGCCCTGGAGCTCCCGGCCGGCCGCGGCATCAACTGCTCGGGCATCGTCCGGGGCGACCGCAGGGCCATCGAGGCGGCGCAGCTCGGCAACCTGGAGGTGGCCAACAGGAGGGCCCCGCTGACCCCCGCGGACTACCTCAACATGACGAGGGACTGCGGCGCCTTCAAGCAGAGCCGGCGCTTCATCGAGTTCCCGCTCAGCCAGGAGGAGGCCGAGTTCCCCATCGCCTACTCCATGGTCATCCACGACAAAATCGAGATGTTCGAGCGGCTCCTGCGCTCCCTCTACGCCCCCCAGAACATCTACTGCGTGCACGTGGACAGCAAGTCTCCGGCCGCCTTCCAGGGGGCCGTGCGGGCCATCGCAGCCTGCTTCCCCAACGTGTTCGTGGCCAGCCGCCTGGAGAGCGTGCTCTACGCGTCCTGGTCGCGGCTGCAGGCGGACCTCAACTGCATGCGGGACCTGCTGCGGAGCGCCGTGCCCTGGCGGTACCTGCTCAACACCTGCGGCACCGACTTCCCCATCAAGACCAACGCCGAGATGGTGCGCGCCCTGAAGGTGCTGCAGGGCCGGAACAGCCTGGAGTCGGAGAAGCCGTCGGCGGCCAAGCGGGCGCGCTGGCAGTACCACCACGAGGTGGGCACGGCCATCTCCCGCACGGCCGTGGAGAAGCCGCCGCCGCCCCTCAGCCACCCCATGTTCACGGGGAACGCGTACATCGTGGTCACACGGGGCTTCGTGCGGCACGTCCTGCAGGACCCCACGGCGCGCAGGTTCCTCGAGTGGGCCAAGGACACCTACAGCCCCGACGAGCACGTCTGGGCCACCCTGACCCGCATGCCGGGCGTGCCGGGGGCCGTGCCCCACAACGACAAGTTCCAGCTCTCGGACATGAACGCGCTGCCCCGCCTGGTGAAGTGGCAGTACCTGGAGGGCGACCCCAGCAAGGGCGCGCCGTACCCGCCCTGCACCGGCCGCCACCAGCGCGCCGTCTGCGTGTACGGCGCGGGGGACCTGCCCTGGATGCTGCAGCAGCACCATCTCTTGGCCAACAAGTTCGACCCCCAGGTGGACGATGCCGCCATCCTGTGCCTCGAGGAGCACCTGCGCCACAAGGCCCTCTACGGCCGGGGGCTCTGAGGGGCGGCGGAGACCCCCGGCAGCACCGCAGACATCCCCGGGAGTGCCGGGGCGGCGGAGGGCATGGACACCCGGCCGGGGGGCGAGACGGGCACGGACCTCGGGACAGCGGGGCGGGATCCCCCGAAGGGCACGGACCTCGGGACAGCGGGGCGGGATCCCCCGAAGGGCACGGACCCCGGGACAGCGGGACGGGATCCCCCGATCCCCTGACAGGGCACGGACCTCGGGACAGCGGGACGGGATCCCCCGATCCCCCGACGGGCACGGACCTCGGGACAGCGGGGGGATCCTCCTGATGCCCCGATCCCCGCAGCTCGGCGGGCCCCGAGGGGACGCGCCGCGGTGTCCGTGGGGCTGCGCGGCCCGCGGAGGGACAGACGGACGGACGGACGGACGGACGGACGGACAGGGCACCCCGGGGCCGCTCAGCACCCCCCGCTCTGCCGTCGGGGCCGCCCCGCACACACCGGCTGAAGGAAGCCGGGGCTGTGTTTTCCCCCCCTTCCCGAGGGGCTGCTGCTCGTGGGCGGCAGGGCCGGGGCACGGCCCAGCTGCCTTCACGTCCTGACGGCAGCAGAGCTGAAAGTGGCAGGAATTGGCTTTCCCACGAAGCACCCGCAGCCGCCCGGCCGGCCCTGGCACCCGCGGCGCTGCCAGGCGGCACATCTGGCCGCTGCTTCTGCCGCACTTCAAACTGTGACTCTGCCAATAGCCACTGGCTATTAAAACCAAACCCAATCTTCAATAAAATCAAAGATACTAAACTGGATGGCGCTTGGGTGTTGCGTGTCCCGTGGTCCTCTGAGGAGAGGGGGTTGTGCTCGTGGGCAGAGCCATTAAACCAGCTAACCCTTCTGCACCCCCTTCTCCGGCTGTAACACAGGCACAGACGTGCTCGTGTGGTCAACACTGTGCAAACCTACATCTTTTTAGTATGTTCATCTCTCTTCCCCCTCAAAAAAGGTATTTTTGTGATATTTTGGTAATGTAATTGTCCTATCTGGTAGTAGATGTGGACAATTAACATGAACAAACCAATCATCCAACATGTTTTCTTCAGTTTCTAGAAGCCGAAAGAAAGATTTGTGAACTTCTGTATTTCACTCACCTGTATTTTCCTCATCTTCCCATGCCACTTCCCATGGATCCAACAGCTTTTCACTATCTGTAATGCTGAGGGATTAATTCCATTGTCTTTATACTACCAAAAAACTATTCAAGTATTTATTTTTCTTTGTCAGTAAACATACCTCTATAAATTTAAGGTCTGCAGTGGAGAATTAGCATTATACAAAGACTATCTGAAGCAATTCCATTGCACCAGGCTACCTTTAGATGAACTTATGACTGCAGTCACACAGACCTTTAAAACATTGATTTAAATAGGATGAGAAGATGAAATAACTGACTTGAAAAGGTGCATCATTGCAATTTTGTTAGACATTTTGAACTGGGTTGTAAAATAGTGATTCTTAAAATGCCATGATGATTTCATAGCAAACATTGTTGGCAAGAACTTTAAGTCCTGGTAAGAGAAGTCCCCAGACATAAATACCCAATGTATCTTTGGGCATTTGTTTGTTCAAAAAGAGCAAATAAAGGAATAGGATTGCTGGTCCCAGGGGGGAACTATTTCCAGCTTCTGTAAGCAGACATTTGCTACAGAGATTAAAGCTTTATGTTAACCTGACAGTAACAGAAAATTCAAAAATGGTTTCAGCAGCAAATTCAACATCAAATAGAAAATATCTCCATGTCTAGTACATTCTTTTAGAACAAACAAAACTTCTTTGCCTACTTAGGGTGAGAAAAGTGTCCCAGCATAGCAGGCTGCATCCAACCACTGCTGCCCACCCTCATTTTGCTTGCTGGAGCTCTTTCACTTTAAACTAATACATGTTAGCTCAAACGGTAAACTACTGCCAGCAGGTTCCCTGGGGGACTGGGACACCTTCAAGTTTCTGGACTAAATCAGGTAAAGCAGGGTCACTCTTTCTACCTGTAGCAAAGTCTTGCCTTTCTCCCTTGGAAAAGGGGGGAAACAGGAGCACCTTCTTGGAGACACAAAAATCCCCCTACTAACAGTTCTAAGGAATTGCATCCCAACCAGACTCATCCATAAAATGGATGTCTGTAAGAAGACCTAAAGAATTTATTTCTCAAAGTATCTTCTACAAAGGTGTTTGGGGGGTGGAGGGAATCCCAGCCTGAAATAGTGAAATTGAATGAAGGACCTCTATTATTTTGCAAACGTACCTGTAGAGAAAGATACATACTTACAACTTACTTACAGGTTTGTTAGCAGTCATTTTTATTCCTTTCACTCTGTAAATATGTTTAACTTCTTCAGCCTTTTCTTCTCTCAGAGACATGAAGTATTGCAGGCACACACTATTATAATCACAGTGTTTCATCTACTATTGACAGACACATCTCTGACACAAAAATGTACAAAGTGAAGAGACAGAGACAAGTATTTTTTAGATCTAGGGGGAGAAAAAAATGCCACATCCAATTTTCTTGATCCAAAGAAAATGTCCTGGGTTTGATGATGTTATTACTCACAGTTCATCTCAGATGATTTGGTGGCAAAGACAAAGGCTATCTTGTGCAAATCTATTTTCAACTCACTTCCTTTTAATAGTGACTTAATTTCTTCTGAAAGAATTAGCCTACTCCCAAACTCTAAATGTGAACTAAGACAAAAAGATTCTTACAAAAGAATGTTCTCAGCATTTCCTCTTCCAAAGACATCAGAAATTACAGATTCATGAGTGCAGTCACATGTCACAGTGATACATAAAACCCCAAAAATACTCATGTCTCCTTAACATTACAAGTAGCAATAAAAACACCACTCATCTCTAATACAAAACTTTGCATTCCAGAGATCTCCAAGTATCTTAGGAAGAAGATACCTGGCATCTCAGGAAGTTGGCAACAGAGCACACAGAAATCACAAAGAAATAAACAAATGTAACTTGCCGTGGTTGGCTGCAGAACTGAAAAAAGAATGAACTTGGAATAGAGTAGGACCAGCTCTATCCCAAGGTAAAACTGGCACATCAGATTACAGGGTCAAACAACAGGTTAAACTCCACGTGAACTGCACCAGGGAAATTACAGGCTGTCCGAATGGAAATACAGTCCCACCAGAAAGACTAAATTTGTCTGGTGCAAATCTACCTCTGACACCTCTGTCTACAATCACTAACCAACAACTGGAACTTTAAATAAACCCCCCCTTGTTTGGGGAGGAAACACACTGTAAATTTACCTTTCAAGACACATAGAGGAGGAAGATGAAACTGTAATTCTGAAGTCTAATAACAGATTCATTTCTCTGGGTTAAACCTGTTTTTCATTTATGGTTTATTTCCCAGCACCTTTCACTTTATTTTTTTAAGAACAACTTAATGTGAGCCGCACCTGGCGTAATCCATGTTTACACTGCAGGTCCACAAACAGCTCTTTTTAACTAGTTAGGAGGGTCCACTTCCTTCTTGCTTTTCATTTATTTCATGCTCTGTATGATCATCTCTGAGATACCCTGTAATGGAGATGAAAAGTCCACATTTCCCAGTACAGTCTTATTAAAGTGCTTTCTAACATGCTCCTACTTTTCTCCCCATCCTGAAGCTTTAGACTTCATAAAAGCAAAACCAAGTCAGTAGTGCCTTAACTGAAATCCTCCCTCCTAAGCTGCTGAGATCCTTAAGTGCAAGTATCTGTACTCTGAGTAACTGTGATCTATCTCTCTGTGCCAAGTCATCGTGCAAAGGGACATAATGATCCTGATTAAACTTGTCCTCTAGAAACTCATCATAAATTCTTCCCGCTCTCCCTTTACTTTGTGTCTCCCTGATAACATTTGAAGTCAGGTGTTGACATCCGTGCCTGAGCAAACAGCTTATATTAGGTAACATCCTGGTTTGCACACTTATAGAATGGACAAAATCCTTTTTCTTGGAAAACATGTTTAAACACAGGTAGTCACCCACAGCCACTTCTTACCCTTTGCTTTTCTTCACTTTCCTTTAGTTAATTGACTTTCTAAATAGAAACATCCATTCCAATCTAACATCAAGGTGTAAAGGTATCTTTTACTCTCTCTCTGCTGCTGAGAAGTGCAAGCAGTTTTCTTGAAGAAAATCAAAACCAAAAAAAACAAATAAATAAATCAGACCATAACATGCAGGCAAAGAAGAACCAAATAGGCAGCAGCAAATATGCTGGTACCATTGCAAGTGAGAAGATTTGTCTTCTGCTGGACACTACAAGAGCTTAGTACAACAAAGTGCAATTAACTTTCAGGTGTAAATTCAACAAATCTTCCAAGACCTCAAAGTACATTAATCATATGAACTTGGATGGATTAGCTGAAATTCAAACACAAACAATAGCAAGTGGCAAGAAAGTTATGGAGAAGTAAAGCAGCAAAAAGCAGAAGGAACAGTGGTACCAGAACCCATTAATCTCCCTTTGTTCCCTCCTCCTTCAGTGAACTGAAACAACCTCCACAGAAAGAGCAGATCTGGGACCTGGACAAACACCAGCCCAGAAACAAGGTTAGAGCCAAAAAGAATGTGTGCTACCAAGCTAATGTCAGAAAGTTTTGGGAAAATACATTATATTAATGATTGTTTTTAAACAACATTTTCCAATAATCACTCTTTCAAAAGTTTTTAAATAAAAGTTTATTACAGAAATTTTTTTGAACAAAAAAGGCAACAGTATCTGTTGCAATTTAAAAAAAAAAAAAAAAGTAATGTTGTATTTCATGCCCTATAAAGTGAACTGAAGAAATGCTACAGGTATTTCTTCTGCTGTCATTCTGTGATGCTTTCTAGGATGGATCAACTCACGGCTGCATCCCAAGAATTCAGTAAGAACAGTCCCTTCCCATGCTTCTCTCCACAAAGTGCTGCATATTATCAGAAAATATTGCAGACGAACCACAGCTCCATTCATTCTGCAGTATTGGAACCAGTGTCTAGGAAAGAAAAAAGACACTAATACCTACTCCCATTCAGTAAAAAAAGAACCAACAGCAGCTCTAATATCTTCCCCAAGTTCAAAAGCATTCCCCAAACATTTTAGAACATGTTCTGTACCTCCCCATCCCCTGCCCTGCCCTCAATGTCCTGCATGAACTGCTTGTGCTGCTTCCCTTCAGTTAGCCCAGCACAGACCTCCAGGGCTGTGCACACACATCATGTGCTATTAACACCCAAAAATACTAAAAGCTTTGCTCTGACTTGCAGTGATACACAAACACTTTACTGCAGTCAGCCACAAGCTCATCTGCTTCTGATCTGCTCAAGAGAAAGGCTTTTGCACATCCAGTAACATAAGCTCTGATGGAGTGTGGGCTACAGCTTATTATGCATTTTGAAACAGATGCAAGAATGAGCATGATCTTCACAAACCAACTGAGAGCAACTCTCAGTTCTGAGCTTCTGGCAGAATGACCAACACCAGTGCAACTTCTGACTATACTCCTATTACTGCCTTCTTGTTTTTAGAGCTATGGAAAAAGTATGTAACTCCAATATGGAGAATGACAAGGCAGTGCTTACTATGTTCCTTCAGCAAGTCAACTTCTCATGGGAAAAAAAAAAGCTGTTAGGTTAATAACAACTTTAAGTCACCCAGTTCTTTAAATCTTATCTGCACACTTTATCAAGAGTGAAAACTATTAATACCTGGAAAGTAAAGTTTCCTCCACTAGCTATAATAAGCACACAGAAAGTAAACAGTAAGATTTTATGCTTGGCTAAGACAGGAGTTGAGAAAACAATAAATTCTGTCAACTCTTTAGAACTACAGCTTGAAGTGACTATTGTAATCATGCCAGAATCAGGAAGCCATGAAGAACTTGTTTCAGAGGTCTGTGGTATATTTAAATAAAACTTTTCTCATTCTCAGTTCTTCCTTTTAGCATCACTCTCTGAGGATGAAACAACTGACACCATTTCACACACCTTTAGCAATATTCTGCCACATTAATGGTTTTAAAAGTTATAAACCAGCTTGCCACAAAAGTCTCCAAATTTTTCCAGTAAAGAATCTCAAGGAACACAGAAAAAAGTAATCCAGTCAAGCAGATATGGAATGTAAACTGCAACCAGTGTGCCTACAGTGGGCCTGTTAGGCAATATACAAATCTTAAAAATATGATTGGCAAGTGCTGGCATAAGCTTTTCATGTGCTTGTGTCTCCTACTATCAAATCCAGCAAGTTACTGCTTAGACTGTTGAAACACCCTTTGGATTTAATAAAACATGGTGCTCTGCTAACAAGGAGGTTAATACTAGAAAAACCACCACACAAAAAATAAGATTATTTCTGACTTTTTAATTGCTCTAGTATGTACTTCCCAACAACAGGTGCACAGCAGTCTCTAACACAGTCCTATCTCAGTGCTTATGATTCAGGGGAGCATTTAACTTGCTTTTGCTTCATCTCTCATCACATGTAAAGGGATGTGCAGAGCCCTGCTTCTGTCTCAGTAATACAATCAACCTGGCTTTAATCAGGTATTTGGTCAAAGCTTTCTATAAATGATCAAGTTTTGTGTCTCAGCTTATTTGTATCATATTCCATACTTACTTTTTCCATCACATGCTACAATTTTCACTTTATCCACTTTCACAAGTTCAGTGACCTCCCTAAATTCAACATCATTCAGTACAAATGTCCATACGTTGTCACAGAACCTGTACGTATTCAGAGACCCCTTTAAAAAGACAAGAGACATTTTCTATAGGACACATCCCAAAAGTAACAGAAAATATATTTAGTATCTACAGAACTATGTCCCCTCTAGAACTAGATTTGCCATAAAGCCAACAGTGAACCAAATGCACACAAGCTTGGCAAGCAGCTCTGAGGGAAACTGCAGCTTAAATGCCCTCCAGTGGCTGCATCTGTCAAGACCGTGACAGTCTGCAAGGAGAAGCTTCCCAGGTAGGCTAAGCACTGGTTTAACTAAATCATGACAAAACTGAACTTTGGGACACGAAGGGGTATCCCTCATGTTTGATGTGTTACTGAGGATGTCAGTATGTGAACCCTTTGGCTTTCCCCTTCACACATTTTAAACTGATCATTTTGAACTTTAGCTCTAACATTTTTTTAATTTATCTACTAAACTGAACATTTTCTGTACCATGTTACATACACAAAACAAGTGAAGTAGGTTAGAGAAAAGAAATTACATTGCTTTTAACATATCTGTATTACTTAAAAATCTAACATCTTAAAAGCTCACTTCATTAATGTGTTCTACACAGACTGTAGAGGAAGTGTTACAAGAAAAGTTAGCAGGATGCTGGTTTTTTGGTGTTTTTCCCTTAAAATTACATTCAAGTTGACATTCAACAATTTGCTGGCTATTTGATACGAGTTAGGGCAGCTGACTGGAAAAAAAACCCCAAACTTATTTTTTATGGTACCTACAAGAAAAGAGCTACAAAATGATCCAGTGAAAGGGTAGGTCTAAAACTCTGTTCACATCACAGATGTTGCTGAAAATCTGTGCTCATCTCACTTCTGTGAGGTACAGCCAAGAGAAGCAAAGCCTCCCTCATCTGCAAGACACAGAGGTGGCAACGCTGTCCAAAAGAGCATTTCCCTCTGCCCCGTTTTCATCCACCCACCAAACCTATTGATTTTTGCATTCTTGCAAAAGATCCCTGCAGAACATGGGAACAAGCCTTACAATTGCCTGCAGAACAGCCAAGTAAACAGTCATTATTTCAGAGTCAAAATGAAGTTTTTGCTGGGAGGACACGGCTTCTAATGGCATTCTGCATCAATGCTTAGTTACTGCCTCTCATGAGGAACTTTAATACGTTGTTACCTTACCCTGAAATTCACTCTGTTCCTGACTCGTTGTGCCAGTGCCGAATTTATAGCTTTATCAAACTGAAGTAGCACCTGAAGGGCCAACTGAGGTGTGATTTGCTGTGACTGAAGTAGTTAAAAAAAACAAACAAAAAAGTTTTGAGTTGCTTCAAAGTAAATTCAAACATGCAGTAAAAGTTAAAACCACCAAAACTAAGTTACAAAGTTCACAGGAAGGAGGTCTCTAGAACAATTTACAAAAATACTATGTTCCTGTGTTTATTTCTTTCTTTGCATTTCAATTCTGAGAGAAGAAACAATGTGCTATCATGGGGGTTTTGTGCTACACAAAGATCTGTTCTGATAAATATCCATTGGAAATAACCAGAAGCACAGTAAGTCGATTACAATGTTCCAGATTCATCTGGCTGTTCGTTTACTGGGCCACACAACAGGAGATTATGCCTTTTACATGAGACATTGCCTTCATGCAGGATGTAAAGAAAAAGGCATCTCAGACGAATGGAGGACCAAAGGCTCTAGATTTCCCCCGGTAAGTCTCCCAAACCCTGGCCCCACGCACCTGTATGAGCTCGTCCAGGCTCTCCTGCAGGCTGTTGCCCAGCGTGGTGTTCCTGTACAGCTGGTAGGCCATGCTGGCTCCGGCACGGCCGCGCTGCCCTCGCTGTCACTGCAAGAGACAGCAACGGGGAAGGGAAACCTCGGCTGGGGCCGGGGCTGCCCCGGGCACCGCACACAGGGCCGGGGGTGCTGAACGGGGGGGAGAGAACTGCAGAGAGGGGCGAGAGCTCTGAACAGAGGGGTGAGCTCTAAATAGGGGGCACAGCTCTAAATAGGGGGGTGAGAGCTCTGAACAGAGGGGTGAGCTCTA
>JAWWEE010000016.1:16305454-16319339 GCA_035221455.1 Xenops minutus
TTCCCCCCCCCCCCCCCCCCCTTCTTGCAGGTGTAAGAACTGAACCAAGTCCATGAGGATGCAATAGGTCTGGAAGCAATAAGCCCAGCTGAAAGCCCACTCAGCAGCACAGTGCAAAGGGTGCTCTGGAGCTGCAACTCATCCCTGACCTCACCGAAGGAGCTCAGAAAAGCCTCTTTTCTGATGTGACTTACAGGACTAATCAGACTAAGAATTCACGGTAAGGTAATGCAAACAAGTATGGACAAACATCCAGCTGGCAAGAGAAGGCCATGCAGGTGTGTCCTGGTGTGGCTTCCAAAGGGACTCACACACTGCCCCCCTCACAGATTGGGTAACTAAACTTCAGCACAGCTCCTTTGCCCCCTTATAGTCAACAATGCCTCCAACTGCTTTCTACCTGCTTAGACTCTCTACCAAATTCTGCCTGTGATCCCTTCTCTACCTCTAATTTCTACTGAGGAAGACCCTCATGGGAGTACAGGTGAAGATACTGACAGAGACATTAAAAAGTGCTTGTGGTATTGGAGATTTTTAAAAGTTTCTATGTTACTGTTTGAATGTCTCATGGGTGCACCCTGAATACAATGGGCCTTGCAGCAGAACTGGGCCAAATTATGCACCCTGGGGAAATAAAAGTCAAATAGAACTACTGTCTGACATTTACTGAAAGGGTTTCTGAAATCTGACAGGCTTAGTACTTCAGGTTACACACTGCAAAATTATCACTTAGTCGGAATAATTCCTAAAGAATGTTCAACACCTCACTAGATTTACATGCTAGCTTTCGGAAATAATTTAAATTCCTTTTACTTCAATCTCTCAGAGTTCCTCTACCTAATTTAGACAATAAGCTTTCCTTAACAGTCATGCACACACAGAAAAAATAATTAACCCCCCCCCAAAGTTAGTAGCAAAATCTTTCAGTACATTTGTTAGTGGATGAAAAAATAACATATCCATCAAAAAAATTTCATCAGCTGCTAGAATAGCTTGAATAGTTAGCAGAAGACTGGAAATTAACAAAAGGAAAATCCAATTTTTATTAGCAAGGAACATAGGCACTGCAAATACAAACAGCACTAAAACACTAATTTAGATTGCAATTGTAAGTTAATAACGAGAAAGGTAGTGAATACCAAAAATGCAAGATTCAATATTAGATCTTCTTACAGAGTTGCATCTCTGCTAATGCATACACAGCTTAGCACCTAAATACAGCTCATCTTCAGATATCAATTCTCCTAAGAAACAGTGAAATTTGATTTAGTAGATTCACACAAAAGCACTACTTTTGCCTGTTTCAGACTCAGCTGAGAACACACATATCCCCTTACAAGTGAGCATCTGACATAATAGTGTAGTAGAAACTATTGCCAAATATCTGTGTGAACACCCAGGGTGAGTCCTTTAGGATATATACCGTCTGCAAGTACAGTACAAATTACTTCCATGCAGAAAAACTTAAGCACTAGTGCATGTTTATATTTACAAATGCTTATTCCTTTATGCAAGCCAATCCACTGGGAGTTAGTTGCAGTGCAAATTGTCTTATCTAGATGCAACCCTAATCAAAATATGAATATACCTTTTCTGTTTCTTTCTAAACTTTTCTTCTTCATACCTTGGTGAGGAAAAGTTTTATTTCAGTAAATATAACATATGAAAGCCAAAATCAACATAAGCTGCAAAGTAGTATTAGTGTCAATACAGTTTGTAGAAACTTACCAAGTTTTGAAACTGATATAATTAAGAAAAAAATACATTGTAGTTCCAGCATTTATAAGCATTAAACAAGAAGCATTTAATTATTATGACATAACAAATTACTTCAATGCAACCTCTTGTATGGTATTAATATTCATCACTAAAATTTGAAGTCTGTATTCATAACGGTTTGAAGCCAGATATAATCCTCTAAATCTGAGAATTAACTCCCTAAGTTAACCAATTTCAGCTTTTGCAGAACAGCTGAAGGTTCATCAATACAGAAAGAAGTCTTGTAAGACTTGGAATGACAGTGATTATTCATAACACATCCTTAAAAACATCCAGTAGAAAAAATTCTAAAGATAGCACAAGTCTGCTTTAGCATTGCCTTTCATCCCCTCCCCAAGAAGACAGTTCTCTCTATTTTATAGAGAGAAATTAAACTGTGGAACTGATACCAGCTGACTGGCACTGCAATGCCCAGTCATCTGGGGGGCACGAGGATTTGTCCAAGGTGTGCCCTCCTGCCTGCACAGTGAGACTAGGCCATCCATCCTTTCCCAGTTTGTGCTCCCCTGTTATTGTGCATAACACACCATAGGTTTTGTGTGTTATACCCTCTAACAGACTGATCAATTTATCATCAGAATTGTTGCTATTAGTTGTTATGTTTTCATCTGGTTTACACCCCAGGTTTATGGGTTCTACTCTATTACTGCACCCACAAATACTATTGACCAAAGTATCATCATCATTTTTGAGGGAAGAATTGTGCTGATGTTAAAATTGCTATTTATATCTGGAGGGGAAAAATTAGATTTGATGCTGCCTTCACTTACTTACCAAAGTTGTTTAAAACTGTAATGGGTAGGGATTCACCATTTTCCCATCACTGCTCTTCTTTTAAATGGAAACATGACCCAAGTGGTATTTCAGCACTTCATCTGTTCCACGTTTTAATAAGAACACTGAAGGTATTATAAATAACTTCAGTATCAACATGCCCAGAGTTTCTCACCCACAAGCCAGTTTAGTGCGTGGAATTACTGGAATGAGGCCTTGTCTTTAGAAGACAATTTGTACATCATAACTTAGTAATTGCACAAAGCACCATGTGTGAAAATCACTCTGCATGAACATTTTGACTATTATCAGCTCCACACCAAACTGCAGTTAGCAATGAGATCAAAACTGGATCCTCCTCCTAAAGACAGCAATGCCCTGAGTTGAAGTTCTTATGTGCCACGTACTACATTCCAACCAAACACTTATTACAACATATACCAGCTCTAAAACATGGTCAATATAGAACGTTGGAATAATAAAACGTACTGTTTTATGCATTCTGGGATGCCAACGTATTCCATGGGGATGAGCTCAGCTAGTTCTGCCAGGGTAAAGACATACCTAATTTTTTGGCTGAATTTTGAGCTGTGGAAGAACAAATGCAGGGAACAGTTACAACTTAAACATTTTTCACTAGGTCAATATTAAAACAGTTTTTTTTCAGTAAACAGCTGTCAGGATTTCTTAATGCAGAAAAAGCTTCCAGAGTATTACCTAATAAAAGGTTTTGTGATGGCCAGGAGAGTTCTGATGAACCAAGAAGGATGCACTATGATCAGTGATTTCAGATTTTTCCTTAATCTGAGGAATTCAAGAAAAAGGCAGCATGACAACAAAGGGTTTCTGAAGATGTAACAAATGTGGTTTTGCAAGCACAACTGTCACATAATCTAGTATTCTGACACACATTATCTATCACATTATTAGAAACCAACATCTGCCAGAAGAAGAAATACTATAAAAATTTAAGATGCAGTATCAATTTGACAATAATGACAAGGAAATAACACTCCAAGGAGAAGTTTCCTTGAATCTTTTTACACAATAATGATGAAGTAGTTCACAAAGGACCCCCCCTTTATTAACCTTATATTAATACATGAACTTTTAAGGATATTCTACAAGATAACAATACACAGTATCCTAAGACCACTGTTTTCACTTAAAAAACCCCCAATCTATCAGTAACAACAACGACGAAAAAAACCACCCCCCAAAACTGCCAGCCAAGGCATTCTGTAGAATTATCCCCCGTTGTTCAGCTTAGGAAGAGATTTTCAATAGACCAAGCAATTTCCTTAATCAAATCTTAACCAAAGGGACCAGACACCACATGAAACAGCAGTTTATCCTACACGTGTCTATCACTGAGCGTGTGAATACTCTAAGAAAACACTGCAGAGCTCCTTACCTTCTGTCGATTTGCTGGTAACATTTCCTAAGCCAGCCTAAACTTGGCATTTTCCTCCGGGTTGTTGCACCATTCAGGTAAACTATCATATAGTTCTCAGCTACTAACAGCTCTAAAGTGCCAATTACATACCTGCAGAGACAAGCAAAGAAGGCTTTAATATCCAAAGTCTTCATTTGAAAGTAATTCCTAGTAGTTTTAAAAATAATGAAAAAACAGAGTTGGCAACAATGTTTAACAACATCTAATCCATTTATTTCCTTCCCCTGGAAGTAGATGTAGTTGCTTTTCTATTTGTTACCTTTCTCTCATGTGAAATATAAAAAGCTTTATTACACAGACAAAGGTAAGTAATTGCCCTTACATTAGAATGCTAAGTTTCACAGTGTGGGACTAAAGGCTATTCAGAGGCAGATGATTACTTACTTAAATAGATTGTCCATCAGGTATCTGTAGTTAGGCTGGCTGCTTTCAGGCATAAAGCAAACAGCAAACACAACAATGGCGTTTAACCCATCCCCATAATAACCTAAAGCCAAAGAAAAAGCAGCAGGTGAATACACACTCTCTACACTTACACAAAGCCAAGCACATTCAGTAAGCTTTTCCACTAGATTTACAAACATCTATGTGGACAGATTCTTAAAGAAAACTCCAGATTTCTTTTTCAAGTGTTTACTTCTAAAGCAACAGCCGAAGTCAAAGCAAACACTGAACCTACAACCAACATCTCAGGATAGAATCTCAATATATTTAATAACATCTCATGTTATAAAAGTTGTCAACTTTTCTTCTAACCTAAAGAGACTGTTGGGAAGAGTCATGAATTGATTTATGCCTTAGTGGATTTATAGTTAGTGCTTTCAAAACTCTTAACACCAAAAAATTATACTGGCAGCACTGACATAGTAGAACAGATTACATACATTTTATTACATATGTGCACTTTAGTACATGTGTACATTTTGGAACATCAGTTAAATAGAGAAAAAAATATTAAATCAACAATGTTTTAACACTTCAAAAAAATCAACTATCACAACAAGTCTTTATGCCCAAAGCTCTTCCTGTGCCCCCCCAACTGAGCTTACAGCAGTAGTTACCCAAGAGTTCCCCACAGCACATCACCAGTCCTTACCACCATGACTGATAACTTTCTTATAGGGTTCAATTGCCTTCATGTCCACCCTATGGTCCTGTTCTCCAATCCTAAACATTCGCCAGCGCCGACCATCATCCTTCTCCTCTGCCTCAGTGTACTCCGTGAGCGATCCTTTCCTAATTACATCAGTAGTTTTTGGTTTGGGAAGATCATCTGCCAAGGTTAAAACACGTTCAAGGTCCATTATGAATACTATGGACAGTGACAATCAGCTACAACACAGGTTAACCACTTTGCTATCTGATCTGTCCTGGTATTCTTTAGCCAATCAGACATACCAGCTCATGTCAGGGATGTTTCATCAACACAGTCATGTTGGCAGTTGTCTGTTGGCTGTAATTTTCTGTGTTAGAAGTATGTGAAAAATTTCCATTCATGTGGGAAACCTAATTCATTGTAGGCTTTCAGAACACAGACCTCAGTGAACCTCACCAAAATAGACAAAGTGGTTAACTCCAATGACAATTACAGAGGTTGCTTGATCACAGATTTACATAAAAGCATGATTAAAAACATTGATGGTACCTTGGCAAGCAGACATGCAGGCAAATCTATTAGAAATTAAATCTAATTCACGCATGTGTAATCAACAAATAATAAATTTATGCTGACAGCAATCTGTGGGACAATTTGCACCAATTATGATTCTTGACTTTGTTGCATAGACCTTACCCAAAGCGAGAAAAACCTACTGCAAGTTAGTTGTCTGTTCCCAAGACAAAGCTGTTAATTGAAACTATCCTTCCAGGAAAATGAAGGCAGCAGCATTAAAGGAAGAAAAGACAGAAACCCTTTTCAGCCACTTGTAAAAACAAGACACAAACATCTGGAACAGTTCCTTTGCATCACTGCAAAACTAACTCTAAATACCAATTCTTCTTCCTAAAACCATGAAAATCCTTTTACACAGGTAAACACAGTCTCTGTTATGAAAACTTCATCTGCAATGTCTTGAGCTATTTAAGAAAACAAGAACGCTCTCTTATTCTAAAGAGTGTTTCTTTCTCTACAGGTAGAGTTTCAAACATAACAGTGAAAAGAGAACTTCCTGTTTACTCAGGAATTAAAATGATTTTATTTTCAGAGCAAAAAAAGTAACAATTGAGTATGCATGTCTACTTAGTAGAGACATTTTTAAGCCATGAAGTGTACAGATGTTAAGAGACTCCAACACACTAACCAACATAACAGTTCTTGGCTTACAAAAAGCGCCTTAAAACAATTAAACTCTAAATTTAAAATTTGTGCTTTAACTCCTACACAAAATGTTATAAAATTTCTTAGAATCTCCAAGTTTTGCCTACAAGAGGAAGATATTAATTTCTTAAAATTAAAATCATTACTAGTGTAGTTAGAGCTAAATTAATTTCCCATCAAGTAATTTCAGAATTCCTTGACACAAAATTGAGGCTCTTCTACTGCTTCCAGGCAATCTGGATAGCATACAAACCCTAAGGCTTTTGCCCCTCTCACCACAGGAAGATACCAGATAGGTATTGCTCAGTATTTTTAAAAATATCCTTCAGTCCTCCTTAAATTGCAATTCACCAGCCTCTGAGTAGCTAATCTATATCCCTCTGTGTGGTTCCCTCCACTTAAGCTCATCCCTAGCACATGTAAAACACCTTTGCTGCTATTTTTCCACAGCGTGATTCTTAAAAACATACTGCAACAGAGAGGATTTCCATAACTTCAAATCTCATTGTGCATATAGAGATGATATATAGGTGATAACCACCTAAGTTTATTTGGAGTTACAGTTATTACTCTGTTGCCTGTTTACTAATCAGATGAGATTTGATTTGCTCTTTAAAAATTCATTGTACCTATTTGCAATTTCTAATCTAGTCACTCCCTTTATATTTTTGCTCTTGTAATATTGAGCCACAGTTACTTCTTACTTGACAAACTGCTGACCTGCAGATAAGAAAGCAGAAATATCTGACCAAAGGACCAAAATACTTACCTTCCCATTCAAATTCATTGCTGTTTTCTGAAGGAGTATCTAAATCATCCAAGTCAATCTCTCCACTCTCATCCAAGTCATCAGACAGAACAGATTCCTCACTGGGATCCAAAGTTAAGCTAATATCTGGAGCCACTAGTTTCTTTCTCACTTTGGTTCCATTAACCTCCGTATCTAAAAAACCACATTATTTATTTCCAAAGCTTAATGAGTTCAGATAAGCAAATAAATAACACAGAACAGCACAGTCCTCTGTCATAATACATTGTATGCTAATGCCAATAATTCAAACAATATATTTTTGGATTAAGACTTGAATACGGGAGGAAAAGAACAGCAGAAGATCAAGTCCTCAAGACTATAACTTTACCAAGCTGTTCAAGCTATTATACTAAATAAATCTTACAAATACTACAACAGACTCACACTCCCACCCCTCAGTTTTAGTAGGCATTGGTAACCATCTTTGATGAAATAAAAAATAATATACAATTATACAATAATATACAATATACAATATATGTATATATAATATACAATAATATACCCTCCCCCACAACTGACAGACAACAGTGAGGACAGAAAACTAAGCAATCTAGTCTGTGAATACACAGAATGCTTTGAGGCACAAGGCAAACACTAGCATGATTTAGACAGCAGTTGAAAGCAGGGAATAACACTAAATTACTGACCCAGCACTGGAAATACCACAAATGCAGCAGACACAATATGAAAAACCTTTTCAAATATATTAAAAAAAAAAAAAAAAAGCCTCTGACCCCTGACACAGGCAATGCTCATAAATGGCCACAAAAGTCTGAAACTGGGAGTGAAACTAAGGTAGGTCCCAACTGATGCACACAAACCACATAATGGACAAAGACTTTAAGGCAGGTCAGGAAGTGAGTGCAATAACACATTTTCTGCAGCACTACCTGGATAGCTCTGGTCCCAGGGAGGATGAAGAGGCTCATTTTTAATTCCAAAACCCTTTTCTTTCTAGACAAGATATTTTTAATACCTTTCATATCCAAAAAGTGTCATTTACAATGCTGTTTCCTCAAGCTTTTCAAAAAGGAAGAAAAAAAAACCAACCCAAAAAAAGCAACACAAGAAACTCCACATACCAAAAAACACCCTAAAGCAAAATGGAGCTTCAAACCAGCAATGTAAGTAGGATGCAGCCTGACTGGAATGGAATGTTCTTACCAGCCTGGCTCTCTGATCCAGATGCAGCCAATGTGTCAGACCCAACAGGATCATCCTCTGGTAGGGGCCTGGTTGAAATCAAGCACAAATTATTGTTACAAAATTTCTTGCATATTTTTTTTAATGCCAAATATTTAGACTTACACACTGCTAGAAAAAAATGCTGTGGGATAGTACTGAACTGACTTTACTTATATGTAAATAGGTTCAGTACTTATAAGTAAAACTAAGTTCAGGTGTTCAGTAAACAAAGCACTAAAGTAGCAGAAAATTCCTTTGCAGCACTCAAGTAACCATCTGTTGATGTGACAAATGCCAAAACACAGATTATTACCAGTGTGTCATCCTTAAGAAAATCTGTCATATCCCTGTTTGACAAAATTTGGTATTAAATACATTACACAAGTGATGTTATGAGTGATGAGGTGTTATGATAGAAATGCCTCTAAGGTCAGCTGATTCAGTTTCTTTGTAGGTCCAAGCATCAGAATCAGCCTCAGCTGTTAAAAGACTTTGCTCAGACATGTTGCTTAATGAAATATTTGGGCCTGGAGATTCTGTTAATAATATGCAAACAATGTAGTTGCAAAATACTATCACAGGAAATAGACAAAGCCAAGCTGAAAAATTTTCACTTCAGTTACACCAGAAACTTCTCCCCTGGCAATCCTGTATCACTTAATGTACATGGGAACATGAAGCAGTCCCTTTCCAGACCACAAGAACACACTGTAAAATCCTTTCAAGACTACCCGAGTAGAGGAAATCACTCCAGGATTATTCCTGAGTACTGGTTCACCAGGAAGACACAGAGGTGGCTTATGGGGGATGTTACATATTTGATCTGAATTACTTTAAAAAACAGTTCAAAACCTTGGAAAATCTTCATCTTGCCATTCTTCCTTAAACTCAACACCTTCCATTCTCCAGCCAACGTGAACTGCTAATAGACACTCCTGGTCAGCCAGAACCTCTTGTCTTCAGGACAGTGGGCTAAAGAGGAGCTGCAGGAACATAACAGAAGAAGCTACTTCAGGACTACTATAATTCCCATACTGGCAACACCTCCTTTAACTTATCACCAAGTTGAGGTATTATGCAGAAAAAAAACAAAACAGCACAGGGAAAAGTTTATGGTTTCCATTGTATTTTTTTCCCCCAAACAAAACTGCTTATGGAATGGCTTATCCAATAATTTAGGCTGGAAGGAATTTCATGGAGTCAAGCAGAGTCAGCCTCTGAGTTAAAATCCAGCCCTGATTTATCATTTATGATTACACCAGTTCACTCCAAAACATAAGAAACCTGACATGTCTTTGCATTCTACAGGAGATAATGAATAGGTATGTATTTTGAGAAAAAAAACCCAGATGGTCAGATGTAAAATACAACTCACATAAAAAATAAAAAACCCCAACCCAAATGCTTTAAATGTAACTATTTAATAAAGTGTCTTCAGAGAACTCACCTTGAGATGTGCAAGAAAAGCTGTGGTTTTTCAGGCTCCCCCATCACCAGCAACAAGGAATCCTCAGTAATGGAACAAGAGCAACCATTCTGCTGACATACAACTCCAAACCAGCTGAAGCTCTTGGCTGTGTTGGCTCTGAAGATTGGCAGAAACACGTGAACTTACCCATGTTAAGAAAATCAACATTAATGAAAACAAGAAATAATGGTATTTTTTGCAAATAAGCAATCAACATAGAACACCAGTAAGTACAAAGTTCAAAGGCAACCATACTGCTAATTAACCCAGAGATGTAATTTTTTAAGATGGCTAAAAAGCAACAAATTACACTTACTGTTCTGTAGGATCACCTCTCACAATAAACCCAAATTTCTCTTCTCCTGACCTGTTTACAACCACAGGCTGATTTTAAAATACCCTGCAATGCTTAAACCTACACCACACAAGTGGATTAATAAAGCAAAATTAAAAGACTGATTTTTTGTAAAACTGCAGTACTACAGACAAAATAGGGACTAATGACCTCAGTTTAAACCTATTTTACTGACATTTCCCTGCTTCCCTCTCCCAGAAAATTGAAATTATTTCTAGAAGGTAGACACCTAGTTCCTCTTAAAGGTCAGCTTCTCCTTGTTTGAATCACTCAGTGCCTACACTTCTCAGCTGCTGACACACAACATGCACACAACCACCAAGAAGCTGCCCCTACTAATTGTCCTCCCAGCTGTTCCTCTTTCTGTTTGCTCTTTCTCATATCCTGTTTGGAGCAGTTTCTTGCTGCCTGAACCAAGTCCTGCCTCTCATTAAGGTGATGACACTCAGCACACACGGTCTGGGCACTCTGGGTACTGACCTGCTGGCTGCAGCAGTGAATTTGAAATATTTGCTCTGAGGCAAGATCCTATTTTGATGAGCAGTAATGGTGAATACTTGTCTATGCATTAGTGTCAGGACACTGAGATGAAGCCCAAGAAGTGTCAGGAGGATCCTCCACAGTCAGAACACAGTGGTTGCCATCAGCATGGAATGCTGATGCAAACAGTTACTATAAACCTCAAAGAAAATCTCAACGGATGCCTCTGCTCTTGAGGGACAGATGGAGAAGTGGAAAAACTGACACCAAACCAACACCAACCAACTCTGTCACTCTGTTGGTGACTGTAAGATGCTGCTGCTCTTCAGTTCACCTGCACTGCATTCACAACAGTTCCCACACAGGTTAAAGGAGCATGTTTCTCCTACAACACTCTTTCTCACTACACTTCTGAAAAATACCAAACACCAAGTAATAGCTATTAATTTCAAATGTGCAGCGTTTCAGTGCAGAACTATTTCCTATCTGCCTGTATTTCCTTACACTGAGATAAGCTTGATGCACTAAGAGAAGAGTTTAGCAGTTACTCATGCTGTTATCAAAGTTTAAGATACTTGCAGAATTCTTGTCAGCAGCTTCTCATTACCTTAATGATCAGAAGCAGCAATCATTTGCTAAATACCACACAGGACAACTGAAAACAACTTACAAGGCAAGCTCTGAGTTCAGCATGAGATAAGACTGAATTTAGGTTTTCAGCACCCTACTTCATATGCAGACAAAGTAGTTGTTTTTGGATGTTTTTACTTCAAGACGTATGTATAAAAAGCACTATAATTTGTCAACTAGAAGAATGAGAAATTAAAGAGGAAGGGTAATCTTCTCAAGAAAGTTAGAAAAGTGATGACTAAAGTAATTTTACATTAACTAATACAAATGCTTACAAGCAGGGAAAAAAATTTCTGCTTATACAAACCAAAGCTCAGTTTAAAATAGTCTTCCTACCACTGCTGTGGCAGTGCTGACATCTGCTTTTAATAAGCCAAAGTTTTTTTAATTCAGTTGTAAAACTAAAAATCTAAAAACTTAATTTGAAAAACGTATTATATTGTAATAATGTAAGCATTTATCAGTCATGTAGAAGAAAACCAATTAATTCTACCTGATCCACTCTTCATGGCCAGCTCAAAAAGTCATGGTTTCTGAGAACAGCAAACCTGGTCTTACTCTCCATTGCTCATGACTTCCTATTTTGCTTAAAGTAATGGAATTGGAAGGCTGGGAGTTACCTAAAGGACAGAAACTTCAACACCTCAAAGACCATCTGGATGCAGGGTTGCCACGTGGTTCTGTTCTCTTACTGGAGCCACTGGACTTTGGTGCTCAACAATGCCTTTGATGTTTTTAGGTATCTCAACAGGCAAGTTGTTATATTACAGAAAGAATTATCACAAGGGAACACATCACAAACCCCCTCCTCCTTCACTGCAGCTAATGAACAGGTTTCCATTTCAGACCAGCAGGTTAAACCCACTGAAGTCTGAAGAATATCACTGCTTTCACAAGAGGTCAAACATCACTGGTTTTGTCCTTTTTCCTAGAAGAAAAGATAATTTTCAGAGTTCTCTCATTAGTATCAAACTGCCTTTACTGGTGCTGGAATATTAAGTACAACAGTGTTAAAAAGCCCACTAAAAATTGTCAGGTTTTAAAATTTCCTCTACAGCTAAACAGAGACTCTAGTCTGCCCCAAATACTTGAAAAGGGGCAGGGGGAAGGACAACAGAAAGCGTGAGAACCCCTTGCAAAAAGTGTTATTTACATTTTTGCCTCTGAGCTCACACAAACAGACAGCAGTTACAAGTTGCCATGGTTGGATCTGCCTATCCAATACGAACACCTACCTTCAGTCCTCAATCAGCACCTCTGCATTTAAATACAATCAAGTTTCTCTTTGCAAGGCAATTGCAATGCCGAGCACATACTGAATATTGCACCTGACTGGCAAAGAACAGAAAGCTGTTTCCACCTGAAAAAATCAAAAGTAATTTCAAAAAAAAGGTTACCCTACTTTTTGTCCCCCCACGTCACCTTCACTGTGTCAACAGAAACATTAACTGGGTGTAAACTCCATGATCCAGGCATTAAAGAGGTGCCTCTAAAAGTACAGCAAGTCAAACCTAAGGAACAGAGCTGCTCCCTGGCACACAAACCCACAGGATGCAGCTCGCAGCAATTCCTAAACGTTTTTATAATTCCCGTGACTTTTAAAGGTGGCCACACCAGTTACGAACCCGGGACACATTCCCCAGCGCTAAGAACACATCCAGACTTTATCACTTGAGTTTGCACGGGGTGATACAAGGACTTCACCAAAACCAATTCTTTGCCTCCTTTCCCCTCCTTTCAGCATCGAAGCATAGAGGAACCAGAGAGCTCAGAGAGAACGCCCTGCCAACACTGCTGCTGTCCCTCCGAGGCTGGGGCTGTGAACCCACACCCACCGCCACAGCCACTCTGCGATTCTATCCTTTCTATCTGCAGTTCTCTGCCGCCCCGACTCGTTTCCAGGTAAACACTGACTCCTGTCAGAGGAACACGGATCCGCACCCCGCCTAAACACGGCTAATATTCCTTTGTAGGTCTCAAACACGCACGAGTCACCCGGACAGAAGCAGCTATCACAGAGCGCGCTGCGCCAGGGGCAGGACACAGGGAGGGGCTGGGACAGAAGGCACCCCAGGGCAGCCCCCCGTACCCACCGATGTCGGCGGTGTCGGGGTGGAACTGGGTGTTGGTGTAGGTGACGAACTGGAGCTGCCGGTTCAGGTGGTCCAGGTGGGCGGCGGCCAAGGACAGGTGGGGCTGCCCCTCGCCCCGCAGCGCCACCCCCTCCACCTCGGCCGCCACCGCCAGTGTCCCCAGAGAGGCCGTCAGGTTCACCTGGGGGCGGCACGTCAGGGGGGGACACGGCGGGGACACGAGGGGGTGACAGAGCAGGGACCCCCGGGGGTGGCACGGCGGGGACACGCAGGGGTGACAGAGCAGGGACCCCCGGGGGTGACACGGCAGGGACCCCTGGGGATGACACGTCGGGGTGGGGGGACATGGCAGGGACACACGGAGGTGACACAGCAGGGACACACGGGGGTGACACAGCAGGGACCCCCGGGGGTGACAGAGTAGGGACCCCCGGGGGTGACACGGCAGGGACCCCCAGGGGCCGCATGTCGGGGTGGGGGGACATGGCAGGGACACACGGAGGTGACACGGTAGGGACCCCTGGGAATGACACG
>JAWWEE010000016.1:16319439-16344471 GCA_035221455.1 Xenops minutus
GGGTTTGTCGGTATGGGGATACCGGGATATAAGGATAATCTAGGGGATGATGAGGTATAGGGATGGGGACATAGGGGTATGGGGATGGGGATATAGGGCTAGGAATGGGATAGGGATATAGGGACAGAGTTAGGGATGGGATGGGATGGGGATAGGGATAAGAGTAGAGATGGGGATGGGGATGGGGATGGGGACAAGGATATGGATGGGATATCCATAGGGACAGGGATAAGGGGCAGGGACAGGGCTATGGATGGGATATCCATAGGGACAGGGACAGGGATAAGGGGCAGGGACAGGGATATGGATGGGATATCCATAGGGATAGGGACAGGGACAGGGATATGGATGGGATATCCATAGGGACAGGGATAAGGGGCAGGGAGAGGGATATGGATGGGATATCCATAGGGACAGGGATAAGGGACAGGGGCAGGGATATGGATGGGCTATCCATAGGGACAGGGATAAGGGACAGGGGTAGCGATATGGATGGGCTATCCATAGGGACGGGGACAGGGATAGGGACAGGGATATGGATGGGCTATCCATAGGGACAGGGACAGGGATAGGGACAGGGACAGGGATATGGATGGGCTATCCATAGGGACAGGGACAGGGACAGGGATAGGGACAGGGAGGCATTGCTAACAGCTATGGAGCAAAACCCCTGACTCTCTGTCATTTGCAGCTACGGCTTGTCTGTGTAAATACAGCACCCAAAATACAGCACGGGTGCATCACACATGCACAGCAGAAGCACAGGAGCTCACATAAATCTGCTTTTAAAATATTTTTCACATACCTGAGAATGTAATGGGAGTTGCTAGGAGGAGGAGATAAGGGTGGAAGTCAGATTTTGCCAAGGTTTAGAACTTGCCACTAGCACTTTGTCATAATATACAGACAGCTACTGATTTAATCACAGCTAATGTATTGCCTGTCAGATGCAGCAACAGCAACAAGGGGTTTTTTATTGTAGGGCACTGGAGGAATTTGGAATGAATTGGAAAGAATGTGACAGATGTGGAGAAGTGTGGGAAGAATTAAAAAGTGACATAAGGGTGCAGAAAAAGCATGGAGGAAAATGAGACACTAAAATGCCACTAAAGAAGACAAGAAAGCACAGGCACCACCAAGCAGCAAAGATAAAATCTACAAATAAGAGGAAAAAAGCACAATTATTAAGGTAAATTAATTAAAGCATTGAAAATATGTTCATAAAGAAGAAGTATCATGCATAGCAAATGGCCTGAGGCCTGTATACATTATCACATAACAATTGCAAAGCAGGGCTAGCTTAAGTGTGAAGAAAGGATACGTAACTACTGGTATGAGAAATACAATAAAACAGCAGAAAATGTATCCTGCCACCTTTTTTGTCACTGTTTTCTGTTCCTGGAGGTAAGTATGCAAGAAAATGCCCAAATACTGCATGGAAAGGGCATGATTTCCTCCCCAGCTGCTCAGCAAACACATTGCTGGGGAACCTGCCATGGAACTCCTGTGCCTGTGGCCCCCCAGCTCTCAACAGAGCACATCTGGTTTGAGACTCGTGCTCAGCCTGGGAGGTACCTGCCCACATACTGGGGACTGCATGGTGACAGGTTCAGCCTCTTGGTCAGAGGACCAGGGAACAGCTGGAATTAGTCAAGGGGGAGCTGGATCTAGCTGAGCTCCAAAGATCAGGGGTGTCTGGAGTTCCCAGGGGGGCACATTGCTGTGCATGAAGGAAACGTTCCCTTTTATGGGCTGCTCAGTTAACATGGGTCAAAACTTACCTGAACCCCCTACTTTAGCAGCAAACACCAGTGTGCCAATTGTCAGAATACAGATTTGGAATAAGTACTGTTCTTTTCTGTGATAGATAAAGTAGAAAATGAGATTAATTTATGTAGAGAATAACTTTCTTGCTCAACAGAAAATTTTCCTTGACTCTCAACAGAGCAGTAATAAAATAATGAGCCACCATGACTTACTAAATCAAGAGGTTGAGAGTTTTCCAGAAAACTAACATTTTAAGAAAAATGAAGTGTCATATTAAGTAATTTTAATGCTCTCTAAATGTGCTTCAGTTGTGGATAAACCCAAAGCTGTGTTCAAAGTGCACCGATGTCACCCGCAGGACTCCAGGGCCAAGCTCGCTGCTCACGATGCTGGGCAGAGTGGTGCCAGTTCCCATCTGGGACACAGGGTGGCACAACAAAGCTGGGAATGCACCCAGGGCTCCCTTGGAACACGGTGAGCCAGGGCCCAGAGCCAGCAGCTGAAGAATTCCATTTCTAAACATCACACAGTTGTAAAGATGTGCGTTTTCTGACACGAAAGCTTTGCCAAAGAGAACAGGCTGGAAGGAACAATGGTCTGTTGCATGAATTTGTCCTGTGCATGGGAGGAATAAACTGTTCCACAATTCTGGGATCTGACAGATGTCACAGTTAACCTTTAAATAGAAATCAGTCATCAAAATTAACAGAATCCAAAACATTCATTTTTTTAATAGTCTTTTCACGTTTTACGTGTTGCAAAAATATTTTCTATTAATCTATGAAACCCCCACCAAATAGATGAAAATACCCCCCTTTCAAGTGGTTCAAGAAACAGCTCAGAAATGCTGGAATTTGAAAACACTAATTTAAATGTCTGTCTCTGTGGGATTGGATGTAGAGGCTGCATTTGTATAGAATTCCTTCTTGCTATTTTCTCTATACAGGAAGTTCAAATACTGCTGTGGGATTCTTTTCCCCAACTTTATTTTGCCCTTTTTTGATGATAAAGACTTTGGCCTGTAGTTCACCTCTGCTTTTCTAGTCCATACAAATGATTTGGCTCCTGTCTTAGACTCCTGTGATATGAAATTACAGGATCAACACATTATAGAATAACAGCTTTAAGATATGAGGACAGGAAATGCATAATATTTTGCTTCACTCCTGATATTCCTATCACCACCTCTTTGAACCCATCCTATTGTAACCCTGCAGTAGCTGGGTTCCCTTGTCTTTGTATGTTGTGAGGAATTACTGATCCCAAAGTGTCCCTCACTCTTTGTGTGTCCCTGTGTCCCCTCTCCATCCCTCTTGGAGCTACCTCAGACATAGCCCATGCTGCTGTAGGGGACTAGCTCTTAAGCACACTGGCACTTCACCTCTCCTAACACCCCCTCCCCACCCCCTGCCTGATGTTTTGTCTTTTTCTATCTCTGAACAGATACCTGGTTGTTGAAAAGAAGCCAAGTTCTAAGTCAGGTCTAAGGGAAGAACTTGTGTTTGGAATTCAGCTGGAGAAGGACAAAAAATACAGAGAATGTGTATCTTTCTGGGTCAAACCAAAGCCCAGATCTCTGCCATTTCAAGGACACAGCTATTAGCTACATACAAATGAGAGTCTGCTCATCCTCTCTATGATTTTCTGGAGTTTTTATATATTTTGTAAATTTTATATATTTTTCTCTGTCAGAGGGCATCATGGTCTGTTGGCTACAAACAGCCTTACTGGTATGAGAGAAAGCAAGAGCCAGCTTGCTAGCCATGAGGATGTTTATGTCAGCATTGGCAGGGGGTGTGTCATGATTATTTAGTTCACAGCATTTATTGATGTTCTTCATTAGTCTTTAAATAATCTGCAAGTGAAAGGTATGAAATGCATTGCTAGTAATACCATATTTGCTAATTTCTTGCCCTCAAGCAAAGTGGATATTAATTTAATTTGGCTGCAACTGAGGGACCTATGGTGGAATAATGTGGAAAATGAACAGCAGTAGGAGCTCTCTTGTATCTGCCTCTTCCAGATAAGTACCATCAGACAATTCCAGTACACCAGTAGAACTGCAGACAAATCTGTGGTTGTGTACTGTTAACTCACATTCCTTAATTTGTACTAGCAAGTCAGCCTCTCTCAGAAAAAGGAGGTAGTGACACATAGGTACAGATAACTTTTGTTTTCTGAGGTTATTTTTTGCACAGTTATTTTTGCCATGATAAACATTCTTATCTTTCTGTGCCTTGCAAAAAGAGTCTGATCTTTACCATTTGCAGTATCAGATTAATGTCTACAATAATGCTGTGTTAATAATATAATTTTTATCATATTGTAGTCTAAATCCAATATCAAGTGTGGATGAATCACACCAGGAAAATATTTGCACATAGTCAAAAAATCTGCAGCCTCCTTTGTATGAAAGAGTTGAATTCTCCATTTGCATTTCTGTGTGCTCTGCTGGTCAGGCTGTTATTCCTGCTTGCATTCAGAGATCCTTGGTTTAGCTCACTCCTAACAGGTTCTGAAAATAAACCACAAAACACATGAAGCACCCTGTTACATGGACAGAAGATATCTTTGCTGGTTGAGCTTGAGGGGAAAACTGAGTACAATTATATATTCTTTTAATTATTCATGACTTGGGTCTGAAGTGAATGTGTATACATTTTTCACTTATTCACTTTATATAATTCAAAACTAAGCCCAGAAGCAGTTTTATTCTTGGCAGTGTGACAAGTTTCCTCTCCTCAATGAGCCAGTCAAAGGAATTGTTCCTCAGAGAGTTTGTCATCCTCGTGTATCCCAGAGAGGCGCCAGGGAAGCTGCCATTCATTACACCCCCATCATGTGTGTGTGTGTGTGCCCTCCCTCCCGCTCTCCCTGTGACAACAAGCCCATCTCACAGGACTGTGTTTATATCTAGCATGTGGTCTCATTTGTGTAACTGATTTGCAGGTCATTAATCTAGAAGGCATTGCCCAGTTCTGGTAAGGACGGTGCATCCATCCATATTCTGCTTACTCCACCTTCTATCCCTGATGCAGCACAGTTTGGAGAGAGGGAATTTGTGCTGTGTGGCAGAGCATCTACAGTTAAAGCAGCTCAGCAGCCAAAGCTGATGTAAACACACACTAGGAAATTGTTTTGATCTGGCCTATCAGGCTGCTGGCAATGCATTGTGCTTCCTTGGGAGACATGCAAATTTATGGGACACAACTTGACATGATTAAGGCAATGCATACAGAAGAGGTAATTGCCCTTTGGCAAGAGAATGATGTCAAGAGCCAATGATTCTTTACATTCTTGGCAGTGCAGGTAGGATCATGAAATTAGGGGCCTCGTGGAGTTTCATTATAATTTATGTGTTGGATTTGGTTTTGTTTAAAAAGGTTTTTCCAACATTTTCCAGCACTTATGGTTGTATTCTTATTAGTTGTTTGTCCAGCAGGGGAACCTAAGAACAATGGTCAATTTGTAGTCTTCAAAACCTATATCTGTATCTGCTGATATTATGACAGCTTATGATAGCTTCTTGAGTTTGGAGACAACAACAACAACAACAAAGAGGAGTTAAAATAGTGCTGCAGGGAGACATCAACTTCTGCTGCTCATTCACAGCAGTGGGGTTCTTCACTTTGAAATTTAATTATCAGAGGCCCTGACATTCCTTGTTGGCAGGCGTGTGCTCAGAACTCATCCAACGTGCCCGAATAGAGCCAAATTCAGCTTGTGTCAGGGTTAATGAGAAATTACTGATCACTACCTGGGAATCTGGGGGCAAGAATGGCTGAACTTAAGGTGAAAGACTCCATATCCTATTACTACTCCCCTGAGCCAGCCTAGCAAATAGCTAACTGTAATGTCTTAATTAAGCATGTGTTAGAACCAGCCCTGCTCTCCCTTGCAAGCTGCACACATTGCTAATTACACTGGGTAAGCACACAGGAGCACAAGAGAAGCAGGCTCTAGTGCAGGGCTGGGGCAGACAGCTTCCCACTGGGCTGCACTGCAAGTCTGGGGGCACTGGAAGAAGTTCAAATGCCACCCTTTTCTTTAGTGCAAACCTAAGGAAAAGGGAAACCATCCTCTGGGAGCTGCAGGACATTACTCTTCCAACCTCCTGCACAGGGCAGGCCCGAGAGACACCTGTCTTTGCCAAACTTGACAGGGGAAGGGAATGCAGGGGGAGCAGGAAGAGCACAAAGTGTGCAGCTCTGGGAGCTGCCACCTTTCCTGCTCCTGGGGCACAGAGAGCCCCTGCCCTGCAGGGGCTGCTGCTCTGGGTGCCCCAGGGGCAGCTCAGCTGGGCTGGGTGCATGGCAGGGAAGAGCGAGGGTGCTTGGAGGGAGTTGTGTTCTGGCTGGGAACAGCTGGGAACAGCTGGCACAGGATCCTTCAGGGACTCGGAGCAGCTGCTGCCCATGGAAACCTGCCGTGTGACACAGCGCCTTGATCAGAGAGAGGGGCTTGGAAGAACATCACAATGATGTGATTCCTTTGCTAGTACAAGTTTGACTTTTGAACTCCAGAATTACTTCCAAAAAATTACATTCTCTGGTTTGTCCAGTGCAGAATTGATAAATCCTTGAATAAGTAAAATTGCCTCATTAAAATATGTGCAATTTCTGTAAGGTTTTTAGATCTAACAAAATACAGTCCCAAAGTTCTTTTTTGAGCTAAAATGCCTCACATTTGGGTTTTTCCATCCCTCTCCATCAATACATAATCTCTTTGGCATTTCCTCCGCTGCTATGTGTCATGTTCTTTAAATTAATTTTTGGTTCTCTATTCCTTTATGTAGTAAATGCATTTTGTGCAAGTAATTCCTATCTAAGCTTTCTGCATCAGTCTCTGGCCATTCACGTCCAAGATTTTATTCAGGTAGAATACTTAGATTTTATCCTAGCCATTAATTTTAATTTTCAAACAGTATTTTCTGAAGATTAGCTAAATTAAATCATTTTTGCAATTAGTGTCAAATTAATCCATAATGGAAGGTAGGTAACAGCAGAGATGAAGTCTCTTAGATTTTGACAGATACCCTCATTGGGTTTAATGTTTTGTATAATATCTCCTTAAGTGAGCAAAGAGCTCGCCTTGATGACTTTCTCACACCTGGACTGCTAACCACACAGAATAATAAAACTCCTTTTCCATTCCTGGGTTCTAAGAGGGACTGTTGTTAACCCTGACTATATAAAAAACCACTTTTTGTCTTTATCAGGCCTTATCTCTGGCACTTGAGAGCTGATGGTTGCTGAAGCCCCAGGGATTGTAACACATCATCTACCAAAAAAACCCCCAACCCAACCAACCAAAACCAGACCAAAGAAAACACCCACATCCCAAATCCCTCAAACTTGACTTCATAGGGATAAGTGAAAAGGAAGCCAAGTGATCAGTCTAGCCAGTGGAAATGCAGGAACCAGCCTCCAGCAGGCAGAGTAGTGGAGGAAAGGAGGCTGGCAATGGTTTAACAAAACCAGTCACCCCAGGAGCAATTCCTGGATCCACGAGCATTGGGTCTGACCATACCTGACTTAGGAGTCTGTCATTTAGACTGATTAAAATAAAAGGAAGCAAAGCCCTGGCCCTTGCATTAGGCTCGCTGGGAGTGCTTGGCTCAGCCCGAGTTTCTCCCATGATTAAATGCTTACTCCTGACTGCTCAGAGTCCTCAGACACTTTCATTTTTTAAAACAATTTTGTTTCCTTTTTAATAAACAGGGACATCGGTGTAATGGTTTGTTTATTCTGGCATCACATAATTTTAAGTGATTGGTTCAAAGCAAAACTCCTTTTTGTGTGTGATCTGGCCTACCTGACTTCAGGGACAGTTTTGTTTGAGGTAGTAGCATGTTAAAAATTTCTGCAATTCAGGAATACATGAAGAATTTCTAGAAAAGATCTGTGAAGTTTAAGAAGACAAATAAGCAATCCTGATGGGGTAAAATTGTTTATCCCTGTTTACTGTTTTTGGATGAACATCCCTCGTGTACTCTGTAAATGTACTTTGGGCTTGGTCACACTGCACTAGCCTGGCAAGATCCTCAGAGAACACTAGTGGAGCTGGTGAACAAAAATCAAACAAACACAAAACCTCCAGAAACCACCCCATCTCCCCCCAGCCTCCAGACATTACTGACTGTCATCCCAGGTGAACACAGAAACTTTGACATCCCAGGGCTAAACTTACTGGGTGGGGGTAAAATTAAAGAAGTGAAGTGCTTAAACAAGGGGTAGTGAGACCTTCAGCAAACCAACCAGAGGTTCCCTTTCTGCACTTCAGCTGCTGACATTGCCAGCCCAGCTCCCCCTTCCCAGCAGAGGATGCCAGGCTGTAGCACAAGCTGCAGAACAAGGAATTGCCCATTTCTCTCTACTACAGTTTCCAGCTTATCTAATCAGTACCAGTTGAAAGCTGCGGCAATTTAAACTAAATTACTACATTATTAGGTTAATGAGTAAAAGGTGCCTTTGCTGGCTCTACTACAGAAGCAGTAACAGCATAAGAGCTCCTAATAACCCCTCCTGAATTGGAGATAATGAATCAAAGCCTTTTGGATGCCTTTGAAATTAAGACTGACGTACAGAAAAGTCTGTGTAATTTTCAGTTCTGCTCTTTTCAGGATCTTGGCCAAGGAAGATCACAATCTAAGGTTCCTTGTTACCCCAATTCACAAACAAGCCATGTAGACTATAAATTCTTCTGCACAGGATGATGTTAAACTGTTAGTTTTACACAGTGAGGCCTTGGCTTTCTCTGGAGCTATTTAATGATACTGTAGTATCAACCAACAATGCCAAACTATTGATTTAGGGATCATTTAAATTCAGTGTTAATGATATTTGTTCAGCTATAGTCTGTGTATGAACCTCACAAATGAGGAATACTCCCAAGTCCTTGAAACTCCTTCTATGAATATCCTCTGGAATATTTAAGCCTTTCAATTTACTTCACGTTGAGCTGAATGTGTGAACTCTGCAATGATTAATGAGATCTCTGAGAACGGTGATGTCTCCCTCCAATAGTGTTGCCATGTAAAGTTTGAACCTAAGTGCTTCCAGAGACCGAATTCTGATTTGGGGGTGTCAGTCTGTTTTCTCACAGACATGCTGTGGATCTCAGATTCCATAGAAATAGGGCAGATAAGGAATGGAGTCAAAAGCACAGTGTTTGTGGGCCAAGTGTTCACATACAAAATTAAATCAGTCCTACTTGTTGGCTAGAACATTCCTAAGAAGGAGATTTTCCCTGAAAACGACTGAAAATCCTTTACATCCCTGCTATTCCCTCTAGGCAAGCAAAATTCAAATTGACAGCTTTGGCTAGAGGTGGGTTTTGTTAAATACATGGTCAAGTAAAATGTGAAAAGCACTGTCACACAGGACGACATTGGGACACCAGAAGCACCATAAGAAAATAAAAATAAAAAGACAGATGCATCTGTTATGTCCCACAATCCTTAATTTATCCCCCAAGCATGCAAAAGAAATGAGCCAACCAGAGCGAGCCTTATATAATGGAGCAATCTAGAATATTGCCCTCGATATCCAATGCATTTACAAACTGCTATTACTAAATATGACTCATCAAGATTAAAAAAGGAAAATAATTTAGTCAGAGCTGTTGTCAAGTCAGTATTTAATGTTACTTTTGGTATTTGCTGTGATAAGCACTAAAATTTGCAAACTCCTTGATAAATCATTGTTTAGCAATGTCTAGAGGGTCCAGTAAATGGTTGGAAATTGCCACAATGTAATAAATGGTTATTTGATAATGAATGAAATTGTTTGAAAATACTGTTAAAATGTCAAGTTTTAACATATAGAACATTAGTCAAAAGGAGTGCAAACACGGAAACCATAGTGACAGTATAAATATACTGCACCAAATGCATTTATTTGTACAGGGCAAATAGTAGGTGCTCTATACAAACCAGTATAAATTGATATATGAAGTTAATTTCAATCTGTAAAAGTAATTGCATTGGTTTAACTTATTTAACTCTCCTTACAATAATATTTATAGCAGAGCGAGAAAGTAAAGAAATAAATGATGATAAATAGATAAAATACATAGGAAATGGGAATTGTTTTCCAGTTTAATTATGCTGTCACATAAAATTATCACAGAAATACACTATGCCGACAAGGAGAATACATTAAAATCTCATTATGCTGTGCAGAGTTGGCTAGTTTTTGTTGCTGTTTATTCCATAAATAGCTTTTCATCTTTTCTACTCTCATGAAAAGTTATACTTTGTGAAAAAATGAATTGGTGCAGAAAGGACAACATAGGCTGTGCCAGCTGGTGGGTGGCCTGCAGAGCAAAGCTGGGAAGCAAGAATGTCATACCTTTGTCTTCAGGAATAAATCTGATCACATCCTAAATGTGAAGGAAAAAGAAAATGCCCGCTCAGAACAAGTAATTTTCAGCCTCTTGTTTTCTTCAGACACAGCTCTAATGGAGAGGTGTTGCATGGCTGTTTCTCCAGCTCAGGCTCATGTGCTGTGGGACATTAGTACAACCACAGGAAAGCAGGACCAACAAGCAGTCAAAATATTACAGAGAAAGAGCATTTGTTTTCTTCTTCCAAACCAGATATTTGTAGTTTCCAGCTGAAGTTCCTCCTCTCATTTCTTTTCATGATGCATTAATGTGTGTGGTATTTTTCATCCTTCTGCTTCCTATGTGTTGGTCTGAACACAAGATGCCACCCTCACCAGAGGCAGAAAGATTCATGTATTTCTTTGAAGGGGATTTGACTTTTCTTCTTCTCTATTTTTTTCAGAACACCTGCACCTCAGTTTACTTGAAAATAGCTATGTGCTATTATATAGGTAAAGAATATTATAATGCTGTAGTTAATTCTAATAATATGGCTTGTGATTTTGACCTCTCGATGATACCAAAAATCTTGCTGTGTTTTTAAATTTGCAGCTTCTGAAACTGTGTGATTACGTAGGAATTGGTGCTTTACTTCATTAATAAGAAAAAATTAAATGTTATTCTTTAGGGCTCCAATAAATATCTGGAAAATAGAATTCTTCAGAGACTTCAAATTCAGAGCGAAGTTTTTAACAGATGCTTCATTAATTTTTAAAATCTGTTTTATTTTAAGCATACTACATCAGAGACATACTAAATCTTTACCCTCTGATTGATGAGTTTGATCAGTGAGGATAAGCAATACCCTGAGTAGAAAGGAAACTCTAGAATATGAAATACCTGTGAAGAGAATAATATGTGCAACACCCAGAAGATAAGGCAGCTTCCTGTGTAAGATGAGATTTGGGTCATCAAAGACACTCCTAGTACTTGTCATATCTGTATAAATTAAATGAATGGACTTGCTCCAAAACTTTATGCCAGCTCCTTAAAATTATGTGTATGCAGCAAGAATGATTTTTTAAAGCTGTCTATTGCTCTAAAAGAATGGCTATAACTAAAGTAAGCTATCATTAGACTTTGGAAAGGATCGTTTATTATACTCCAAAATGGCCTGTTATTTACAGTTCTTATTAAAAAAATTGAATGTGGAAGGCATTCAAATTTCAACAAAGTTGTAATACTGTTAAACTTGCCTTCTAACAGTAGCAAATGATATTTTGGTTCACAGGAGTGACTTATAGCCTTTTCACCACCACATGAGCGTTTCAAAGGACAAAATTGAAAACATCATCTGAATGTTTATGCAAATCACAAGCAAAGACCTTCATTCTCTTCTGTGTATTTTCTGATCTTAATCCATAGTGCCTTCACTGGCACATACAGAAATATGGGTTTTGGTTGGGGTTTTGTTTTGTTTTTTTTTGAGGGACTTCTGATTTTAATAGTCCAAATATTAGATAAAGCCTAAATTTTGTGTGTGTATATATATATATATATATATATATATATAAACATCTAATTCCACTGAAAGCTGGTGCCCAGTGTCAGTAGCCCCAGATATCCACCTCGAAGTGTGGTCAGATCAGGAGGCACAAAAAACAACAGCCATAACTACTCTTATTACAGAACTTGAGAATCACCTGCTGCAATTGTTGGAGTCCAGAATCAGCATTATGAAGGACATTTAAAGAGATATGTGAAATAACTCCACCTACTCCTAAGGAACAGTTCTTTTAGCTTTTGCCCTTTAAAAATTCTGCCACTAAAATTTTTGCTTTCCGAGTTGTATTTAAACAAATTCAGTATGAAACTTCACCAGAATCAGATCTCATCTGCTTTCAGCAAGGATCATGAACCAGCCTCGATGGTTTTGATTTGGAGGTTCTGTGTGAGATTTGCATTGGTGTAAACATTTCACCCATCCCATTTAAGAAAACAAAACTCAAGGGAGAGTGATGCTGAGTTATGGTAGGACAGCCCAGAACTGACTGATACCATGAATTGCTCTCTGGAGCCCATGAAAGTAATCTAAAATCTTAGAAATTTTATGTTTCTGTGAAAGAGGGAGGAAATACAGAATCTTTGCACAAATGCTTTCAGGCATTTTGATGCACTTTTACACACCTTTTTGGGATGAAGTACTGTTCAACCTAATAATTATTAATAATTAACATTAGAAGTAATAAGTAAGTGTTACAAAGACACACATACAGTGAAAAGAGAACTCACTATGTCCATCAGATTTAGTTATTAACTATTTTGTTCCATGCAGGACAATGTTTATCATCAAAACTGTGCAGAAATACTCCACAATATTGCCCTAAATTCAGAGTTGTCCTGTAGGGTCATTTGCAATTCTTCCTTAGTTACGGCTCCTTGGACTCCAGTAAGTTCTCAGTGGAGTCAGAAGAAACACAACACCTGCAGAATTCAGGACCTTTGGCCACAGATGAGACTCTGAACATCACTACCTTTCCAGAATAAATTGAGGTTCCACTTGAAATTCCAGTGGGAGTTTTGTGTCTCTTCAGTCTTCAACTGAGCAAGTGTGCTTGTCTTTAAAAAGCTTTTCCTGAGGTCTGCATTTGTCACCTTCTTATGGCAGGGTGTTAATGCTCCTTCCCATCAAGTGTTCCAAGCTCCTACCTTTGGCAAGAGCACTGAGGCCCTCTTACCTCTGAACATACTCCTCAAAACACAAACACCTAACAGAGGCCAAAAAATCTATTTTTCTTGCAATTTTTTTTTTTTTTTTGTTTCCTAGAAAGTTAAACTATATAGGTAGAGAATCAAGAATTCCTTAAAAGAAAGGTACTGTGATGCGTGTGGTATTTCCATTTTTGAAAAATTGGGGAATTCTTAAATGGCAAGTATTGCTATAACCAAACAAACAACTCCAAGACAGTATCCTGTTATCTCCAGTACTCAGGTACAGAGCTGAGACTCCACAACTGAGGAACTTGTTTTTCCCAAGGTGCTGACATTAAAGCAGCATCTGGAATTCCTGTCTGTTTTTCCAGTGTGTACCAAAAGTTGTCCTGACATCTCCAGGGGTGCCTGTGCTGGCCCTGAAGTGCTCTTCCCAACGCCAGGAGAACGGGGAAGAGCCAGGGGAGCCAGGACATGGAGCCAGGACGTGTGCCCATGCTGTGCTGGCAAACCAGGGGGTCACTGCTGCCTGCAGGCAATTTGGGACATCTGCTTGGAGAATGGAACCTGAGGTTGTCCCACCTAAAGGCCTCAGAGCAGTGTCATATTCACCAGAGCGGCTCAGCCAGAAGCAGAAGGGCCACTCTGCCGTCACCCCCTGGCTGTGAGTCCCATTTTCAGCCCAGGCTGATGCAGTGACGTGGATCCCCCCGTGATGGAGCTGTGAGGACCAGCCAGGCTGTGCCCCCTGTGCCATGGAGGGCTCCTTCCCTCTGCTGGGAGCCCCTGGCAGCCTGCTGTCTCCTGCCTTGGCAGCTGGGCATGGATGAGGTGCAGAGGAGCCAGGGAACGGAGCTGGGCAATGGCTTTGGGGGCAATGACACACATGCCGGGTCAGATGGGCCTTGGAACTGATTTAGCCAGAAATATGGATTGTTCCTGTAGATTCTGGATGTGAAAAATTCAATCTGCTTTAAAGCTTCAGCCAGATAAATGACTCAGGTAGAGACATCTTGTTCACGACTTGGGCAAAGTGCAGGAAAGAAGATATTTTCATCCTTGTCTGTTTGAATCTTTCACCATTATATAACTACATACCTTTACATAATATGCACATACAAAATATTGCATTTTTTGACAGCTTTGCTAGGTCATTTTGTTTGAATAGCAAAGCAGCAAACAGGTTCCTAAACAAAAGGATAATGCAATTTCATTGCTAAAATCTAAAGTGAATTTAATGCTTCCTACTACTTGTGAATAACTGCTATCTGAAAATATGCATCTATTAATATTATTGAGCAGGTGACCACTCAGTGCTCAATAGGAACTAGCAATTAGTGTATGCAAATTAACTAAGACAGCAGCATCTCAGTTGCTGTTCTGCATAGAGGAATAGTTAATTTGTAGGAGTACATGTTTCCAGCCCAGATTTTAAAAAGTCACGTTTTCTATTGCTGCAAACCTCAATACCTATAATATTTGTTGTGCATTTTATGATTATTCTTAATGCCCTTGCAAACACGTGTAATAAAATGCTAACAAACCATCATCCATTACTTAATTATGTTTATCTAGATGGATAAAGTTGAGGTGGGGAAAGCCTGTGGTAAAAATATTGTTTCTCATTTGGCAAACAGAGACTACAGTTACAGCTTAATTATTCCTTGTAATGCTGTAGAGAGATTTTCCTGTTAATCATACTCAGGACCAGAGTTGATTAAAAAAAAAAAGTTGTGGATTTTTATTTTTTTTTGTAGTGAGGTTTAAAAAGTATGTTGACTCACAGTTAAATCCACGTCCTCTCCAGCAGGGGATGTCAATGTTTGGGAGGGTTCCTTGGGAACTACACAGGGAGCTTCTCTGGCAGTGATGAAACACCTTCTATAAGGCAAGATCTCAGAAACTAATGCTACAGTTGCCTTCAGAACCTGTGCCTATGGAAAATATCAGAATAATTCATCTTAATTAACAGAAATACTTCTATGTTTCAGCAACCAAGGGCAAGAAAAAGAGATGTCAGTTCTAGAAACCTTTTTTTATGAGAGCATCCCACTAAACTCCAAAAGATCATTTATGTGCACAATGATGGCCATGTAGTAAAGAGTGCAATCTGTCTCTGGTTGTGTTTGTCAGTGCTCCATGAGATCTTTTCAATATAGAATCTTTATATAATGGGGTTTTTTCAAAGCCAAATCCATACCAATCACCAGGGACCACTAGACAGTAAAAGCAAACCCAGAAATGTCTTGGAGTACAGTTGATTCTGGTTGCAAAGGTAGCCTGGGAAGTGCTTGCTGAGCCTCCCCAGCCAACCCCCAAGACACATCCTTCAGCAGTTACAGGGCAAAGGGGAATGTTCAAACCACTCACGTGGAATTTGCAGAGCAGCCCATGAAAATACCTCCTTTTCTGCTGAAGTTTGGCACCTTCACAGCCCTGAGATAAATCCCCAAAGCAGTTCAGTGCCTTGGAAAAGGGCAGGTTGGCAGAAGATTGCTTGGCACGTGTGCCTTGGCTCTGGCCAGCTGTGATTTCATTAACTTCTGTGTTAACTAGCTAACAAATTGCTCTCTGCCACGTATTTGGGAGTCTGTCCTGTGAACAATTACTAAGCTCTGCTCCTCCCTCAGTACCTTCCAATGCTGGCACAAAGCCTGCCCTTGTTGCTTGAACACAAAAACCCCACAGCAACATTTTAAAGGGTGCCTGAATTCTGGAGATGCATTAATGAAGTACTTTTTCCTTTTCCTTTTTTCCCTCCATATGGGAATAAGCTGTAGGTTGTTAAGCACTGGTAAAAATATATATATACTTTATGTACAGGAGTTGAAAATCTGTTCAGTGAAGATATAAGTAGAAAAACCTTAACCCAGAAACCCATGCACAGATATTGCTAAGATCTCATTTATCAGCCTAACAAAAATGCTGAATTAATCAGTTTTGCATAGATTTAAACTTTTACTACCAGATCATTTATGTAAACTTAGTAATTTATTACTTGATTATTTACCTTCAGCTTTCTGGACATCAGTATAGTTCTTGGATAGCCTACTATGAAATAATAAGGAGTTTTAACAATTAGATTAGGAGTTAAAGAATAATATTAGTAGTTCTTGAAGACATCTTTATATTGGAAAAGATTATACTTTAAGAAAAACAGTTGGAAAACTTTCTGTTTTCTTCTTCAAAATTAATTTAATAGAAAAAACCACAAGTACTTATTTCCATGGGTTTTTTTAACAGATCATCGTGTGGCAATGATGAATCTAGAGCAGCACAGGAGAAATAGTCACTACTGACCACTCACATCAGGGCACCTATAGAGGACCTTGTGATTTGTTTTTTTTCTGATACCACGCCAGCAAAAAGCTTGGCAAACATGAAAACACAGTGATGTAAAAGGTGCTTTTCAAGACTGAAGGATTTGTGTTTCCTTCATGAGACTTTGTTGTGTTAGCGTAAAAAAAATTCATTCTGATCCCTTTCCACATCAAGAAAACTTCATTACTTTTCATTAAATCATTATAAAGTAGCAGGAGCTTTTTAGTTTTTTTTTAAGCATAGAGACATCCTAAATGAGATCCACTTTTAATATCTGAATTGTTGGAATGTTTTTTCTTTAAATTGACAGAAAAAAAAGGAAAAAAAATAAGTCTGAAAAATGAGCTTGTAGGAGAACTGCTTATGCCACCAGTGATAGCATACTCACTGGTGTAATTAGAAAAAGGTGAATAAAAATAAATAAGAAAACATTGACATTGGGTATGCCATGTATGGATATAAAGCCTTTGAAACTCAGTATAAGGCACACTACTGCAAAACACAGAAACAATTTCCTAGCATTAAAAGCACTGCTAAAAGAGAGCCAGATCTCAGCAAGCCAAGAAGTATCCAACTCATTACTGATCACATGTTCCCTTCAGACAAGAGCCTTTCCAGACACTGTGATCAAATAATAAGAAGAACAGTCAGAACTGGCCAGTAGTAAAATCAACAACAGAAAATTCAGAGGCATGTAACTTACTGCTTTTTAAACTTGACTAGAAAGGGGAGTTAAAATACAGCAATCCTTGACAAACTGCTCAAAAATAGTTAAACATGCCTTTCCTTCTCTGAAAGAACTTAGTGCATTAAATGAGGAAAATACAAACCTTTAATATGTTAATTTGAGAGCCTGAATGTGTGTTCCCCAAACAGAGTCGGTGTGCAGACACAGCCTACCTTATTTAAGACAGAAGAGTGATAATTAGGGTCACTGTTCAGGAAAGCTCTTACAGGAG
Organism: Xenops minutus; assembly: GCA_035221455.1. Lineage (NCBI taxonomy): Eukaryota > Metazoa > Chordata > Aves > Passeriformes > Furnariidae > Xenops > Xenops minutus. The sequence goes on from JAWWEE010000016.1 coordinate 16,336,524, forward strand.
CTGAGAGCTTGAAATACCCACCTAAGCAGTTCCCTGACACAGGGAAAGTTAACTTATCATGATCACATGGAAAGTCTGAATAATTTCATGCCTACTTAGAGTTCAGACAACGTGAACTCTCATTTCTTACTCAGTGTTCACATGTAGAGGATTTCATTTAAGTGTGGGATCCCTGGTAATAGTTGGAATTTTTCAGCTGATGACATTTGTGTCAAGAAGCTTATGAAGCACCATCACTACATGGGATGTCTCAGGAAATCTGCCTACAAAGTGCTCTACAAGTCCAGAACATTAGAGCATCCTCTTTAAAAGAAACCAGCTATTAGGAAAGAAAATTTCAAAAATTTTGTGAATATGGACTAGTTAATACCATCTAAGAGGGCAATTGTCCTGGCAGATTTAACAGGTACAATCTGCTGTGTTTATATTGACATTACAGTAATTTTCTCTTAGGACCTGGATCAGCATTTAGCAAATATAAACAGCTGTAGTATGAATGTTACACTTTCTGAGCTTAACTTATTCAATGACTGCAATAACTTCAAAAAAACCCTAAAAACAACAGCAATGAAGATTAACATTGAAAGCCTTGTGGGCAATTAACAATATCGGCCTGCAAGTCTAGACATTACCTGTTTTTTTCCACCCTTGGTCTTTATCCAGTCAAATTTTCCACTAATTCAATTGATATTTGACAAATAAAACAGAAAATAAACCCCTAGGATCAGGCCATAGCTGTGACGAATGCTACTCCATTAAAGTGAGGCAGTTTTGTTACTCCAGGTCTGATGAAAGGCTGCAGGCACAGGGCAGCTCTGCTTCAGCTGAGTCTCAGGCTCACAGCCCAAGTGTTTGCTGAATTAAAGTGGGCACTACATTATGCTCTAAGACCCAAAGCATGTTTTACTTGTGGAGCAGATACTCCTTGTGGCTCTATCAAAGTCCAGTCTGAGTGCATGGTGTTACAGGAGATGCACCCAGGCTGTGTCTGCCCTGTCTTACTCTGGGCAATGGCAATGCTGAAGAACAGCAAGAGCAAAAGCTGGCACAACGGCCCCTTCTGCCTCTTCTAACCATCCAATTGGTGGCACAAAAATGCTATTGAGAGCAGGATTTAATGTCTAATGTCACACTGCAGTAATGGAAGGTGTGATTCAATATTTGCAAATAGATACAAAGTGCTTAGCAGTAAGCTTAAGTGAAAAATGAAATATCATTATCAGAAGAAACATGGGAAAAAGTATTTGTCTGTCTGTAGTAAGATTTTAATTCATAACACTGTAAGTATAGAATGTACTTTGCTCCTAAGAGAGAGTTCACGTTATCACTCACACAACTGAAATGACATTTGGATTTTTCAGTACTTGGAATTCTGAGGTTTCCCTACATTCGAATTTGGTTTGTATGTGAGCAGGGTGAATAGCATACAGGGAACAGCATGAACAGGGATGCTTTTAAACTAGAATTTTGAACTCTGTCTTGCCACAGCTCTGCACTAAAGAGCAAATGAAACTGGTCACTTGAGGTAGCGAAAAATTTAGCATCAAGTCAGGGAAAAAAAATCATCTGCATTTGAGACATTGGCACTAAACCTAACAGAGAAAAAATGCCCCATCACTGTCAGATGAATATTCTATCAAAACTGCAGTCACATGCTGCTCTATTGAGATTAACTTTACCTGCTGAATGCTGTGAAATTTATTTCAGTGGCCCATGACCACCATATATCAGCATCCGACCCCTATCCATATAAAACAATAAGCATGATCTTAAGGCTGTCTTAAAGGCTGTCTGAGAGATGTATATTTACTGACATATAACCTGACTAAAGCCAAACATCATTACCCCTGTGACTGATTGGAGGGCAGTCATAACTTAACAGTTTTATTTCCCTTCTACAGCTGAGCTCCTTGACCACGGTGGCTGAGCTGACATGGCATTTCAAGTCTTGTTACCAGCTCAGTGGTTCTCTTATTTAGAAAAAAAAAGGGGGGGTGGGGAGTGGAGGGGAGCTGGAAAAGAAAAAGAAAAGGCACCTCTTCATTTAGCCTCTCCATCCTGATCATTGCTGATGGGCTGTCAGTAATTGCAACCTGGCTAAGCAGCTGGCTGAAGGTTAAATAAATTCTGCCTGTTGTTTGTATGATCATACACCTGAATTCAAGAATTTTAATTTGAAGCACATTTCTTTTTGATTGCTCCTCTTGAAGTTCTTATAGAGAAAAAGATAGGCTAGAAAGGAAGTTATTTTTGTAGAGAAGCACAAGAACCAAATTAAAGTCAATGGGACAAAGCAACTGCACTGAACTCTCTGGAAGGAGATCTGTAAGTACGGTAATTTGATTGTTGAAATCTAAGAACAGCTTTCACTGATTCATGAATGAGTCATGATGTCAAAAGAAAATAAAGTGGGTCGAGCCATTTTGCCTGTTCAGTTATCTTGTGCACTACTGTTTTGACAGCCAGGGAATTATTTACAGCATGCACAAGTACCTGTGTGTCTCAGGCAATGTGGGGACTAATATGCTGTTAATAATGCATTCTGTGGACTCAGCATTCCTCTTACTTGCATCAGCTTTATTGTTTATTTAGGCATTTACTTCCTGGGAGTATTCCTGGTTTATTTCGGTACAAGAAGCTCCAAGCTCAGTATGAATCAAATGCACATGCTTTCCCATTTAGCTGTAGTAGGGTGATTTGGGAACAGACACACTCCTCGTTACTGAGACACAAGAAAAACGCACACTGAAATTTGTCTAAAATAATCAGAATAGTTAGTGACTTAAATAGCAGGTGGTGTCCTTTTAAAGGAGGAGGAGAATTATGGTTATGTTTTGAAGACTCATATAGCTGCTTTGCCTCATCCAGCTTTAAGTGTATAGTCTACTTTTACACACGAGTTGATTTTTCATGATCACATTACCTGCACTTTCAGTAGTTTGCTACCGAAAGGCAGAGCGAGGAGTCAGATTCGGGTCACAAATCCTGAGTGCAAGAGCACACACGTTTGTAGCCGCCCCACACAGTGAGTGCCTTGGCTTCCTTCCTTCAGCTTTCCCTGTTTGAGACAGAGAACTCCTGAGACCTACAAATAAAGCAGCTGGAGTTTGAGAAAGGCACGTGGTGTTCCTCAGGGCCACTCCTGGGAGCAGCAGTGCTGGCCATCCTTGTCAGTGACATGGGCAGGGGGCTGAGGCACCCCCAGCAGGTTCTCTGAGGACACAGAGCAGAGTGTGCAGGTGACACCCCGGAGGGGGGGGATCCAGGGGATCCATCCAGAGGGACCCCGAGGGGCTCCACCTGGGGGGACATCACTGAGCTCAAGGTGCTGGGCTCCCCCTGGGGTGCTGCATCCAGCTCTGGGGCCACAAGTGTGTGAAGGACAGGGACCTGCTGGAGCAAGGGCAGAGGAGCCCACGGAGATGATCCAAGGGCTGGAGCACGTCTCCTGTGAGGACAGGCTGGAGGTGTTCACCTGGAGAAGAGAAGACTTCAGGGAGCTCTTGGAGCCTCTGCCAGTCCCTAAAGGGGCTCCAAGAGAGCTGGAGAGGGACTGGGGACAAGGGATGGAGGGACAGGACAAGGGGAATGGCTTCCCACTGCCAGAGGGCAGGGTTAGATGGGATATTGGGAAGGAATTGCTGGCTGGGAGGGTGGGCAGGCCCTGGCCCAGGTTGGGCAGAGAAGCTGTGGCTGCCCCATGATCCCTGGGAGTGTCCAAGGGCAGGCTGGAGCAACCTGGGCTAGTGGAAGGTGTCCCTGCCCATGGCAGGGGGTGGGACTGGATGAGCTTTAAGGTCTCTTGCAACCCACACCAGTCTGGGATTCTGTGGTTATGCTGGGAGTGTCTGCACCATACAAAGCTGAGGATGCAGCACGAACATGGGACTTATGTGCATGAGGTCATTCCCTCCCATATGTTGCTCAGCGTGTGGGAGGCCCACACTCCCTCCCATTGGCTGCCAGGCCCATGACTCCTTCTGCTTTGTCAGGAATTGTTGCCACTTCATCTTTTAAGTAAGCACATAATGTATAGTCTTGGAGACAGATGAGACATACAGGACACATCCTCAAAATAGCAACTCCTCAGTCCTGCTGCTCCATCCTGGCAGAGGGGCACCTTCCTTTGTAAGCACTTCAGCATTATTCCAAATTCCGGACCCGTTGTTCCAGTCCAAGCAGGCCCTGCCAGATCACTGAGAAACAAATTCCACAAAGCCTTTTTCCGGCATGGGGAGCCATTCCCGAAATCCCACTGAGTTACAGCCCCGGCTTCAGGCAGGCTGAAGGTCTGAGCGTTAACAAAGGAAACAGGCAAAACCCTCAGCAGAGCTGACAAACACAGCTAAGCCCCATGGTTTACAGCTTAGTGGCAATGTGATCCCGGCTATTCAGACCTCGGAAGACAACTCAGGGAATGCCAAGACATGGATTTGGGAGACTTGTCTGGAAGGATGCGCAGGGCAGAGTGGTAAAGGCTTAGCATGTTCAGCTCACTCAGAGCCCTGACAGTAAACATGGCCAAGGAAAGCCAGGATCAAAAAGTGGCTCAGGGGATTCCAGTGGCTCTCCAGAGTCCTTCCCAGGGAGGGAGGATGAGAAGCCATGCCCTGCTGCAGGCCCAGGCGGTGCCTCTGCAGGGGCAGCAGCAGGTGCTGTCCCCTGGGCGGGCTCAGGCTGAGGGAGATGAGCGCTCTGCAGCGATGACGAGCACACGCTCAAAGAAAGAGGCAGCTGAGCACTGAACACCCTAAAATAACCCCAGAATGCAGAGAGGAAAAGTGCTTCTGCAAGCCTGTGTATCAAGCTACAGCACAACAGGGGGTTATGCAAATTTGGAGGGCTGAATTCAGATAAAAAATTGCAGAAATATGCTCAGCATGCAATAAAATGCAATTTTCTCTACCAAAGCCATACTTAGGGCCCATTTATTCCCATTTTTTTCCTTATTTTCATATCTGTCCTCTTCAGTGTTTTCTTTTCTAAATGTGTTATTCTAAGGCTCCTTTTCTCCTTAACAAGCCCATCTGGTGCTTTCTGAAGACCTGATGTGACCTGGTGCCACTCCACTCTGTGATCCCTGGAATCCCTTTCTGCTACACAACCTCACAAACCTCATTTGAGGAAAGGAATACAAACCCACCGTGCTGAAGGGTATTATTTCTTCCCTGTGCCATGAAAATCCAACAGGTTGGTAACATCAAGTGTTATGAGAGCACAGGATAACCCCCCCAGGGTGTCAGGACTCTGCTGAAGGAGCACCTCATCCTCACTGGATGTGCTGTGCTCTCCTGCCTCCTCCCAGCTCTTGACCTTGTGTTAATCCACTATGGCTCAGCCTGACTGTTCAATCAAAGATTCCCTTTTCCTAGTTCTTGCTTTTACCTCTTTAATGTGTAGGAAGTCCTTGGCATCAAAAGAGATGGCAGTGCTTGGGACAGGGACATCTTCATCCAGAGCTCCACAGTAACTCACGTTGGTCTTGACAGCAAATGCTACTGGTTTGGACTACAGAGAGAAACATCACAACCAGTGGAAACTTTTCTCAGTCAACAATTGTACCAAATCACAAAAAAATGTAGCAGAGGATGTTGCCAAATCCATAAAAATTCAGCCCTAGAAATTTCACCCCAGCAGAGTTCAGCTCAGTGGAGAATACCCCCATTTCCAGGAGAATATTTACCCTGTATTCCCAATTTGACTCAACTGCTAAACTGTTTCAAAAGAGCATCCCCATTATAACCAAGCATGAATTTGAGCACCAGGCAGAAGATGAACAGCACAGAACTGAGTTGTTACAGCTGAGCAGAACACACCTTGGCCCTCTCAAGCTGGATAGCTGCTTGCTGCTCCCTTTCCTGGCGGATTGCTTCCCTGTCTTCTTCCAGAGAGACATCAGAGTCCGAGGGTCTGCTCGTGTACGAATCTGCTGAGCCCTGAAAGGAAAGCCAGGTCACTAAGAAAACACTGGTAACAGACAGAAACCCCATCCCCAAGCGAATTCCAAGAATACTTTTAAAATATCTGCTGCTTCATTTCTTTGAGTGGGTTTTATGTGTACAAAACCTGCAGGATTTAGCAGAGAAATAACCTCTCTTTGCCCATCAGGTGCACTAAGGCAAAGACAAAAATCCCAAGGAAAGCCTCTCTCCTTCACTTTCTTACAGTGAAACCCAGCTCAGCTGTGGGCACCATCCAGGAGTCTTTAAAATACTCAAATCCTGTTTGACAACCTCAGACTCAGGATAGTCAGGGCTTAGGTCACATCAAATGCAATTAAGGTATTGTAAAGCTTGGTTTGAATCATCCCTCCCCATGAATACACTCCATTGTGTAAGTGCTTTGCTCCCACTCACACTGAGCTTTACTCTGGCCTTCCAGAGGGAAACAGTGGCAAAAATGACATTATTAAAAGCTCCTCAACAGTGCAACACCAAAGCTCTCTATTGGTATGACAGGAAAACAGCACATGCAACAGCAGAGAGCAACAGCCTGGAAGGAAGGAAAGAAGGGGCTGCCACACTTGGGTTTTTCCCCTGGGACATTACTGAGGACACCTGGAAGCCCCTGCAGTGTGCAGTGACTGCTCTCTTCTCTGGATTCCAACATCCTAAACTCCTGATCTCTGTGTGTGCTTGGAGCCAATGGAAGCACAGGGCTTTAAACTTGTACAGCAAGGAATGTTGAGCCCTGAGGAATCCAAAATAGAGCTGCAAAACCCGTAGCTCCATGCATGTTCCAAAAGAGCCACTCTGCACCATTATGTCCTTCTTTTTCCCCCTTACACTGATGTGTATCCTGCAGCACAGGGACACAGGTTTGTGCCACAGGAGTCAATATTCTCACTCTCCATGTAAACTATTCTTAAATATTGCTGTGGATCCATGTCCATTGTGAATCCTGATCCACCAGAAGATTCCTGTCAATGCCCCGCTGATGGGCATATGCTCTCCTCATTCCCTGCCCTAACCTGGCCTGTCCCTGGGAAGGGCAGATTTCCTCATGCCAAGAACAGGATCTGCCTGACAGGAGTGAACCCACAGCTGTGCTTTTGATCCTGCTCTTCCTTCTGCTTCCTTTGGGATGTAGCAGAGACCAGGAAACTCAGCAGCCACAGCACCCCTCATGCTGCTCAGGGGCTCACGGTTCTTCCCCTCTCCCCATCCTGGTTGGTACTGACAGGGAGATAAGAACATTTCCTCTTCTTTTCCATCCTACAGCTCTGAAGGGGAAGGCTGAATTTATACAGTCAAATATTCTAGTCCTAAATTTATAGCCTGGCCTCCACACCAGAACCCGCCAAAGCTATGGGAAAACAGAAACAGGAGCTGCAAAACCAGACCAACTCCGTGGTAAAGAAGAGCTTGTTTGTCCACCAAATACTCTGAAGGTACTTTTGTACCTGCTTTATAGCTGCTGATCACGACATTTTTTATTTAAAGGCAACAAAGCTTCAACAGCAGCAGAAAGGAAGAAGGAGAATTAACCACATACTCTAAATAATAAATCAAAAGGCATAATAAGAAATACAAGAAATATACTGCAGTAGGAATGGGCTTCTCTCCAAGTTTTAGTCTTACCTGGAATGATACACTGCAACAGGAAGGCAGCACACCCTGGGATGCCTGAGCCTGGTGTCACTGAGAGCAGCAGACACTGGTCCTCACCCACACCTCTCAGACCACACCATTTCCCCCTAAATTTTCTGGGTTCTGCAAAGTGCATGGGAACAGGGCCCAGAACCCCCTGCCAGGGCAGGGGACAGCACTGCCCATGTTGGTGGATGGCAGGGATCATCTGTGGGGACATGGGGAACAAAACGTGCACAACCCCGTATCTATCCCAGGATCCCTAAGGCTGGAAAAGCCCTGCCAGCCCATGGAGCCCACCCTGTGCCCGATGCCCACCTTGAGCACTGAGTGCCATGGCCAGTCCTGCCTTGGGCACC
>JAWWEE010000016.1:16344571-16367567 GCA_035221455.1 Xenops minutus
CCTGGATCCCTGGAAGTGTCCAAGGCCAGGTTGGATGGGGCTTGGAGCAGCCTGGGCTGGTGGAAGGTGTCCCTGCCATGGCAGGGTGGTTGTATCCAGACTGTCTTCAACCTCCATTCCAACCCAAACCATTCTATTGTATCGTGAGAAACTGAGCAATAATGCAAACTGGAAAAGAAGACTTGGGAAATTTCTTAGATGTTTTCCAAGATAAAGCTGGGTAAAGCCCTGAGTAACCTGGTCTGATCTCACAGCTGCCCACACTGTGTTTAGCAGAGTGGATACAGACCTGGTGAGAGTCATTCTAGCCTCCAGCAGCATGACTCCAAATCATTGTTCAACAGAAACCATCAGCCTGGTCATGCTCCTAGTAAAAGCCCTGGACACAAGGACCCATCCACACTGGTCTGTGCTCCAGGGAAACAGAATACACAGTGGTGCCAAAACCTCCTTTTTGTTCTCTATACATTTGATATTTTGGCTGTATTTGTAGCAATACTTAATTTCTTAATACAGAAGAAACGATGTTTTTCATTGTACCATGGTATACAATGCAATTATGGTGCACAGTGGAATTACAAAGGACATAGACCTTGGCATAATATCCTTGAGCAGGTTATTCCCAGTTTCATCCTTTCAAACACAAAGGTGAAAATGCTTTCTCTCCTCTGAACCACCATTTCTGACTATACAAACTGCATCATGCATGAAACTGCATCTTTTTCAGCCTACCTGCAGATGGGTACTTACCAAAGTCCAAAATGACCTCAGTTCTGCAATTTGATCTGCCTTTCAGCCAGAGAAAAAGGACAAGATTCAGCCTTCTCTGTGAGATTTCTTTAGGGCTTCTCAAAGCACAGTCTAGATTGGTCCCCCCCTTTCCTTCTCTGAAGGGCAGCACCACCCACCTGCTATAGCAGAGGAGCCTGGAGCCACTGGCTCCTGTAAGACAATCTTGGGACCTTAAAGGGTGGCACTTGGAGACATGAGAGTCACCTTAATTCAGATGCAGATTGCCTCCAAAACAGCATTCCATAGCACAGCTTCCCCCAGAGCTTAAGATTTTATAGCTCCTGCTTCCCAGTCCTACATAATGAAAAACTTGGGGGAATACTGACTGCATAGTTAGTTGGGTTCCATCACTTTTAAGACAAGGACACTTCCTTAAAGGGCTGTGTCTTGCCCTCACACTTCTAGGAACTCTGAGAAAGAGGAGAAAGATGTTTCTCCTCAAAGATCTGTGCCAGTTAAACAAATAGGAATTCTAAAGTATTTATTTGTATTCCTCCCTCTTTGACTAAAAGCTTGACATGGATATCTCCATTCAAATTAATCATGGTGAGTTAAAATCATAGAGTAGTTAGGGTTGGAAAGGACATTTAAAGGCCATCTGGTCCATCCCACTGCAGTGAGCTGGGTCATCTACCAAGTCAGGTTGCTCAGAGCCCCATTCAACTTAACCTTGAATGTTTCCAGGGATGGGGCATCTACCACCTCTCTGGTCAAGCTGTTCTGGTGCTCATCAGAAAGAATTTCTTCCATATATCAAATCTGAATTGACCCTCTCTTATTTTAAAACCATTACCCCATCCTATGGACTGATAAACTTTTACCTGGGAAAAGATGAATTTTCTCTACAAAATCAATTCCTAACTGCAGTCTAAAATTGCTGGTTTGTTCAGCAGTGTCATTAATATATATGTCAATAGCTAAGAAAATATTGTCCAAATAAAACAGTAGACTGTGATCAGCTATTAATATAACTCAGTAACTTGGCAAAAGCCATGCAAGTTTCTCATTAACTCACATATTTTTACAAGTTACAGACCCATGGCAGCAATCTCACAACAAGGATATTAACTGGAATAAAGCTGTAAAACACTTTATGGAAGCAAAAAGTACACACATGTATGTTTTATTAACAAACCCTTAACCTTAGAGATTTCAGTGTCCATATTCAAAATGCTACTGCTCAGCTAACTCTGGTGGGCTTGTGTCAGAAATTATTAAAGCTGAAAGATACTCAAAACAAGTGAAAATTTGGACTGTGAAGTGGATCTATTACCAATTGCCTCTGTTGTTTGCCATCAACAAAGGAAAAAAAGAGAAATGTTGTCAGTCCTCAAAGTTTCTTAAAAACACAGCTTTCAGTTCTCACTTCTTTCCAGAGCTTCTGCAAAGGCCCCAGGTATAAGAATTAAAAGCCAAATATCAGTATTATGCCAGTTCCATATTGACTAAGCATAAATGCATTGCATGTGTTGTAGGGATGTTGGAAGTTATGTCAATTTAGGACATGGTATGTGTGCATAAATATAGATACAGAATACCTGTAAATATGCACACACTGAGACTGGCAATAACCCTGTGTTTCAGTGCTGGGTCATTGCCCAGCAAAGAAGTTCTGCCTCCTGTCCAGGTAGAACTTCCTGGGCATCAGTTCCTGCCTGCTCCTCCTGTCCCACTGCTGGGCATCCCTGAGCAGCCCCTGGTCCATCCTCTGCCTCCCCCCAGTTACTGATAGGCTTTGATGAGGTCCCCTCTCACTCATCTCTTCTCAAGCTGAACAGCCACAGCTCCCTCAGCCTTTCCCCATAAGGGGGGTGCTCCCTTCCCTTAATCATCTTTGTGCCCTCTGCTGGACCTGCTCCAGGAGCTCCACGTCCCTCCTGTCCTGAGGAGCCAGAGTTGGACACAGCCCTGCAGATGTGCCTGCCAGGGCTGGGCAGAGGGGCACGATGCCCTGCCTGACCTGCTCCCCAGGGCACCACTGGCCATTTGCTGCCCAGGTCCTTCTGTGCAGAGCTGCTGCCCAGCAGGGCTCCCCAGCCTGTGGTGCTGCCTGGAGCTGTTCCTCCCCAGGTGCAGGACCTGCACTTGCCTCTGTTGAACTTCAGAAGGTTCTTCTGTACCCACCTCCAGCCTGTCGAGGTCCTTCTGGGGTATCAGCCACTCTTCCCACCTCTGTCATCAGGGAACTTCTGAAAGGATTAGCAAATCCACTGGTTTAGGAAAATACACTCCTCTAAAATGCTGACCACTTCAAAATTAAATTCTGTGATATGATAGTTTTCACAATTCTTTATTCATTACAGATATGACCCACAATTTTCATTTTAGCTTTTTTCTTTTTTTAAACATAAAGGTTAAGAGCTATTTAGTGATAAAATTTATCTCTAGACAATTTCTCTTTTCTGACTGAATGCTGTCTCTCTGGGTGTTGATGCCAGATAAAATGTTGTAGAGGTTGTTATCAAGACAAAAACATAGTACATGATAAGCTTCTCTTTCTTTCCCTGCCCAGAGGTCCTTTGCCAGGGAAGATGCTCTAATTCTCACCTCTCTCAAAATTAGCAACACATCCTGAAAAATCTCTACATGTGAAGAAAAGTGTTAACCCAGGAGGCTTAAATCAGATTTGCTGCTAGAAAGAAGAAACACTTTCTTTGCCAAATTCCAGTTCTCTATCAGTCTTTCAGCTGTGAGTTTGATAAGGGCTGGGGACACTTCCTGCTCCAAGCCACATCATGTTCATCTCTTAGTCTAAGGATAGAATTTGTCTCCTTAGGCAACAAATTTGGGGACCAGGATTTATCCACCAGGGGATTTTATTCCACTGAAGGGTAAATTAAGGTGGATTTGTAATGTCTTTGTTTATCCTAAAAATTTAAATATATTGAAAGAACTTGAAAGCAGATTTAATTTAAAAGAAAAGTAAGGCCATTATATAAACAGCAGCAGATCTCATCCAGAATATGTCACATAAATATCATACTATCAAACAAGAAATGTAAATTATCATACGTACTCTGTAATTGAAAAGTGTATTATACATTAGTGAAGTCACCCATTTATCTAATCATAATCAGTTCCAATAAAATCTCATTTAGGAAAGTTGAATGTAGTTCAGGGTGGATGGTTATGAGGATATCAGTCATGAGAGTATGCACCGAAACAGTTTTGAAAGATAGTTCTTGTCTGTAGAAATGCAATTATTGCATACCTCATCTGAAAGGACTCCCACTGAGGGGGCTGGAACAGGGGCATTGGAACAGCACAGGAGTGAAGCAGCTGTACCAAAGAACTCTTAAATGATACTTCAGGAAAACTTTAGTCAAGACATTTGCAAGAAGTCATTACAAGGATGAGAGGGTGTTTAATGTGAGTAAGAGATGGTTCAAAAGCAGAGGAAAAGTCCTGACACATCATTGGAAGGTTCTGAGGAGGTACAAGAGCTTGGAACCAAAGCTCCCCTGGCTTTATAAACCCAGCCTTTCAGCAGAAGTTCTGATTGCCCAAACATGTGCAGGTCTGTCACAAATGGTGGCAAAGCACAACAATTCTCTATCACTGCTGCCCTTCTGCAGCACTTTAGAGCAAATGGACTCCAGACAGGAACAGCAAGGGGCTTTGTTGAGCTTGTTGACATAAAAAGACATAAAAAGACTAATTTTGCCATTCCTACATCCTAAATGAATTGTGGGAACATTTGCTGTCTTGGTTCCAACCACTATGCCAGTAACTTCATCCAGCCGTAAGGTAATGCAAATAAAATGCACATTTTGGCTGCAGTGGAAGAAGGAATTCATGGTGAAGAGGTAATTTGGTACTATTCACCTCTTCTGAAATTATCATTCATGATTCTTCATTCTGTTTCTCCATTTATTGTGCACAGCTCCTCCTCACTACTCACTTGCACAAACTTATCTTAACCTATGGATTTTTTATGATACACCTCTCACCCTTCCAACATTGGTGCCTAAGCTGGAGTAATTTTATTTCTTCTGTGTGTTCCAGATTCAAATGTTCTATACAGCTGGTCCCATTCCATTGAATACTCCCCTACATACATATTGATGGCAATAGTTACATGCAGATGTATTCAAATCACTTTTGAATCAATCAATAGCATGGAGAGTTACAGCTCAAGTGTCTACATGATCTTCATTGAAATGGTGTACAAGAAGATAGAAACCACACTTGACAAAAAGAATATCAAAACATGCTCTTTAACCTTGTGCTGCTTACTATGCCCCAGGTATCAGTATCCACCAACATCCATCAAATACTGCAATTCCACCATGTTTCTTATATTGTGAGATGTTTGTTTCTTCACAAAATCTACTGGATTCTGAACAAAGGAGCTTCTTCAGAAAATCCTATGAAAAAATAATCATTTTGACTCTGCTGCTTCTGCAGCTGGAGCCAGCCCTGATTTGCTCTGCTGTGCCTACAACCATACATACATGCAATTTATCCAATTTTAATAATTTACAACAGACTAGGGCACTTGGAACATAACCATGATAATATACAGAAGTGATCAGGATACCTTATTCCCATTTTTATGTTCTGTTGCAATATTTAAAAGTAAGAGAGAGCTAATTTGCAAGCATATAGGCTGTTTTTGTAAGGAAATTACAAAGGAGTGGTCAACCAAATGGAGATGGAAACCAGACTGAACATTATACTTGCAAACATTTAATGTTAGAATTGGCTCCTGGCTAGATATAGGCCCTCTTCCCACCTCACTGTGCCTCTTAAATGAGATGAGATATGGACAGCTCCAAAGCTCCATGTGCAGCTCCATAAGAAGCCACTGTAGTGTCATCCATTTCCCTTTCCAGGCAGGCTTGAATGTGACTCAGTTGAGCTGCTCCAAATGGTGTGCTGTTCTCCCAGTGCAGCCTGGAGAACCCCTCCTTTGTGTGACCCTCCTGGGAGGTGTCCTTCACCCCAGCCACTCTGCAGGCAAACCCAGGCAGAGCCAAGACACCCTGCATGGCTTTGTGTATCTCACTTCAGAAATCAGTCATCCTCTGCTCTCGTTAGAAGCTGGCTGCTCTCCTGGCTGGTTTCCTTTTCAGGCTATGGCAGCACAAAGCATGGAGGGACAAGTCCAGCATTTCCAAATGCTGCCTGGAAAACCTCTGAACTAACACAGGCCACGGGGTGAGCCTCCCTAATGCTGGAGTTGGCTCAGGAAGCAAAATGCACCCAAAACTCACAGCCCCCTGGGAAAACTAGTCTTCCTCAGCTCCACTGCACGGGAACATCCCAAGCACAGCCACAGAATTCTAACCACAAAACACAGGACACAAAAGAGATCCAGCTGATCTCCACATAAGACACATTACTGTTACAGGAAGGCCAAATAGAATAAAGAACTGGATGGGTTCACAGCAGGAGTTTAAAGAGAAGATCAAACACTGCAAGCACAAAGACTTTCACTGCTGGAGAGCTGTGTCTAAAGAGACCAAGAGGTGACAAGGTGCAGAAGGAATGCTATACTTAATATTCTGTACTTAGAATTTAATTCCATTCTCTGCCTGTCCCAACAGCTTTAAGAGATCATCTTCATTTCAGCCTGTAAACAAAAGTATTACTAGTTATACCAACTCCTGCAACAATATTTTGAAAATCCACTGTTTAATATCTTGGCCTCAGTCCTGGAAGATTCAGCTTGTCAGAGGGCACCAAAGACCTCACTTAAAATCTGTGGGTATTGCTCACCCAGAGAACATTTTTTGCAGTCCCAGCAGAATGTGTGAACTTTCAAGTGTTTCATTTAAGAAAAATAACTCTACAGTAGAAAAAAAATCTGTGAAGTTACATAGAAAGCTAAAACTTGCTTACTGTTCTCCTCCCCACTTCTTCCCATCTAGCTTAAACCAGCAGTGAACAGCTTTGAAATATGCTGGGCTTTAGCCAGCAGTTTAAATGAGTATATGTGATTTAGTTCATATTTTCAGAGCTCTTTATTAAATACCTCCCAGTTCCATCTTGCCTAATATTTGATCCAGCAAGTTTAATGACCATTCCTTCATTAAACATTACAAGCTTTTTAAGACCTTGACAGTGCTGCATTTCATTCAATAACCTAGTGCTGCTACAAAGTCAACACTGTGTGCCAAGTTAATCCCTCGTGTCCACTAATTATGTCCAGTGCTGCAGCTTCTTGGGTGAGCCTGAATCACTGGGGAAGTGCAGGATTTCCAGGCCAATGGATTCTGCACGCCAGCTATATCTCATGTCTTGACACTAGATGTCAGCGAAGGGTAATTGTTGTCTCAATTTAGAGGCCAGCCCAGGTAGCTACTAGCAACCTCTGTTAATGTTTTATAGCAAAGGTGAAGTATAGCTTAATACAAGCATCTGACATATATTACAATAAAAAAAGATATAGTTGTCTAGTGTTTTTAAAGTCGTCATAAAAGATGAATAATGATGCAGTTTAAAGCTAAAAGACAGCTGCCAAGCTGAATGGCCATGATGGATGGCTAAACACCCAGTGTAGAGAAAACCTGTTCCCTAGAGACCACCATCCAAAAAATTAATTACTACGATTCAGCATCTTTAAATGTGCCACTTAATATACTGCCACCATAATTAAATTTCCAGCCCTGTGACCTTGAGACCATTTCCTGAGATAATAAATGAGATCAAGGTTTAATCGATGCAGATGCAAGTAGAAACTGTCCGAGGAAGCACAAAACCATCACAATGTAGTCAAGGTCAGGAGAGAAAAACCAAGTGAAGCTGCGAATCAACACTAATTGCTTTCTTATGATAAAAGATGTTTATTTTAATTTGCTTTATTTGCAAACAGTTCCATTGTACACTCTCTGACAGCAGCTTTTAAACTCCAGCCACAGATGAAGTCAGTAGAGGGCACGTTTGTCTCCTTGTAGAGAAGCAAGTGAAGCCATATTCAGTAATTCAGTAGCACACTGAGATCTGATAAGCAAGCTCCTCACACATCAAACAATACAGAGACAAGAAGGAACTGACTGCCTCAGGTACACTCCTTCCCCTCTAAAGCAAGAAACCAAACAAAAAACAAGAGACTGGGTAGAGACATGGAGATGTGAAGGCTATTTTATGTCCTTTTGAAGCCTGAGTGTCACAAAGTATGGTCTGACTTCCACTGTTGGACTTTACTGAAGTGCTACATCAGATGCTCCCCCCACACATATGTATATATTCATATATACATACGTATATAAATATACATGGCGTCTAATAAATATATAAATACCTACATACATAAGACCGCCATAAATACATAACACTTAATAGAGGACCTATTCTTTTAACAGAAGTAAATATTATTGGGGGTTTTATGCACATAATGAATTGAAGTGAAAGAGTCTCTGCAGGCTAAGTCAAATCTCCCTAATTGCATGCTGCTAGAGAAATTAGCACTAGCTGATGGGGAAGGACATAGGCTAAAAAAAATTCCACATTTTTGAGACCAGCCCTGTGTAGAGCCAGGCTTCCTTCTGTTCCAATAAGCCTAGAGGGACCACAAGCATGTGTGCTGACACCTATACCCTCAGAACTTTAAAAAATATAGAAGCCACCAGTAAGAAGAGAGGGGAGACTGTAAAACAATGCAGACAATAGAACTTAATACCATTTAGATGTGTTGTTTTGTAAAATAAGTATTAAACAACAGTATCAATCCTGTCGGCATCAAACAGATTCAGTTATGAGTCACTGTAAATTCTGGGGTGAAAATGCATCTGATATAATAGAAATAGCATCTATAAATATCTCAAGCAAACCCAGGGACCTGGGGTGATACACAGAAGCCCAGGGGTGTTGGGGAGCTCTGGAATGTCTCCATACCAGTACAAAGGTTTGTACCAAACCCAAAGTCCACTCACCCTGAGGGATTAGAGACTTCCAGTGATGGGGGAAATAGAGTGGGTGTTCCAGTGCAGCATTAACTCAGTGGAAGGTTCCAGAGGGGATTGGCATCAGGTCATGTCTCCTGAGCACATGAGCCACAGGACTGTGCCATTACTTGCCTAGCAGTCGTGTTCATCCTGCATTGAGGAGGATTAAGACAATTATTTGCTGGTCAAAAAGTCCCAAAGGCCATTGAGAAAGGGAAAGCATTGGTGAAACAGTTATCTTGTCTACAGAATGATGCAGCAACACCTTGAGGACTCAGTCCAGCTGGGAGATGGGTAAGAGAAGCCCAGAAAAACAAACAACTAACTAACCAACCAAACCCCCGAGGTATTACTGTCTCAGAACAAAGTCTTCTGGAGATGGAGATAAACAGTAGAATTTGACTTGGTTTAGACTGAGACAATACTATACTGAAAAATAAACCCAGTATTTATAGAAACTTATACCTGCTTCACTTTCAGTCTAATGGAGTTAAACTTGGACCCAAAATATTTACTGAGGTTAACCATTTCCAGATTTCCACAGACTTTTTGTCTACCTTCATGTGTTGGTAGGTCCGCTGGGAAATGCATTCTGCCTGTGGTGAAACTTTTCCTGCTGTCAGTCTGTATGCACCGGTAAGACTTTTAGAGAATGAAAGTAAGGGGAAACAAAGTCTTTCCTCTTATCTGACAGGCCAGTGTTGTAAATAATGCCCTGTTCTAACACCATTCTCAGGAAGTCTCATTGCATGACAAATGCCACAGTCTGCCAACACTGGCAGTTCCCATCTTTTCTTATTGAAAGCTCCATTTAGATGTGTCAAGACAACCCGAAGGCTACTTCTGATAAGAACAATGGGCAGTTTCAAAGGAGAACAGGCAACATTTCAATTACAAATTTCTATTTTATTTTTAGCCTAATTTGGTCTCTTTGTTATAAACAAGATGTTTTACATATGCCTAGTAGTAATAATTGATAGTTCACGCTTCTGTGTGTTATACTTGTTAAAATATTTGCATTTAAAAGCAAAGTTGGACTTCTAGCTCTAGGCTATGTATGTGTCTTTCCTAAGGAGTCCCAACTAGAAGAAACATTTTGAATTATAATTGTCTTCCAAAACTCAAATTAAGAGAGACAGAGCACTGTTAACCCTTCACTTAGATCACTTATCTATGTAAAAGCAAATTGTGACTTAGAAAAGTTGAGTAGAGACCTAGTAGATAGTCTGGCATCACTTGACTCCTCCTGTGTTCAGTCACTGAGATTGGACAGATGAGCACAGATTGCTTAGGCTGTCAAGGGCTGGAAGATCAGGCCTCAGGTAATTACAGCATTAGAACATATGTACTTTATGAGGAGATCAATTTTACAGTTAAAAGCTTTATAGTTTGGCTCAGAAAAGCAAATTGCTTGAAACTTTGCAGAAAGTAGGAATAGATTATGAAAGAAAAGATCCTGTGTTTACAAAACCTGCTGAACTCCTCACACAAGCATTTATTACCTTCAAAAAGCTGTGTGGTATAGAATGCTCCCTGTGCTGGACTTGGGAAACTTTCCATTGTATGCACTACAGAAATATGAAATAGATATGCAAATAAACTGTCTTTAATTGAGGCATCTGGAATAAAGAGTATAGCCTTTGAAGCCTAAGATTTTCCAAAGTGACTTGTTGCTTTTCCATGCCTGTCTCTGGTGATGTGCAGCAGGAAACAGCAGGAGTGCTCCTCCCCAAGGGGCTGAGCAGACACACACACCTGTCTCTGCTGCCCCTTCCTCCTCAAGGAGGACTCCTCACACTTCCCCTGCTCCTCCATGAACTTGTCCAACATGAGCCCAATCCCACGGGCTGCACTTCTTCACAGACTCCCCACAGCGTGCAGTCCTTTGGGGACTCTTTGCTCCAGCAGGGAATCCCTCAGAGGGACATAAGTCCTCCCAGCAAGGCTGCTCCAGGGTTGGCTTCCCTGTGCACAGGTCCTGCCAGCAGCCTGCTCCAGGGACACGTCCTGCAGGGGCACAGCTCCAGCAGGCATCCCCCTGCTCTGGCAAGGGGCTCCTCCAGGGGCTGCAGGTGGGAGTCTGCTCCATGGGCTGCAGGGGCACAGCTCCCCACCATGGGCTGCAGGTGGGAATGTGCTCCATGGGCTGCAGGGGCACAGCTCCCCACCATGGGCTGCAGATGGGTCTCTGCTGTGGCAGCTGGAGCACCTCCTCCTCCTCCTCCTCCTTCTCCTCCACCTCCTCCTCCTCCTCCACTGACCTCAGTGGCAGGAGTGTTTCTCACTCACCTGTTCTCATTCATCCCTGCAGCTGCAGTTGCTGCTGTGCAGGTTTCCCCCTTGGTGAATCAGTGATCCCAGAGGTGTCTCACATCCATCTGCTGGTGGGCTCAGCCCTGGCCAGCAGAGCCCCCTTGCACCCAGCTGGCACTGGCTCTGTCACACCCAGGGGAAGCTTCTGGCAGCTCCTCACAGCAGCCACCCCTGTAGCTCCCCCACTCCCAAAATCTTGCCATGCAAACCCACTTTGTTGCTAAACCTGACAGAACTTTGCAGCTGGAGCAGAGCTGGTTCTCACTATTCCCTCCCAGAGTTATGCATTCTTCCAACAGATTTTGTGCCAAATCCAACCTATTTTCATCTTTCCTGTTTATTGCCTCTTGCTCAGTAAAAAATCTTGTAAAAAGAGAGGAAGGCAGGAACACTGGCTGGGGCATTGCCTTCCTCCTGATGGCTCATCTTCAGAGGCAGAGCAGGTGGCTTATCCCTTGCAGCTCTGGAGCAGTGGGTGCTTTGGCTTGGGGACTGGCCATAAGCAGCTTCACAATCAGCTGCACATGTTATATGTCAATCTAGGCAGCCTCAGTGTTAGAGAAACAGCACCCAGGGCCCAGCAGAGGGGCTTTGTGTTCATGCCCTGATGTCATTCTGTCCTGTCATTTATCCTGCAGATACGGAGGGATTTGCCTTACTAGTTCTTATTTGCTTTTCCACTAGAACTTTACTGCTGCTACTGTTAGATGGCAAATGAAGCCTGTGATAGTAACATAGTGCAGAGGAAGAGCAGAGTCCAATACAGTCAGTAAATACATCACTAGAGAAAGAAACAAAAATGAAGTAACAGCTTGACAGTAGCAAGGTGTCAATTCCTTACTTCCATAGCCACTAAAGGACATGTTGCTTTGTAAGATCATTTTGGGGTACACCAGGGAAAAATAGAGGACATTAAATCATTTGTGATGTTCTTCTTTGGAAAAAGAATAACAGGATATATACCAGGTACTATATCCAGCTGAGAGACTTGCCCACAGCATCCCAATCAAAAAGATGAAGTTTTAATTAGCTTTGGAATACTTAACTGTCCTTGACAAATATGGGCACCAACATGTTTTGCTGGAATAAGAGACTTTTTCTTAATAGATTCCTCTTCCACATTCTACACTGAAGATGAGAGAACTAAGTGCTTACACTGAAACAGTAGGGAGGCTTATTAAATCAATACACATCTGTTAGATAATGGGCTCTAAGTCAAGAATGTTATTCTGAAAACCCCTCAGCAAAATGCTGCTTGTTTGGCACTGTTTTCCTACAGCTATTCCCTCGCTGAAGGATCCCCTCCAGAGCTGACCAGCTATTTTGTAGTGTTCAGCTCCTAACAAGCGTGTCCAAACATCTCTGCCAAATGGAGAGGATTCTCCTAAAATCTCTGACAGCATTCTCAATTATGCCAGGAAGTGACAACAAGATGCTGTGAAGTTTAAATCTCTTCATCCCATAACAGAAGGTTAAGGCCTTAGGAACACTAAGTAACCCAATGGGAGCCAAAAAAATCCCCTATACCAGTTGCAATGTACTAGTAACAATTTGTGATGACATCTGGAAACACTACAAAATTTATACAGAGATGTTTTTCAATACACAAGTATAAAATACATTAATGTATTAAATATATTCCATTACACCCCAGACTGCTGGGACCCTTTTGTGTGTCAGAAGTTCCCAGCTCAGGCAGCAGCCATGGCGCTCCGAGCCTTCCACTCTCCCTCGAGAAGCCTCTGCCAGTCCCTCCCTTCCCAGGCTCTGCTCTCTCACCTTCTCTCTGTCTTGCTTATTTTTGCTACAAACTGCATGAGGCAAAAGTTGCTCCTTGCAGTACCTATGGAGTGTTCAGCAATTTCCTTCGGAGTCCCTGGGCACTGCTGTAATAAATCTGAGTAAAATAATATTTACCCAGTTAGAAATGGGTAAACATCTTACCTTTATCATCCCAAAGTAAACACATAGCTCAGCTCTTAACTACTGTGTCTATATTATTTCAGAATGGAACAGTAAAGAAAGTTAAAAATTAACATATATTTAATAGATGTAATTGCAATGAACAGGAGCCTGTGCAAATAAAGCAAGATGCTCTGAAAAAACGGTAGGGAATACAGAGGGATCAGCTTGTGCTTATGAAACTTCGCTCACTCCTGTTATTTCCACTTGGCTATTTCTGTAATATTCGAATTCATGTTCTAAAGGCATGCAAATATTTTTTCTGTAGTGGAAAACATAAATGAAAAATATACATGTAAGGCTGTCATCTCCTGACTCACCATGGTAATTGCTCAGAGAGCAGTTCCAGGGCTGGCACTGAGCATGAGCACGTGGAATCAGGGCTGGCTGATGTTTGCACACCAAACAGTGGGAGTCACAACACGACACCAGTCTCAATCTATCCCTCATAAAATCTGAAGACCTTTTCATTTAATGAATAAGATGCTGCACAACAATAATCTGTACTTTTCCAAATTAGCCACAAACCATCTGGTTTCTCTCCAATTACTTCTTTTATTTTTTTTTCCCCTGTATCTCTAAATGTTACTGACCTAAAAAAGATTTCATCAAAGGCGGTAGGAATCCTAACCCCTCTAGCAACTATTAAATTGGTCCACTCTGTGTCCTGTGCTGACAAATCATTATACTCCAGAGCCTTACAGTCCATGGTAGTATCTCAATTAGAGATAAAGACGAAGCAACAGTGCTCCAAATTCATCCCTCCATCTAAATTTATTCTTAAATAAAACCAAAAAATCAATACACAGTCATCCCTAGTCAGCCATTGCTAAATTCAGCTATAACAGGATACTGTTCCTCGAGTAAACGAATCAAGTGATTCCAAATCAACAGTTTAGAGTTGTGTGAAGTGTCCTGCCTAAGTTTAATGACATTGGAAACAGCATATTCTTCCTTTTTCTTGTGTTTTGTTCCATTTTGCATTAAACAAACTGAACTTGCATGTAGGTTTTAATTTAGAGTTTGCCTTGGTAAGTTCTCTGCTTAGTCAGTGAGGACTGGCTACCAGAGGTAACACATTCTGAAATTCAGGGTATCCAGAAGATAATGGTGAAATGACTCCAAAACAAATCTGCTGAATGTTATTAATTTCTTTTTTTTTTTTTTTTACTGGTCATCCTAGCACAGAGAGGAGTCCAGCTTAGCCCTTCCATCTCCAATAAAGCTATTCCCAATCATGTCCTAAGGGCCACAGAATTTATTACCTTTGGTACTGAAATACCAGTATCATGTTCAAGAGATTTCAAGTAAGCTTGGAAGAGAAATGAGATTATTCTTGTCTTCTAAGAGGCAAATACTATGCATAGGACGGAGCCATGGTGTCTAATGCTGAGCAAGGATGCCCAAACAACAGTAACTAGTCTACTTTCAATGGATCTTTTAAACCCTAAATGCTGTATGCATGCTGAAAGTGGGCTCTGGTGTCTGAAGGAATGGAGCACTATTTGTGCCACTTCTGTAATTCTACTTTGCTCCTTTTATAAATCTATCAGAGGCAACAGCCACTAAATGGCAGGAACAGCTTTATCCTCAATTAAGAAAAATAAGCAAGCCCATTTCTTCTCAGAGCAGCACTTGAGTTGACTCTGTAATCAAAAAATATATGTTAAATACAGCTATGTTTCACTATTAAATCATTTGGCACCTACTAGAACCATCAGGAAACTATCTGGAAGACTTTTTGTTCTCCTTTTTTTTAGAGCATGAGAACTTAGACTACAACAAATTCTCCTTTAGGCAACAAAGGTTCTGATTTGCCTGTGGCTTTGGGGTACTGCAGCCAGCCAGTGCACATGTTCCACATGGCTTGGCATCATCATCCCCCACTTGTCCAGTCTAAGATAATCATCATTTTAAACACAAAGTGGCTCCCTGGGTGGGTTCCATGGGCAACTAGATCCCATAACTCCCCAGGTACTTTGATCTTGGTGAAACACTCAGTATATTTTGCCAGAATTAGATTCTGTTTTGGTGAATCATGAGAGAACAGGGAAAATGTCTTAAAGATTTTATATCTTCATGAGGTCAAATTCTTATAATAAAGTCTGTAATTCAAATACTTATAGTAAAGTCTTTAATTTGTCTTTTTTTTCCATATCTTACCAATGCCTCAATGAACACATGTCTACTGTAAATTAAATTTGGAACATCAACAGTCTGTCATCCCATAGTGAGAGTTTATTGCTCAATGTTTTACCATTATCTTCAATTTGGTCATTAATGTTTTCTTTCAAAGAACTTAGTGAACCCCATGCACACACTAACTTCAGTAGCAGACAAAATGCTGATCTAATTACTGACAAGCTGCCAATCTAGAAAGGTTAGTTAACTGTTGTTTCCACTGGCTCTATCCTTTTGAAATACAGCAGAGGCTGATGGAAAACATTCCATTTTGCTTTAGATCAGGTTCCAATCTCAGAGTGCAGCTCTGTATCATCCATCCATGGGCCATTTCATGCATTTCAAGCCAGGATTATTTTCTGCACCTCGATGGGCCCCCTTGGCTTGTCACACCTGAGAGGGAGCCACTAAACTGAGAGTGCCGTGGCTGCCAAGGCAGAAAAGCCACAGCTTCAGCAAGGGAGCACTTTAGCTGCTGGACAAACATTCATTAATTAATCTGGCTGTTCCAAAGTAAAGGACAAGCCAGACACTTGCATTAATGCTGCCAGTTCCTGCAGTTTGGGGCAGTGCAGCTTTAGTGCTCCACCTGCAGCTTTGCAGGCACCTGCAGGTGTGGTTGCTGTCTCTTGCTGTGTCATTACTTGTTCACTTAAAGAAGAACTATCTTTTTAGTACTGGAATTCTCATTTTGTTCTGAATAAGCTTTTCTTAGTCAATACAGTGTCCTTCATATTGGTGAGTCAAATTTCATAATTAATTTTATCTTCCTAATAGCTATGTACAATTAAATGCCACATCTGTCCAGTGCTGTCTGATGGGAACTCTCAGAAGACAGCTGTTCATCTTTGGATAAGTTTGGGGTTTTATTCTAAGATCATTTAGCTGGGTTTCTTTGCCCTCTGGAGTTTAGAACCAATTCTTCTTATAGCAACACTGAATTTTACTGCTATTGATATGGGAGCAGTGAATATTTACACTGTGGGTGTGAAGTATTGTGAACAGATCTCTCTGGCATAACAACTCCCATCAACTTCAAAAGCCTTTGGAAGGAGCCCTGATTCTGATCACAAAATTCATTTGCATTACATCACTATCTGTAAGGAAACAGCATGGTACCTACTGTGAAATGAATATTCCTACCATATCAATCTGTTTTAAATTTAGTATTTTAATATGACCCATGACTTTATTCACCTTTTGTCCTGCTCTGTTTGATTATAATTTTATCTATTAATCATGTTAATCCAATAGAATATGATTTAATCAAATGCAAGTCAGTTACTTCATCAAATTATATTTTTAATGAAAGACATTTTTTAAGATTGAATACCAATTAGGGATGTGTTTAGAGGAGTGTGGCGTTCCTTCGACCATGGGAACATTTGACTCCCCTGAGAAGGTAATTTTCACATCCACTTCCAGGTCAAGTAGTTTGAAGAACACTTCTGAGCAGAGCTGAGCTCACAGCAGGCAGTTGTTCCTGTGCACACAGACACTGTCCCACCTGAAAAACCTCTGTTCTCTGGTCACAGCAAGGGCTTGGGCTGGGGAGACTGTAAAGAACACACCATGACTTGCCACATGAGGATGAGATTTAATAGCGAGACTACACTGGCCAGTGGTTGTAAATCTGGGATATGACAGTCAAATGTACCAGCCTCAAAGATTCCTGAATATTCAGATCCCCAACCAACAAGATATTTGCTCAGAAAACTCCCCTGGCCATAACAGCAAATTAATTCCTCTGCAGCTAAAACTCAGAAGAACAATCTCTGTATTCTTAAATTCATTTCTGCCCCTATTTGACCAAGTCTTATTAAATCATAAAAAAAAATAATTAAGCTATGGAGCTCTATGTAATAATTAGTCATGATTTCTTTTTGTTCTACCAAATGATCACTGCTGATAGCCAAGAGCAATTGGTCTGATAGAGGAAGGATTGACATGGACAATCCAGCCTTCTCAATTTAATGTGTGAAAGCCTCATCTTCAGCTCTCTTTCTATTTAATTCACATATCCTCAGTTCTGGTTTGTTTGGCTGTCCTGCAGCCTCCTGCAGTCCAGACTGGCTTTCCTGACAGCTCTGAGAGCAGTGGTTCATCCTGCAGGCAGGTCTATGTGCCAACCTTTGCAGTGGTCATGCACCCCAACATCCCTTCCCATGTTCTTTAGAGAGGATAAAATAGCCTGTCTACTCAACAAGACACCTTTGTTTTAAGTCAGGTTTCTACTCCACTGCGGTCCTGGTGGTACCATTGTACCCAAGTTCTGCAGGGCAGAAGAGGTGACTGATGTTAAATACAGACACACAGAAATGCAGCACAAGCACACAAACATTTCCCTGTCAGTAAGATCACAGATTTGGAGTTTCGTTCAAACAAAGAGCAAGCAAAATAGATATTTACACTTACAAGCAAAGCACGCCTGGCACAAAGTCCCCTAAGGGAAGGATGGGACACTGCACTTGGCATGGGCATCCTTCTGTCAGAGCTGCAAAAGAGTCAGCACAAGGTGCACGTTTATCAGTGCAAACCCCATTTTACAGCTGAGGAACTGGGAGGAATAAAGGTGAGCAGACTTCCCTGGCAATCCAAACCAACCCAACACCAGGAAACCCCTTCAGCTGGTGAAGCCCAAGCATCTCAGCACTGTGAACAGGCTGGTGGAGCACTTGTGACAAGCACAGCCTCAGAAATGTCTCATTTACACTTAATATTTTTGGGGGTTAATATTTTTTAGATTTTCTTTTTTTTTTTTTTTTTTTTTTTGCTTTTTCCCTTTTTCTGTTGGTTTCATTTGCCAGGTGAGGCACTTGACCAACCTCACTAATCCTCAAATTAGGCAATGGTCAGTATGAAACCCCTGAGGCTCTAAAAGAGTCCTGTGAGTGATTGAAGGAGGCTGCAGAAAGGGCAGACCAGCCTCACACTTGGTCCTCTCTACCATACAACTCATGTTTCCTTCTTACTGGGATGTGTCAACCTCATCCTTGGTCCTGTCTTAAAATACTCTGGTTTTCAATGCAAACATTTGATATATGATGCAATTATTCTGTTGTGTAAATGGAGGATGTCACTTAACTAAGGTCATTCAACACAGTGAGCTTTGAAGTGGCATTTTCTAAGCCCTGAGAAGGTAGTGCTTTCTTTCTAGAATGAATTTTAAATCTTTTGGCTTCAATGTTTATGCTACAGAGCTGACCAGAAGGGAGTCTGATTGGAGAGAGGGGCTGTTTATATCCCTCTGGTTACATAGAGGACTTGGAAGGCAACAGCTTTTCAGACTTCACATTTACATAGCAAAGCAAACACTGAGAGTGTAAAAGACTTGGTCTAGTACTGAGAACACCGAGTGCCATAAACCACAAAACACATTTTGTGTGCAGATACCCTGCAAACACAAAGAGGGACATTTCAAAGAAACTAAGCTTTATAAATTAATTTGGTCTTTTGCATTAATACTCCCAGATAATTAATACCTTACTAAAGAAGTAATCTCAAGTTATATTACTGACCTCCAATGTGAGTGAATGAACAATGCTATACACACTGATTGGGCAAGGCTTTCCTGCACCAACTCTGCAGTCATTTTCAAATCATCATGTCAATTACTATGATTAGAATTAAAATAATATGAGTTATAAAACTGTTTTAATGTTTTAAATTCTTTTACATAAAAAATGAATAGTTTTAATTTGCTGTTAATCTAATCTAAATAAATATTAAGCAACAGAGACACTTGGGGCTTTTGAAGGAAATGATGCCAGTCAGCCAGAGCTGAGGTTTTCTTACAAAACTGATTGATGGCACCTAACAGAGTGAACAATCTGTTTTCTGGCTGCTAACAGCTCCATGATGTGCCTGTTTCTTGCAGTAAGTGGATTGCCAATACATTATTGACCCAGCAGCACCAGCCTGGGGCTCAGCTGACCTTGGGGCACCTGGTTCTTTTTGGGCTCCACAAAGGAGGGGCAGCACAGCCAGAGCTCCACAAAGGCAAAACTCTGAGGGCCTGGGCACTCCAGACCTGAACTGGCTGGGGAAGAAAGCAATTAAATATGAGGCTGTTTTGTGTCATTGCTCAGGTGCCAGAAAGAGTGAAAACGAGGTATTTTCATCATACCCATACACACTTCTCTGAGTCTGAACTGAAATGCCCAGGATATTGGTTACCCAAGATACTGGTTACCCAAGCACCCATCTGTTGCACATTTTGAGAAATGAAAAAGCTTGGCAAGGTTTGCAAAATTTCTGAACAAAACTATTTCCTTTCTCTAAGATCCAAACAATCAAGAAAATCCTTATGGACAGGACTAAATACCAAATCTTGGTTAGCACAAAGCAGGGCTAAATGAAATTATCCAAAACATCTGCAATTACTCTCAGAATTCTATAGACTCTAAATATCCTGAGTGTCTTTTGTGGAGGTTACACAACTCATCCTCTGAAAAGATGAATACCAAAAGAAGTTCAGCAAAAAATGCTGTATATACATTAACTCACTGAGTTCTGCTACGTTTTGGGAAACACAGCAAAGCCTCGTGGAGCTTTCCCTTCAAAGCAAACTGCATCTGTCAGCGTTCTTCAGCTCAGGAGCACAGCCACTTCTGTTTAGTGTACCACAGGTAAGTGTTTCAGCCCTTTGCCAGAACCACTGAGTGTTCAACCAGAATTACAGCCTTTTGGGAGCAGTAACCACTGATTCAACTGAAGATTAACATGCACTTATATTTTTCTGTCAAAGAATATATTGAAGAGATTTATGTAGAAAATAAAGGCTATTACAGTATATAATTAATAAAATTTTCTCAAGGCTTCACTGTCCAATACAGTGACCAAACAATGAATTTATGTTTAAATTAGCCATGTTAGTGCTGTTAGAATTGGGCACAAATTCTGTGGGGTTATCACACACCAAATCCACACCAAATTCCAATTTTCTTAATCAGTTTTTCATTCTGATGAACATTCCACCCTACTCCCACTCTCCAAGTTCTTAACAACTCTATTTTTCTTTCTGAAGGCCTTTTTCTTTCTGTCAGCCTCAGTGACTGAAGAGTGATGGCAGCTGTCTGCCACCTGGCAATTTTAGCAGGTTTGGGATAAAGCAACTTGTTACTCAGTGCTGTTAAACTTGTAGCTGTGCTCCTTAATCCTTCTGCTCACCTATTATCTTGATTTTTTCACAGGATCCTCTACTAAATTTGTTCCAGTTTATAC
The DNA here is from genome assembly GCA_035221455.1 of Xenops minutus. NCBI lineage: Eukaryota > Metazoa > Chordata > Aves > Passeriformes > Furnariidae > Xenops > Xenops minutus. Next base: position 16,364,932 of record JAWWEE010000016.1, read on the forward strand.
AGCTCTGGGATTTTCCTCACCTTTCCCCCTTTCCATCACCCCTTTGTTTTGGGGATGTGCAGCAAACTGAAATTACAGTTCACTGGTACACATGAAAAATGAAAAGTCTGCTTAAATATTGCCTATTAGTACTGCAGTACTTGAAGTCTCCCCAAATGATCCCTGCTCTCATTTACATGACCTAGTTAATTCTCCCCTCAACGCTTCCAAACAGAAAGACATCACGACATTTGAATGAACAATCTCAGCCCCATCCTGGGCTTGCATTAATATCCTAAATTTGTTTCCCTTCCCGAGGAGCTGCCGTGCAGCAAAACCTCACCTGGGCTGGTCCCCCGAGTGGCTTTGCTGCCACTGCCAGTGACCCCTGGGTGAATTCCTCTGGCCATTTAGCACAAGAGTTTTGTGTTTCCACCCAGCCCTGCTGGAGCAGCCAAATTTTGTGCATGTCAGTACACAAGTGTCTGAGCACTTCCATTTACAACAGCCAGACTACCTACATGCTTAGGATTAATTACACATTTAAGGCAGATTTGCCAGTGATTACCATCAATTGCAACTGCAGTGATTTAGGTCCTTCCATGAGAGTCAGCATCAGTGCAGGTGACTACTTTAGAAAAGTTTCTGAAATATTATCAACTCCAAACATAATGGAAAATGACAAGTTAAATTTATACTGTATATTTATCATGTATCTTCCACAGCAAATTTAATTTAGGACTGTTCACGAAATGACATTTTCCTTTGATTCCTGCAAAGGGCTGTCTTTATTCAGCAAATGTGTGTGGTGGAGCCAGGCTGAGATGGAGACACAAGGAGGGAAATGCAGGGCTAATAATGATACAAAGAGATTGAGACTTTTAGGAATCAAGTCGATCTTCATGCTGGTAGGTCACAATCAAATACACTAATTGCCACTCCAAGAGGGCTCAGTGCTGTGAGGCAGCATCAGAAAAGCTCAGCTTTGGCCCCTGTCTGCTGAGGGGGCTCCTTCCCCAAGCCAGAGCTTTGCAGGAAATGGTCCCAAATCATAAGCACACAAATCTGGAGACAGGGACCTGCTTTGGTAGAGCAAACCTGCATTTTCCAGCCTGTCACTTGCCTGTTCCCCCCTCCCCAAGGCTCAGGCACTCTGAGAACTCGGAAAATGCTGAAATGTGGCTTTGGTAAGCCCTTCAGAGAAGGTGCCAGCATTCCTTTTCTTTAGTCTCACTCTTCCCCTGAGCCTGGGTCCTGTCACAATCCAGGCACGTTGGGTGTGACAGGATGGTTTTGGGTGCACGTCGATTGCTGCCCAGCCAGGTTTTATCCTGGCACTCAGAACTGACCCAATACAGAGCTCAGGGAAGGAGGGAGAGCATTGCATCTGTTTCTTTCACATCCTTCCCTCATCTTTTTGTTTTGCAGTATAGCTGGAAATTCGGAACATTTCAGACCTTCCCTTCAGATACCCTGACACCGACTTTAGGCATGTTTTGGCATAACGAGCAACAAAATTATAGTAATTTATTGCTGTGATTAAAATTCACTAATCTGCTACACCAAAGCCACTTAACATGTTTTGAGCTGGTAATGGTTCATCAGGAAAAAGAAAACCTTCTCTGGTGCCTTATCCAAACTTAACCAGAAGATTTTTTTAGAACAGCGATGAAAATTATCAGTTTAGTTTACATGGCACTGAAATGGTGACGATAGGTGTTTATATTATGACATCTTTATATCTATACAATAAATACTGTCATAACTTTTCTCTGATAGCTAATGATTGTCTAAAACATCCTTCAGTCACAATTTTTGAAATAAATTCCAATCAATATTTTTATTTGCCTTATTTATATTTAACTTGCCATATTATCAACTAGAATACTATTTAAAAAATTCTATTTTTAAGTTTTGATAATGAAAATGCCTATTTCTAATGACTATATGAAAAAATTAAAAGTATTTATGTATATTAATTTATAGTTATTTATCCATAATTAAATCTGTATCCAAGTGTGTCTGTGTATAGCTAAAAGACACAAGGAAATGAGAAATGTATAGTTTATCTATACACATAATAAAGGCAAAATAAATACAGGCTAGTCATTTTATATTATCCTTTTGATCTCAGGCTACCAGTGGAAGACATAATCTTTTATTTATATTATGTGAGGTAAAATTTTGAAACAGGATTTTCTGTGTCTATCTTCCTGCTCACTCCATAATTAAGCCTGTAGGGCTGCATGGTTTAGTTTTTAATGCTGTACTTGTCAATTTCTGTTATCACTAATTTAAAGTTCACAGCTCCATATATCATAAAAATACGAGGGCAAACCAATTTATATCTATATAAAAAAACAATCAACAAAACCAAACCAAACCAAAAAACCAAAACAACAACAAAACCAAACCAAAAACCTCCAACGTTTTGAGTTGAGTGGGTGGCTGAGTTTTCCTGTGTGCTCTTGATGATTTCATTTCAAACAGTGCTGATTTATAGAGAGCACAAAGCTCCAGTGACATGCACTTTCCTTCACATCTCCATTTCTTCTTTCTGTCTACCTGTCTGTCTGTCTGTCTATCTATCTATCTATCTATCTATCTATCTATCTATCTATCTATATCTATCTATCTATCTATCTATCTATCTATCT
>JAWWEE010000016.1:16375953-16475374 GCA_035221455.1 Xenops minutus
CCTTCCTTCCTTCCTTCCTTCCTTCCTTCCTTCCTTCCTTCCTTCCTTCCTTCCTTCCTTCCTTCCTTCCTTCCTTTTTAAAGAAGTCAAGAGGAATTTTACATGTGAAAGTAAAGCAAAGCCTTTTGAAACAGAAAACATTTTCCACATTGCAAAACAAAAATTTCTATCTTTTTGCTAACATGTACTTAATCTTTTTGCTCCATTTGGGAGACAGCTGAACAAGAATAAAAATTTCCTATGACATGGGGATTTTAATTTTTGAGCAGCTTAGTCTTTTTTTGTGTTGAGTTAGAACTGAATGTACTATTGCTAATAGGGGAATGGCCCTTTGTCACCTGATAAAGGAGAGAGGGGCCATTCCTCCCAACAGCTTGCTAGGTTTCTTCTGTAGGACTGCTGATGGGAGCCTCCTTGCCTATTGACTCATTTTGAAGATCAGATTATGTGTAGACATGATCTTTATTTGGCAAGAAGACTAAGTAGGATCACATTGGACATATTGAACTAAGCCACTGGTGTCTGCCAGTGTTGTCTCTCTCCTGTCACCCTCATCTCCCAACATAAGCTGCAGAGTTATAAAATGTTCTGGTTTCTGGAACAATATCAGTCTTGAGTTATCTTAAACAATGGGTCCCTGGTTAAAGAAGCATTTACAAACAGGCAGATGTTCCATTGCCATCCTGGGACATCTGGGCACTGCTGAAATCTCCTTTGACTCATTTCTTATTTTTTATAGCAAGATGACCAGCACTGACAGAGAAGAAACTCACTTTAAGCTTTGAGGAGGTTTCCTTTCCTGCTGCCTCTGCTCTCAGAGCTTGTTGGTGAGAGAAGCCTGTGCCCTGCACTGTATCCCCTGTGTGTGGGAGGGCTCCTCACAGACCAGCTCAGCATCCCACCAGTGTCCCTGTCAGGACTGTGCTCCCTGTCACTGCATCTCTTTGCCAAAGCAGCTGCTCAAACCAGGGCTCTCTCCTGAAGCACCTGCAGAACTGCCCTCCCCGGAGCCCCCTCAGTGCTGAGCAGGGTGGCCAGTTCCTCCTCCTCCCTTTCTTCCTGCTCCTCCAGCCCACACCAACGCTTTTCATCCCAGAGGGATGAAGAAGGTGCAGCAACAAAGAGTTCCAGCTTCTCTTCCCTTCTTTCACTCCCCTAGCTCTTAGGGAGCTTAAAGCTGAAAGAATATAAGGAAAAAAAAACAACACTAATCACCTATTTTTCAGTATTATAGTTAAATATTAATAGTTTGAGTGAGATCATAACTACTAGACATGCAATGAGATCTAAATATTTGAGTCATAAAAAGTAACTCCATGTGTATTCCTTCCTCAGCTGGTAAATTATCTGGATGTAGTGCAGTTGGGATGAAAGCCCATCTTTGTGGCTATGTTATATCAGTGTCCTACACACAGCATTAGACAGAATTCCACCCCTCTGTATGCTACATTTTCTAAAGCATGGAAAGATCAGCCCATGTCCTTTGGTGGAAGCATTCATATGGTGAAGGGAAATGAATTTAGGTAAAGCCACTATACCCAAATAGGAAATTTACATGGGAAAAAATTCTGTCTTCACTGAAAACCTGGAAAACCCCTACATTATTAACCTTGTCAAATTCCATTAGTAGATAGAAAATCTTTCATTAGTGATCAGGATGAAAAGTACCTGATAATATTTACCATAAAACCCCACCACCACCTCTATTTTTTAAAGGTATGAACACCCATACCACAGGTGGCTAAAGTTTCAATTGCTGCATTGCACTGACACAAACATGCAGAGGAATAAACACTTCATAAAGGCACTTGGCACTCCCAGCCCAGGTCAGCTCACCAGCTCTGACTGCAATCCCTGGAGTTCCCAGGCCATACATCTCTTGTGGGCTGACATCAGGTACAGGAGAGGCAAACATCCTGAAACTATAGGTACTGCTGCTGAAACAAGACCAACCTTGCTGCATGTTCTGCAATTCAGTGCAAAAATTCTGATTCTGTGCTGAAGAACAAACTCTCCTTTTGCTAAAGAAATCACACTGTGTGAAACATGCAATTGATATTGCTGTTGTTAAATAGAATTTGAAGTGTCAATAGCTGCAAACCCAGTATTTACTTTTCCCCCTTTGATGTTTTTTCAAAATTCTGTACTAAAATCCCAAAAGCCTAAGGGTGTTTGTTCTTATTCAAAATAGCTTCAGTCTCATCAATGCACTACCTTAATTCTTTGCATGCTCAATTTCCTTCTTAAAAGAAATGTGCATTGTGTGTTTTTGAAATGGATTGCCGAGCAGGTGTTGGGTTTGAGATGCAGTCCAAGGCAGAGAGCAGCAAAGGAGCCTCCCTGGCCCCGTCCTGGCTGCTGGGAACACCCTGGCAGCAGAGCAGTGGGCTCCATGTGGGAGCTGGGGGATGTCTCTGCTCCCTCTTGGTCAGTGCTGAACACAAACAGCAGGGTTTAGCACCAGTGGCATTACTCTGCTTCCCCCTGCCCACCTGCCTCTGGACCTCAGTATCCCCCCATTTGTTCTGTCAGGTATAAATACTAAAGGAAGGCAGTTTGGGGGGATCACAGAGAGGGTTTGGGACTTTCTGAGTTACATATAAGTGTATTCTATAGATAGAGTGGAAAAATATTTCCACTTTCCCTCAGGGCATGTAGACATGAAAATTGCACTGTGCCAATGGCCCTCAAGTACCCAGCTCTCCTGGGCAGCCTGGGAGAGGTTAGACATCTGTCTTCTCCACCTTTTGGGAAGTATCTGTAACTCCTCCAGCAGTATTAAACCATTTGACTTATAAACTACATGGTCGATATTATCCAGGTTATCCCACCTACACACGAAGTATCTCCATTTTCCCATAGGAGCCTCTGTAAATAAGCAGCATGAGATCTTATCCTAATTTATTTCAGATACTGTGTATTTCCCTGTTGTCCATGACTGATGCAGAGTTTCACAGGTTACTCCACTTCTCCAGCTGTTCAGGAAAGGTATTCTATAAAGGCTGAGGTTTCTTCTGTCATGTTAACCTTGCCCAAGACAGCACAATCTCAGGACTGTAAACAGCAGCTAAAACTGACAAACTCTTGAACCAGCAACTAATTGAAAGTCACTGTGACTGTTCATAACATTTGCAATAAAAGGTTGCATGACCTGTCCTCTCTTTAAGAAGCCATTCAAGAGCCACCAGACTAGAGCATTAGAGTAAACAAAAATCATGTTCTAGAAACCAACCCACAGACAAGAAGGGAGAGTCCCAGGAGAGGTGGAGGAATCATCTCTGGGAAGACAGATCAGTTAAATCCCTGAAAGGCAAAATGCAATCACATTTATTCAAAGATGACTTTGATCTTTTCAGCTGAAGTGTTGTGAAGTTTTCAATTTTTTTCCTGAATATCAAAATATTTTCATTACAGCCTGGTTCCTTGAACAGGGAGACTACTGAAAACTCCTGCTTATGCAGACCTGTGGGTACTAGAATTTCAAACCATCCACTTGCACTTAAGTCAGTCCCTGGCAAATTCTGTGAGTTCTGAATGCTCAATTTATCCCAGCTTTATTTGTTTATTTATTTATTTATTGTAGCTAGCTTTTCTCAGCAAGTGTACAACATACATGTACTGAAAATATAAAATTAATGATGAATATTTACGGTCTCAGTTAATCATCCAGAGGTTTTCTTAAGTAACCATAGGGAGAGGAAAAAAAGTAATAGAAAAGCATCTTCCAAAGTTTGGCAGCAGTAGCAGATGAAATGTAGAGAGAAGCACAATTAGACCTGAGGAAACTGCCCTGAATGGAAAAGAGGGGCCAGCCTGAACTGTCTTCAGACTTAATCTGCTCAGAAGCCTAATCTTCCCTGCAAAAATCTCCTCCAAATTATAATGGAATTAGAGGAGAAAATAGATAGGGAACAAGGTAGAGGTTCTAATGGAAAGATGTTTATGCAGATGAACCATTGCAACAGCCAGTTTCCATCAGTTCCAGCCATCCCATCTCTCCCATGTTCTACCACATCATCTTGGGATTCAAATACTGACTTGCACAGATCTGTCACAGATGTAATGCTGGTGCATACTGCAAGAATATATTAAAATCTAGTGACAGCTTTGAGGACATTATTCCTGCAAGTCATGGCTGGGAAATGGAAAAAATCGTAGCAGTATAACTATAAACTATTATAATAGTTGCAGTGTATTTGGAAGAGCAGAGTGTCTAGCTGAGAAGGGATTATTCTGCACTGGAAAGTTTGCTGTTCCTGACAGAGCCTTCCACTAAGGCAGTGAAAGCTGCCATTTTGTAGGGCACACACCACATGGATATTTGTATAATCAACACAACAAAACTATCTAAAAGCCTACATGAGGACTTGGCAGAGCACTGTTAGCACTCCTTACCATACCAGTTTGCAAATATTGAAGCAATGAGTTGGAAACATGCACACTACCTCATCAGCAAGTTTCCAAGTAAAGTAACTCTTCAAATACTTAGTTTCCTAATTAATCTATATCTCAGTAAAAGAAAGACTGTTGCTCAATGTCAATTTGGCATCCTTACTTGCAGTTTTCCTTGGGCCTCTGAGCAGGAAGCAGACTGTGCAGAGACACAGAGATGACTTACTGAATTCTCAAGGACAGACAATTCTCCCAGATTAAACAACATTCACTCTCTGTCAAAAGCTCAGCTTCAAAATTGCCAAAGCATGAGCAGAACGAGGTGCTGCTCAGACCTTTCTGTGCATGACAGGATAAAACACAAGACTTCTCTGCCTAAAGGAATTCAGATAATGAAATAATCTTTAATCTTTGTCCCTTCAAGGCACTCTCAACACCTGTTATCCTTGATACTGTCACAGGCAAAAAAAGTGTGTGGAGTCATCTCAAGGCTGGTAATTATTTCAGCTAATTACTCATTTGGATGTGGTGTGATTACCAACACTCCTTCAGGTGCAGCGGTGGCCACTTTTATTCTGGCTGATCCTTCACAAAGCAGGAGAGTTGCTATTCCCCCCAGCCTGGCCAGCTGGTTAAAACCAAATCTTCAGCAATTCATTTCACAGTCAAACATTCCTGAATTCATTCACCCTTATTACACACAGAAACAGCTCAGTGTTTTGGTATCTTTCTACAGCAGTGTATTTTTTTGTTTTCCAACCCATCCATTTCTCCAAAGCCAGAATCACCTTTATCTCTGTAAATATGAACAAGATCTCTAACTGATGTGTTTTCATTTGACTTTTTCCCAAACCAATGGTGGTTGCAAATCACAGACACTCGTGATGAACAGTCAGTAAATACATGCTGGAATCAGGCATTTTGGTGCAGCTCTGCAGAGGCCCCAGATGGGAGAAGTTCAGTTTTATGAGCACACAGATGCCAAGACAGTGCCTTTTCTTTGGAACTTCAAAACTCTTTCCAGACCCTCCTTGGACCAGATGCTAAACCCAGCCCAGGCTGTTTCCTTGGGCTGATGGAGAGCTCAGATGCTGCTCCTCTCCTATGTCTTCAGTAAGTACTTCACCTCCATCTGCCCAGACAAATCCCAAGCAAATGTTTCTCAGCTTCAGCCAGAGTGAATGTCCCTGTGTGCAGTGTGGAGACTGCTCACTCCCCTCAGCTACTGACAGCCCCTCAGGGCAGATCTCTGCAGTCTTCAACTATACAGATGTTCAAAACTTCACTGGACAAGGCCATGAGCAACCCTACCCAGCTCTGAAATGAGCCCTGCATCCAGAAATTCCTCTCGATTTGAATTGTTATGTGGTCTTTCATGTTCACTGCAGGAATTGGTATCACTGGAGGTGCACCTGCCTTCTTTCAAGGCAGGGGCATAAGTAAGTCAGTCATTTGAAGGTCACGAGTGTTTTTGCAGAGTGTAACTACTGTGGGCAAGAGGGAGTGGGCAGGAATGCCCAGGGCCCAGGCAGGGAAACTGCTCAGCAACCAGCTGGTACCCTGACAGCACAGCGAACAGCCAAGGAAGGAAAGGCAGCAGCAATAGTGGTGCTGCTCAGCTTGAATTCCCATTCATGTGTCTCTGCAAACAGCAGCACAGGTCCTTCAGCACTGCTTTTCTCCACAGTAGGCCAAGCCTTTTAAAATTTATACCTCGTAAAAAGAAATAAAGGAATAGCATATTCCTCGTTTCTGAGAGAAATCTCCTTAAGGAGTCCTTCAAAATAATAATCAAAATATTTTTTACTTGGAAAATGGGAGAAAACAGGTTATTTTGATTTATTTAATTGTCTTTAGTTTTCTAAATGTTAAATTACATAAAAATACAGTGCCATAAACCAATCACTTTAAAGCACAATACAGCACATTGCTTTGATTTTCCTTTTAATGCTCACCACTCAGAGACTGCTTCAGGTTCTTAAATAATTGGGAAGACAATTGTAGCCCCTCAGATTCCAGTGGTCATTAGCAGCTAAAGATCCTAAAGAGCTGCACTGCTCCGAGCAGCAGAGTGGTTTTATACTCTTAAAGAGGCAATTAATACTTCTGTATTGTTTTGTTCTCATCAGTTTGAGGCTTGGCTGTGCCTTGGCAGAGGGCATTATTTATGGGCTGGGTTGCTATTGCCTGGGATTCTTTGCTGGCCGATTGATGTCCCCTGACATGTCTTACACAGGAGGGACACAACACAGGGAAGAGGAAAGCAGCAAACAGTGCATCCTTTGAGATGGGTCAGCAGCACAATCCCTCACCATCAGCATCAGTGCCACATTCCCTGCAGCACCTGCTTTTGCCTGGAAGACAAATGTACAAGGGTGGGATTTTTTATACCGTATTTAGGCAATTAATATTCTATCAGCACATGTGTCTCTTCAGGACATGATCTAAAATACGAACTCTGTTCTCTCTACACTTGCAGCTTCTGACAACACCACAGGAACTGCTCTTTTGTTCTGCCTACTTTCTACAGTGCAGATTCACAGCCATTTGATCCTCTGGCTGCTCTTCCCATAATGCTGAACACATCTCGCTGCTTCTGAGGGTTCTCATCGTCTTCTTCATCTGTTAGCTGGTCAAACTGGACTGAATCATGACCACGGCCACCAATATCTGATCCTTTCCTTAGGAAATTCTCTCCCACCTACCAGTGCCTAGAGTATTCCTAGGGACCCTCCATCTCTTCCTCTCATTGTAATCCTTATTCTGGTCCACTTTCTGCTCATCTGCCTCCTGAAGATGCACCTGGAGATGCACAAAGGAAAGGCCTAATTATCCCTTGCCAGGAGAGCTGCTTTCTCTTTTCTGATCTCAGACATACAGACATCACAGGCAATGAAAGCCAAAACTCATCACGTGAAAGAGAAGTTTCAGAAAAATAACTTAAGGAAAAAAAAAAAGAACCAGAAAAAATACCTAAAAATTACTTGGAAAAGAGCTGAATGCTCTTTGATAGCTAGTGAGGAAGAGCCACAGTGCACAAAGAGCATTTGTGGGAAGGAGTCATTGCACAGCAGAGACTCTGCCCCACTGCCCCTGAATTTTGCTGTATTACTGGCAGTTTCCCTGGGAAAACCAGAACGGAGGAGAGCAGGCAATGAGCTCCCTGAAGGGGCAGCCCTACGAGCTGTGCTGTGACACAAAGCAAAGCCAGCCTGTTCACTTCTGCTGGGGGCTGGGAACCCCCAGGAACTGCAGAGACAATCACTGCCCCACTGCCCCCAGGAAAGCTCTCTTGTAGCCCTTTCTCCTCTGAAGGACACGCCACTGCCTCTGAGAAGGGCTGAAGCAGCAGGTTATGGCAAGGCATGAACTATTCCAGAGCAAAACAGTGGCTTTTATCCGTCAAAATTAAAAGGAACCTTTAAGAGATGGATGAAACCAATAAAGTTCTCTCCCCACAAAACGAGAATCTAAGAATAAAAAAACAGGTAAAACTAAAGTTTTCAGATTTCTATTAAAACCCACCACTAGTGTAAAGGTCAGGCGTATCTCACCTTAGGCTTGCTCTCCGACCATGGCAAAAGGCATTCTTGGAATTAGGCAAATCTTCAAACAAGTGAAAACGAGGGGTTAGACCCATTTTTTGGCTCATAAAAGACTTTCCAAAATGTTAAAAAGACAAGACTCCAAGAAGACGATGGCTCCAGTCTCAGACAGGACTTGACTTTGGGAGTGGAACCAGCAGTCAAAGGCAATGGCAACGCCCGACAGCCACAGGGCACTGAGCACCAGGACTGCAGGCAGGGGCTGGAGCCTCTTTGCCCCTCCAGCCAAGCCATAACACACACTCGTGGTTCCCCAGGAATGGTCTGAACAACAGAGATCCCATATTCCTGCTTGCACCAGCTCTTACTGGGACAGGGAGACCTGTTGTGATGGAGTTAATATTTCAATACTATTTGTATTAACAAGAACAGTAAGAGGAGTTAAGCAATTTCATGGGGCTTATTTTACTCAAACTGTCACACTTTTGTAACTCAAACTTCCAGCTTGCCCAGCTCAGGAACCTTTTCTCTTTTCATAAGGCAAATAGTCTTTCTGTCCATTGATGTATCCCCTCATCACCTGTCACTTAAATCTTTTATTTTTCTGAGCAGCACATGAACAAAAAGATTGAAGAGCTGGATTAACAATGAGACAATCTATATTACCTTCCTGCCTTCTATGGAATGACTTAAACATGGAGACAAATCTAAGATAAAATTTCATAGCAGCAACAGTAAAAGAGGCAGTGCCTGAATCGACTGTATTAATTGGACTTGTCAAATAATATTATCTAACTTGCTAATATTTTGAAACCAAAGTTTGCTGTCAGTGACTGCCAAACTCAGAACCCAGAAGAAAACTGCCCATTTAGAAGCATCTATGTCACACACCTCTGTGAGAAAACCAAAAGCCTCATGCACTGCAACTTGTTAATGTGCTACCCTGGCACTACAGATGGGAACTACTTTGACAGCTTTATTGTGTCCTTCTCCAGTGTAATGACTTGGTGCATAAAAATGAATGTTTTTCTCCAACATGATCCCTCAGCTCCTTACTGGAGATTTCAACTCATTTTACAACACATGATGAAGCATCTTCCTTGTTATAATGCTACAATGGCACTACTGAGCACAACAATTTGAGCCTGAATGTGCCACTGCAAGACAGAAAAAATTTGAAGAGGCAATTCCACCTAGAACTATACAGCAAATGCATAAGAAAGAGGAAGAAGAATGATTAAAGATGCATTAGCACAGCCTGAAAAACAACGCTCTCGACAAAAGAACCCTTGGTACATCTGGTAAAAGGGGAGCAGCACAGAGATTATGTGAGTGAGAGACAGCCAAAGAATCTGAGCCATTCGGACACTCTCGCTGAAACATTTGAGATGTGAATGTGTCTGTTCAGACCAAGTCCATTTTAAACAATCCCACTATAAAATATATCACTCCTGAAAAGGTTTTACATCTAGAAAAAAAAATCTTCCTAATTAACCAGCTCAAGCATTAAATTTGGCATGTGGAATAACCAAAAATATGTGAGGCGTAACCCAGATACTTTTATTTCAGATAAATGAACATATAACAAACCAGCTCATTGTCTCATGCCACCTCATAACACATCACTTTTCCTGCAACTTGTTTGGTCTCAATTCCTGGTCAGAAAAAAACCCAACCACAAAACCCAGCAACTCCTGAGATTTTGATTCAGTGCAGGGCAGACCCCCAGTAATCAGTGTGCCTTCAGAGAGCAGCAGCTGCTTGGACCTTTGGGTTTGGTACAGACTGACCTTGGCTTACGAGGCACCACTGAGGGACTGCCCCAAAGAAACCAAAGCCCTATGTTTATTTGACACTTTAAACCCTGTTTTTCCCCCCTCCCAGTTCTCCTGTCCACTGTTTGCAAAGAATAAACACATTGGATGTCCTCTGTTAGCAGACCAAGCCATTTTCTGTATTGCAGACCTGCAGGAGAACCCCCACGTTGCCTCCTAAAATGACCAGTCCCTGAACCTTTACCCATATGAGGGAGTTGACATCACAAGCACCCACACACTGGTTCCTGACATGTTTGGTAGCAGCCTTATTACTGTTTGACAGCCTTCATTTTAGTCCCTGGACTTCCAGGAAGGAACACAACTGCCTGCTGAGCCAAGGTAACTAGTTCTGCCAGTCTCAAAATTAAGTTAAAACTTACTAAGAGTCAAGTTGTGAAAGATGCCTGCTTTAAAAACATAATCCAATGAGTTTATATAAAGATCTAAAATAAAAAAAAAATTAAAAGCACTCATCTTACATCTGCTTTGAGGTTTGCAAATTGCCCACATTAAGCTATCAATTGTTTTGCACAATGAATGGACCTTTCAGAACAGTAAAAACCACTCGTATGCACAGGGGTGGAATCCTTCTATTTTAAACAGAATTCCTTCAGTTTTTGTAAATCTGAGAATTGAAATCTGTGCTGAACTTTGCACACAGGCATGGTGAGTGTCCCCTCAGTACAGAGGAGCAGACCCATGCACATTCCCAGCCCGATTCATTGGGAAGTTCTGCATCATTTACTTGGGTTTCCTACAGAATTGCTTGGCAAAAAGTGTGGGAGCTTTCAGGAGTGATGAACCACCAGAGCTCCCCTGGCTCTGCCAGTGAGTGACTGCCCAGCACCCGCTGTGCCTCACAGGGATGCTCAGCCCAGCTGATGGAGAGATTCCTGAGGGAGCTCTTCATTAAATCCTACCCATTTATAACACTAACTCATTACAAGAAATAATTACCATAGCAACCACTGCACACCATGCATTTGCTAACACCACCACCAGTGTGTCTTCTTTGGGGAGGAAGGGGGAGAAGCAAGTCAAAGCAAAAACTTGCTGAGAGGTTTGGCATAGTGAGTCACAGTTAGATTATGTTTCCCTGTATTTTATTTTCATCAAAAGACCATTTCCTGTATTAAGTATACTGTTTCAAACAAGCAGCAAACATCGTAGAATTTAGAAATACGACATAGTATGCCAACATTTCACAAGGCATTGTACCAAAGCCCTTTGGTGCTTTTCCATAAAATAGCACTTTCCATACTCCAATCCCTCTGGCTTCACTCAGGGTGCCAAGGCAAGCCTGGCTGAAAGCTGAAGATGTGGGGAACCTGGCTTTGTTTGGCTTTTCCTTTTTCCTTGTTCTGTGTCAGAATGCCTCTGTAATTCCCATTTATACCTAGACACCCAAAAGACATTTAGATGGCCAGTCCCAGTCTCTTAGAGGACCCAGTCACAAAAAATTGAAGTGGCAGTGCCCTAACTGCTTTCTAGCAAACATCCTCCAGACTGCACCATGCTCAGAGCTGTGGAGCCACCCAGCAGCAGGGTGAAGATGGGTGCAGAGCTGGGTCAGTGAGAGTCGTACAAAAACCAGACTGGGGCAAGAAATGCTCCCCAAGGTGAAAACCAGGAGTAGAGGTGAGCTGGGAATAGCTCAGCTGTCCTCAGCTGCCTTAGCCAGCATCACCAGAGAACCCTTTGAGCTCCCATGGGACTCCACAAGAGCTTTTTTTATCTTCCAACACCCAAATCTGTTTCCACTGGTCAAGATTTCACAGGCTGTGAAAGGTCAGACTGTAATACCTTGTGAGCTATTTAAAGTGTCCAAAGAAACCTGGGCAATTTCAGAGAGCTGTTTAAGCTTCCATCTGTTGTTTTTAGTGCCCATTTACCCCAGGAGGGGTAACATGGCCCAGGACTTGTGAGGATGGTGTTTGCCATCTGCACAGAGGAGTGGAACTGCTCAGCTGAAGGTTGCCCAGCCAGTTCGAGCACCTTCTTACACTTGTGAGGCTTAGTTAGCAAAATAACTCTGGAGGTTCTGGCCCCTGAAGGCCTGGGAAAGCATATTTCATCAGGAAGTTTTATAATCTGAATAACAGATTTCAAAGAGCAATAAAGCAAAAGATTCTGCTCCCTTCCAAACTCCTCCCACTTGTTCAGCTTTCCCTTCCTTTCGTAGGAAAAAAAATCACTATTATTTTACTTTATAGGATTAAAAAAACCAAGAAAGTGAAACCCTGGGGGCCAGGAGATTTGAACTTTAAAGGACTCTGTAATGAACTGTTTCATAGCAGTTATTCACTTTAATCGTGCTTCCTTTCCTCCATAAATTTTCCCTGTACATACTGAGTGATCTCCAGTCCTTCCTCCAGCCCTTCTCTAATACAATGCCCAAAGGGTTAGAGTGTGTTCCAGCACTGCAGCATTGGCCTGAGCAAAGGGCAAAAATCCCTTACTCTTCTGGCTGAATTTCTTCTGAAAGCATCCAGCATTACCACCACATTTTAACTCCAGCACCATGCACAACATGCTTTTCCTATCAATTACAACAGAGTCTTATTGGATTGCTCTTCAGCCATTAGCCCTTCATTCTGTGTCTGGGCTTTACAGTTAAATTTTGCAAATCCATTATGTTTTACAAACTTTGGATGAAAGCTGGAATTTTTTCATAGTTGTACCTCTTTTTATTTTGGAAATTTTATTTGGGATTAAAAGACACAGCTAAAGGTTTGAGACCCACTCCAATGGTTTGGGGAAAGGAGAGAAAGAAAGGAGAAAATGTCTTATGAGTTTTTATCTTTCTATCTCACAGACAAAGGAGTTGAGATTCCCAGTTAGCTGCTGTGGGCACCTCCCCAAATCTGATCATCAGTAATGGGAAGGAAGGATTCCTGATAGTCGTGGGGGTTCACTGACCTGTTTGGCACCTGCCTGACTCCTCTGCTGCAGTGCTTGGCTTGTACACAATTATAAAGTGTGAGCTCACAGGTATTTCTCAGTATTAACAAATGATGAACACCACATCCATTTTTAAGTCAGTGATTATCTGAGGAGTTGCAATTTTCAGAAGGTATTTCTTTTAAACTATGCCTATTTCAGTCCTATTTTAAATACAACCATTAGTTTATTATGCCATTGGAATAAGTGCATCTGTTGACCCTATTGGAAAGCAGCCATTTCCCTCCAAACACTTTAAAATAACTGTTCACATAGAAATAAACACAAACTTAGAGCAATGTCTCATGTCTCCACAACCACTTCCTCCCTCTACATTTGCTTCTTGACAACTACTAACAATAAATGTAAAAGTAATCCTAGTTTTTATTTGAAGCTAACTCAGCTTTAAAAGAACCTTCCAAAAATGATTGAGGCTATGATTTAAACCCACAGGTAACCCCTGAAATCTGCTTTGAATAGCAACAAATGCCTGACAACATCTTGAGCGCTTGTAGCGAAGAAATCTAATCTCTGAACTCCTAAAGGTCAAGATTTACTGCCTGGTAACATGGCTCAAGTGTAAATGCTCTGTAATGCTACACTGGGTGATTGCTTTGCTCTCTAGACAATGTCAATTTTGTCCAAGTAGCGGCAGATGTGTCTGGCATTAAGTCAGAATGGTGTCAAGGGCCCTTCTTCAACAGTACTGCTTCTCAGAGAAACTGGTCCTAAAGCCCCAGTCTATTAAGACCATACCCAAAAGACAGACATTTAAAACTTAAAGGATGCTGGAGAATCAAGGTGCTTTAGAGTTCTAAAATGTTTCACAGTCAGAAATCCTGGGAGAAGAAATTCTGTTGTTATACAAAGGCACATCCTCAGATTACACAAGCCTGCCAGTGGAGCTAAAGTAACTTTCACAGAAAAGTATTTACCTCCAAATTCTCTTCATTCCAAACTTCCTCCTCCTGAATTTCCTCAGCAAGGTGCTGCCATGGTGTCACAATTCCTCCACAGAGGGTAGTGCTGCATCCCCTGGCACCCCCACCCAGCTCATTAATGCCCAGTACCCATGGCAGCTATGAAATCCTACCCTAAACCTGCTTTTTGAAACCATTCATCATTGCTCTGACCTCTCCAAGCCACAGAGACACAAAAATCAAAGACCTCATTAAATTAAATACTGCCTATTTTCTTATGATTCATTCTAAGTCCAAAAAGAAGATAAGGAAAGCACATTCCATTTGCAAATAAAAAGCTATAATGAGCCTGTGGAGGATGCAGTGCCCTTTAGTTCTGTGTATGTAAAAGAAGCAGCACAACAGGGCTCCAAAAGCACCAGTGGAATTCCCTCACACCCTTTTCCACAGGACACTGCATCCCCCACAGGTGTGTGAGCTGCTCCCAGCAGAGCTGCCACCCAGCTGCTGCTGCCCTTCCACCACGGTGATGATGCCCTTCCACCCTGGTGATGATGCCCTTCCACCCTGGTGATGATGCCCTTCCACCATGGTGATGATGCCCTTCCACCGTGGTGATGATGATGCCCTTCCACCGTGGTGATGATGCCCTTCCACCATGGTAATGATGCCCTTCCACCATGGTGATGATGCCCTTCCACCCTGGTGAGGATGCCCTTCCATCATGGTGATGATGCCCTTCCACCATGGTGAGGATGCCCTTCCACCCTGGTGAGGATGCCCTTCCATCATGGTGAGGATGCTCTTCCACCCTGGTGATGATGCCCTTCCACCCTGGTGAGGATGCCCTTCCACCACGGTGATGATGCCCTTCCATCATGGTGAGGATGCCCTTCCACCACGGTGCTGCAGGGCAGAGCAGCAGCTCGGGACACTCAGGAGGCCTCAGGAAACACAAAAGAGGCCTAGAGGATTTCTCATGTCTGCAGCATCTAAAGAACACCCTTGGAGAAGTTTAGGACAGCTTGAGGCCAATCGTGGGCTACCCAAAACAAGGACAGCATTTGCCAAGAGTCTAAATTTCAACAAAGACTTGAGCAACCCAGTTAGATGCCAGTCCCTGGGCCTGTAGCTATTTTCTGCTTATTCTTCCCAGTGCCTGTTAACCATATCAGAAAGATTCAACCCAGAGTTTCTATTTTGTTTTTATGACAGTAGGGGTAAGGTAGAATGCTAATAATAAGCATTTTAAGCCTTTCCCTCTTGCTCCTGAGGACAAGTTTTCCTTCCATACCTTGGTGTGGACAGATGACACTTGCAAAAGAGATAATACTAAACACTTGTACCTGGGTTGAACAACACAGAAAATACTGGCTGCCAAAATAGAATTTAGTCTGTTGAGTAGGAATTTAAGTTGAATAGTCTCTCCTTGTTACAGAGATTTAGTTACCTGGATAACTTGAATTTTCCTTTTTTTCCTCCAAAAACATTTAGAGAAGGCTTTCAAAGGGTTCACACACGATTAATAAATATTTTGCCAGTTGTATCATTACACAACATGTATTCCAACAGATCATTTATCCCATTCTCTGATTTCACTCAGTTGAGGATTCTTTGCATTTCACCATAACACAGTTTCTTGGAGGGGGCTGCTTGTGTTGCAATTCCTGCCTGGGATGCTTTGTGCTGACCTGGCATGCACACACTTCACACCTGTAACGTGTGTCTGTAGACATCGAAGATATCCAGTCAGCTTTTACTCATCAGTTATACAGGAAAATCAACATTACAGTGACTGAGGTCTTTACAGAAACATTGGTTCTGCGAGTCTGGTATTTGTACTTCAGGCTTCCCAAGAACAGGAAATGGTCTCTCTCTCAAATTAAACTTTTGGCAGAAGGCAGTGAGTTGCCTATTGAAAAAGGTCTGACAGAATTAGGCTGTTGATGTGCGGAAGTCATACTGGGACAACTTAAAAAATCAATGTAAAATCCTAGTGCAAACAACAGAGTTTAAAATTAATTACATTGGCTGAGTTTCTGGCTTTAAATCATACGAGTAATTTCACT
Organism: Xenops minutus; assembly: GCA_035221455.1. Lineage (NCBI taxonomy): Eukaryota > Metazoa > Chordata > Aves > Passeriformes > Furnariidae > Xenops > Xenops minutus. The sequence goes on from JAWWEE010000016.1 coordinate 16,391,637, forward strand.
AGTGCTACTGGAGTAGGCAATTCCTGCCAGCCCTCACTGTGAGCTCACTCACCTATATCATTCGAAGTAATCCTGTTGAAGTCTTATTTATGGATGTGTGAGGAGCACGATGCCACACAGCCCCACGCTGGGCATGCTGTCATTAAGCACTGAATGGCAGCAAATGCAATTTAACTTCTCTGAACAGCATCATTTGGAATAGTCCCAGGAAAACCTAGCATAAAACTAATTTCTAGCAGCATCAGATATGTAAGTATTTACAGAGCTCTTTGTAAACATAATGCAATTAAAAACATTTAATAGAGAGCAAACCCACTTTACCATATGGCAAATCATCTTCAGTTAAGGCATGAGAGCCTTAGTGTCTGACTAAGAGGGCAAGGGAGACAGCCTGTAAATTCCAAAGACTTGACAGAAAAGGGACCCCCAAAATAGCTTATCTATGTTGGAATTAGGATGATGACATAGAAAAAGTAGCTCCAGGCCTCAAATCTTTGCCATGGGATATAAAGGCACCTGTAAAAATCCCTGTGTAGGACCAACATATCTTACATGAAAAATAATTGCTTCAAACAGCAGGAAGTATGAGGTGCAGCATTATCCCAGAACATCACAACCTGCTAGTGCTGTCAAGAACTGCATCAGGAGATTAATCTCCATCTATACAAGGCTTTCTCTCAAGTTAAAAATTCACATGCCAAGTCAGCATGGAGGGAAAGGGCTGACAGTGGAATGGAAAACTCTTTGAGTCCTCCTTCAGGATCCTTTTGGTACAAGGTGAAGAAATGACTCAGAAGATTTAACCAAACTCTTGGAATTGCTCAGAAACACAGATTTTTCCAAACAAAGTATAGATTTAATTTTTAAAAAAGATAGAAATTAGATGTGGTGGCTTGAAGAAAATAAATATTTCTCTTCATTTGTTACCATGTTGTTTGCTGGGGTCCCCAGCTGTCTGCAGAGCACCCACGTGACCTCAGGGTTTTAAATCAGGTCTCATACAAGTTAAAGTGAGAAGAGATTTTCAAGGAGAAGGTGGGATATTTGCCATTCCCTGAAAACTCTTAATGAACAGCAACATCTAGAAAGACAGAAATCTTAGGTCTCTGATTCCCACAATAAGAGATGACTTGTGAACTGCACCTGCAGCAGAAACAGCTCTCCCTCTGAGCAATGGAAACAAACCTCTGCTGCCCAGGAAGATCCTCCAGGACTGGCAGGATCCAGCCAAGGTCTGGAACTCCAAAGTTCAGCTGATGAGCTCGGTGAGACCCAGTGGACTGGCAATGCTGGCACAGAGAGCCCTGAAGAGCACAACAGAGAGAGCAACCAGAGCCAGCCTGCCCAGCACAGGCAGGTCAGGAGCCAAGAGAGGAAGGAGCTGCCTCCCTTCATCCACAGGCCAGTCGTGGCATTTGTAAATCAGCAGGGAAGCACATCTGAGCACAGGGAAGCACAGCCAAGAACACACCTGCAGAAGCCCAGCTGAGAACCTGCAGTGATCCTGGTGCTCAGAGGTACCTGCAGAGTCCATTTCTCATGTGACTTTTACAGTATGTGAGACACTAGAGTTGCCAAATGGCTCAGAAACACCTGCAGCCTTCAGTGGGTTAAAGGATTTCATAACAGGCTGAAGATGAGTAACATTTATAAGCTTCAATTTGTCTGAAGTGAATCAATATGCAAAACTAATGAGATCATAAATTTTTGCTCCAGTTAGTGTGCTAGGTGGAAGGTGGAGAGCAGGGAGAGGCAGGAAGATGAGAGGCTGCCCAAACTCACCAACTTGATGAAATTAATTTAATCTGCAACAAAGAATAACACCCATAAAAGCAGAGATGGTCAGCAATGGCTGTAACCACATGAAGTCTTACAAGTTACACGTGTATGCACCGACTGGATTGCTACTCCTACAACCTCCAAGAGCAGCAAACAAAATGCAGAAAGCATTGCTGCAGTGAAGCAACAGGATCTCTGCCTGATCTCTGATAGAAATACCACAGATACAGAGGGAGATTGCAGAAATAGCAGGTAGGTATGGAAGAAACCCATTCAGAGTGCAATGCTTCAGATTAACATATTTATTACAGTAATCACAAAGTATGAGACCATCTGTCTGCCAGAATTCTTGGGGTTTTTACTTTTTAATCCTTACAACTCTCATTTGAGATTAATATGACATTCTCCAACCAGAAATTATTGTTTTGATTATACACATACAAACACACACCAACTGACCAAAATTAAACCAATTCATATTAAATTGCTTATTTTGAAGATGCTTATTTTTAAAAAATAAAAATAAAAAAGTATTTTGTCTTGGTAAAAAACCAACTACTACCAAAATTGTGTCTCACCTTCAGGGCAGAAAGGACCAAGCACTGCCTCGAGACTCAGCTGACAGAGGGGCATGGACTGGCCCTGCACAAGGTGTGGTGCAGCTGCTGTGAGACAGGTAAAGGCAGACACCTACTGATCCATTGCCTTGTAGTTTAGCCTGGACACTCAACAGCTCCCAGAAACCCTGAGTGTCCAAACTGGGACTTACTTTACCTGTTTGGGGGTTCCTCTAGTCTGACCAGTCATGGAATAAGATAAATCTTAAACATGATGTAATTGTGGTGTTATTCATATGGTGCCTGGGGAGGATGATCAGATTATGGGTTCATCAGGATTTCAAACATGCAAGATAAACACAAGATGAGAAAATTCTGTGTTTGTTTGAAGGTTAATCCAGTTTTCCCAAATATTCAGTATAGGCTCATCCCATGAAAGCAGAAACAGGCACATTTACTCACTGCAGCATCTTCTTTTTGCATTTCTGCCTTAGCCAAGGTAGCAAGGCATGAGGAAGCTGGAATTCCCAACCACTCTGAACTGAAGGCTTAAATCTGTAAGTCTGATCACAAGAATTGCTTTTCTGAACTCCCTTCAACAGATTTATAATACTAATACTTTCTATGTTTCTTGTATTTCTTTACTTTTCACAGTTCACAACTGAAAGAACATTACAGAGCATTCTGTTTAGCTGCTGTTTCTTTCCCTTTTGGTTAATGCTGGTTTGAGTTTCCTTACACAAGGTTTGTGTGCCTCAAACTCATAATAAAGACAGGGAAAGGAAAGTCCAGTAGCTGGCATGCAATCCCAGAGCATGGGAACCAGGTCAGTCCCACACTCTTTCATGAATCCTGGTAAATGGGATACAGCAAGATTCTCAAGGCATAAGGTCCAGCCTTTGTGTCTCAAATCCTACTTTTTCTTTTAAAATACTCACAACATTTGCATTTTTTCATAGTGAAGTTGGTTTTCTGAGGATTACGTTGAAGAGTGCAAGGTCTTCAGCCCTCAGCAATGTGGGCAAAGTTCTTAGGAGACAAAGCTGAGGCAATAATGTTAAGGAAACAAGACCTTCCAGGGGGTAAAGCTAGAATATACATACTGCTAGCTGATGAATGATGTTTGTTAGTCTTCACTTCCCCCATCACCAAACACATATGATTTCACATTCTTCACATTGACACAAATCATCTTAAACAAACCTTTTGTCTGATAATGCCTAAATTCTTACATCAACCACCTGCAAAACATGTCTTTGCCTTGTGCTGTGCACCACTGGCTATTAAGGAGGAAAAGGAGACCAACCTGTTTCTATTATATCCTCAGATTTGAATCATAAAAGTGTTGTAACTCCCAGCATGGAACCACAACTGAAATGAGCTAGTCCTTAATTAAACAGAGGTTGAAGCTCATTGTTTAATTAAACAGATGTAAGTGCCTAATCATTCAACTATTCCAAGCATACACTGCCTATCCTTTAATCTCACCACCCACATGATGGAGGCACAGCTCTCACACTCCACTGCAATCAAACTATTTCAAATAAGCCAACCGATGCTTTTAACAGAAATGTTTTTCCAGTGACTAGATAAGCAGGTAAAAGAAGAGTGAAAGTGAATTTCCAGGAGAGCCCTTTCCAGTAAAGAGTGTGTGAAAGGAGAGCAGGACACGGCCCTGCAGTGCACACACAGCACTCACAGCTCTTGGCTGTGCTGCCATGCACAGACCACCTTAGGAAAGGCTTCACAGGGCCACATGTGCCTTTCAAACAACACCCTGCAATGTGCTGGGTACTCTGTAGGTCCTCATTTGGGCAAAGAAGGTAAATTGTACCTAGAATCCTTTCAGAAAGCCTGAGCTCCATGTACATGCAGTGAGTAATTCAACAATCTACAAGATGAACCTACTTACAGTGCTACAGACTCTGGCTTAGATGTTCTGAGTGAGATACCTCATGTCAGAGGAGGCAAATACTTCTCTATATATTCATTTTGTGTAGAGATTGCTACTCATTTGTCATGAGATTGCTACTTTCTGGAGCAGAAGAGTTAATCTGAAAGGATTTTGCTGCATGAAGGGAAAATCCACACTGATAGGTTGGGTAGTCAGCCTTTTCCCTACACCTGACAGATCCAATGGTTTACGAGGAGAGCAGAGGGAAAGAGATTGACAAATTTCTCCAGATTCCTCAAGCCACCTGGTAAAACCAGAGTGGATTCCAGCATAGATTAAAACACGTGGACAGGGAGTTTGAATTATCATCTTTAGGAGTGAAAGAAGGTTTAGACATGGACAGAGAAGCTGCAGGTACAGTTTCATATTTGACAGGAGAGTCACCCCACGAGGACTCTGCTGATTTTCTGTGTCCAACCACGTGTTGTGCCTGTGGCTCCTGCCCCCTCAGGCTGCACTACAGTGGGGCACTGGGGCAGCAAAGTAGCCCCTTGTCTCCCTCATTCAGTGATTTCAATGTTAGACCTCTGTTTCCAACCCATATCCCAGCACAAGAGCATTTGTTTGCTGGATCAGGAGAAGGTTTGGCTGACAACAACTCCCTCACCCAAAACTAAAAGTCCCTGGCCTCTACCAGTAAAGCACAAGGAAGGGGAAAAGATGAGAAAGTTATTAGGAATAGGGTTGGTTTCTTGGTTTTGTAAGACAAATCCATGCAGACTTAAGAATGCACATCAAGTTACTTTTATTGTTTTTAGCATTGTTTTAAACAGCAGTTAATTTTTTGTGATTCAAAAGTGAACAGTCAAATTTCTTTCTGCAGTTGGTTCAGAGAACAGAGAGAGCACCCTCACCATAGCAGGGACAAGAGGCAAGAGCAGAAGAGCAAGAACTTCTCAGATGAGCTTTACCAAAGGCTTCCTAATGCAGTCCTGCCTGTGCCCACCACTGCCTGACACCTTGACCTGAAGACTCAAGTACTTGCTGCCAGAAAAACTTTAATTTTTAAAAATCAGATAAATGTGGGGACTGTTAGCTGTTTTCTTACAGGGGAGGCTGGATCACACCTTTCCAAGGGAACAGAAGTCAATTCCTTTGCAAGTACCAAGCCAGTAGCCTGAAACACAGCCTGGTGATGTTGAGACAGCCCAGCAGTGAGCAGAGCAGGCAATCCCACACGGAGGGGAATGTGCAAGGATTGATCACATCAGGAAGGAGTGAGTCTTTTGTGCTCGCATTGCCAGGTAAGCAGTCCAGGCTTCAGCCCTCACCAGTGTCTGGAAACGGTCTGAACTTCCACAGATAGCCAGCTGTGGAGTCAATTACTGAAAAAGCACAAGACACACTTGCAGCAATTAATTTTCTGAAACCACACACCAGGTGGGGGAAAAAAAGTGGAAACTGCTACAAGGTGGAGAATCAAAGATTTTTGAAAAGGAACTGTTCTAGCTCAGCTTTGCTGTTCCTCGGTGGCAGCACGGTCACACTTGCCATCATGACTCTTTCCACAAGAGAACAAATAGTTTTGAATAGGTTTCAACATGAATATTACAATGCAATTATATTCGTTTTCCCCATATGTACAGCTTCCACAGGGAAAAAAAATGTACTGGGTAAGAATCATTCCACAAAGGTAAATTTGCAGTGTTAGTGTTAGGGGTTTTTTTTGCTAACTGTAAAGTAAAAGCAGAAATTTAAACTTCCCATCAGCCACTGTCACCAAATTACCGTGTAGTGCCAGTAATGCCACAAGGTGACGGGTTCCTGTTGTTTCCCTGGCCAGCAGCACCACCCAGGAGCGCCCGACAACCAGGGAACTTCCCACAAAGACACTTTGCTTCCCATAGATCTCCATCCATAACCTTTACTGGTCTCAGTAGGATCATTACATCCATTAGACTGTGGACTCAGCACTGCTTTAGCTCTTAAGTTAATACAACTGAGACTTTTTTTTTTTTTGCTTTCCTATTGGGAAGTAGCATGTGCAATTTTAGTGATTTCTTAGATCATTCCATAAGTAAATCAAATATTCTTTCAAGCCTAGTTATCAAAATTGTGTCCTTTGATACTACATCCTCCATCAAACTGCAGTAATCCAGATCAACACATTTTAAACCTCCACTATCTCTCCTAATATCATTCTAGCAGATAGAGTAATTAAATTTGTACATTTTTTTTAAGTCCTACTCAATAAATCTGAATAAATTAACAACGCATTACTAAGGCTGCTACATTAAATTTGCATAGTGCATTTAATGAATATGCAACTGCAAGTGAAAAGGTCTGCTACTGTGAACCTTCCACATTAGCATAACTACTTCCAGCATGTTTCTTAAATAATGCACTCATTTGCACATCACTGACTTGGCTAATTCTGACTTCAGTCAGGGTAGCCTTGTAATTAAGACTCTTGCTTTAATTTTTAATGAAGTTTATGTTACATCAATCCTGACAGTAATGAGGGGACATGGAAACAAAAAGGCTGCTAATAATTAAATTCACAAACCAGTTTGAGGGATAATAATTCCTGAGGAGAAATTACATGACTAATTATTAATTAAATATTCATACTATTGCAGGGCCATCTCCCTTAACTGCTCCTTCTTGTTGGCAATAATGCTGAGATGTGGATGCCTTCCTGCAACCACTCTGATTTTAAGGTCTTTGGTTAATTTTAGTGCACCATTAATCAATATGACACAAAAAATAAAATTGCTTTAATTGGTATCATTTTATTGTTTCTAAATATTACTACAGTTGGTTTAGTTGTGTAGAATTAATCTAGTTATTCGGTGCCCACTTTATGGGAACATAAATCCAGTTTATATCCATAAACTTCTAATGGCAGGACAACTTGACCTTTTTTTGTAACATTACTGTTTACAGATAATTACACCAACTCTTTAAAAGGTTGTTTAATAGCTTTGCATTCATCATAGTAAAATGAAAAACATGCATATTATTTAACTCCAGACTGTTCTAAGAAGGTCTCAAAGACCCTAATTTACCCCTGCTGAAAAGTAAGCAATATTAATTTGTGTATTTTTAAGGAATCTATGAGAGCTTTTCCTCAAATGCATACAAACAGATCGAAAGTGTTTGTGTGTGGATCTCTATTCATCTTTCACACAATTTAGATTACATCTGTAGCAGAAATAACAGCACTGCAATGACATCTGCCACAGAAAGAGAGATGTCAGTGTGTGGCTTTCTCCATGACGCAGGTCTTGAATTGATAGTTTTCCAATCTCTCATACACAAATACCATAAATTCACAGAGGAATTAGACTGATTAATCCTAATTTATGTCGACATTTATATCAGCCAGGATTCTGCCTACTAAAAGTGTCATAATAAACCTTTACGATTACATGTTTATAAAAGAAGTCCAGTTTGTAGGGAAGTTTAGCAAGGGGAAAGAAATCCTTTAAATGAAGCTTATTAGTCACCAAACTCAGTTGCACTATGAATTTGTTTTAAAGTGTTAGTGCTTTAAAGAGAGAATATTTTGCATAGCACAAAATTGATTCTCAAGTTATTAAAAAGACATAACGCATGTCCTTTTATCCTGAAGGGGCATTTGGAAATTCTGAACCAGGGCAAACATTTCATTTTTCTAATAATTCAAACCAGTTGATTCATCAAAGTGAAACAAGTCCATCACCATACACGGGGCAATGATTCCCTTTAGCAAGCACTTGTCACATTACTACAATCTGACAGGTTTGTAGGGCATTATTACTAGCTCTGATTTGTACCACTCTATCCCTTTTACTAAATCTTAAAAATCTTTTTAACTTTTCTTTTTTCCTCTACTCTCTTAAACTAACACCTGAAGGCAATTTAAATATACCACTCCATAATGAAATACCACTTTCATTCTCTCTAGAATTAAGATGTCATTATCAACCATCTGTTCCTGGTCCTGCTCTCTAGTTCTTCCATCAAAGAAATAATTCCAGGCATGAAACACCTCATTGAAGCAACAATCACCTGAAACTGCTGGAGTGCTGCAATCTAAGGGTGGGCTTGGCTTGCAGGGGAGACAGCAATCCAAGAAACTTTCAGATCTCTTGACATCACTGTACACTGTACACTGAGAGAGGTGGGGAGAATTCCTGCTTTGTCTGTCTCCCCATTCCTGTCTCGAGAAGCAGCACCTCTTCCTTGCTCTGCTGAGCTGCCTAAAGTACAGTGTGGGCTGTGCAGGACAGAAAGTGTCTGAGACGTTCCCAGGTTAAGGATCAAAGTCCCTGTTTAAGGGCCACGGATACAGGGCTCATCCTGCTGCATCTCAGTGAGGTTCTGGGAGCTGACCCAGGGTTGATACCAGCAGTGCTGACAGCACCACTCCAGCTGTGCTGCTCCGAGCACCCCCTGCATTGGACACTCACACCTGCAGCAGCAGCAGCACACGGGCTGTGGTTCCTCTCCACACCTCCACAGAGCTTGCTCTGCCCAAAACAGAGTCTGTGGGTGCTGAGGAGGGAGGACCTGGGGGACAGGGAGCAGGGGAGGTGATGGCAGGGCCCGCAGGTGGCAGCCACCAGGCAGCACAGCCAGAGGTGCTGGGCTCCCAGTGCTTGGAGCAGCAGTTCTCCAGGCAGGTGCAGGAGGGCACACACTGTGGGAGCAACCCCAGCCCAGCCAGCTGCACTGACTTCTCAAAGGAATGCACCTTCGTGTCTCCTGACGTGACCCTGCCAGGCAGTGGGGTGGGGAATGGCCCCTCTGCAGGGCACTGACACACCACACCTGGGCACACCTGCTCGTGGCCAGCCCAGGACACCACAGAGCTGTGTGTGTTCCACCCTGTTGGCCTAGCTGGATGTAAAGATGTCTAGAAAACCTAAAATTGCCTAAATTCTACCAGCCTAAGTTTTTCAGAAAGTAAAATGGGGTTTATCTGATGAAATTTGGCCAGCCCTAATAACCACTAGATTAAACTAAACCCAAACTTACTGGAAGGTTAAATTAGCTTTTTGTTTACTCTCAGATGTGGCAGCATTTCATGCATATTTTCACTTCCCTTGCTCTGTGGTGCTGCCACACCGTACCATTAATTTCCCTTCTCTGACTCCCTGTTATAGGTTCTCTTGCTGAAGTGTTTTGGGAAACATCCTTTTGTCTACATTACTACGCCCACTTAAGGATGGGTAGTCCCCGTTTTTCAACGAAATTACTGACAATGGCCCATCACTGCTGACTTTTATTTGTTTTCAAATAGAAAGATACTAAAAAAACGTTATTGGAACATTAGAAACTGCCCCATCAAAGTCTAAAGTTACAATAAAGGAGAAGAGGTGAGCATACCCAGCTGTTGTATTAAAAAGGGCAAGCCTGGGAACTAGAAACCAGCTTGCCTTGCTTTGCTGCTCAAGAAATAAGGCAGCAGATAAGCACCAGAACATAACAGGGTAATGCTGTGCCATCTTCCTCTCACAAATCTAACATTCTTCTGCAACAGGATTACCAGTCTTGTGGGTAAAGACAATGGGTGTTTTAGGTCTTGCCTTTGGTAAGGTGCATCATCTCTTCTGGCATTCTAATGAGGGAAACGAAAAGCATCCATGAGAGCGTTGTCATGGTCTAACCCCAGCCAGCAGCTACACAGCACAGACCACCCCTCAGCCCACCCTGGGGGAGGGAGGCCGAAAATAAAAGGCAAAATTCACGGGTTGAGATAGGAATGGTTTAACAACTAAAACAGAATATGATGAAAACAACAAAAAGGAGAGGGAGAGAGGAGTAAAACCCAAGAAAAGAACTGCTGCACACTACAATTTCTCACCTCCCCCTGGTCGATGCCCAGCCTGTCTCCAAGCAGCAGCTGGCACTACCCAGCCAGCTCCCCACAGTTCATATCCTGAGTGTGACATTCCTGCTGTGGAACATCCCTTGGGCCAGTCTGGGTCAGCTCTCCTGGCTGTGCCCCCCCAGCTTCTCGTGCCTCTGCTCACTGGCAGAGCATGAGACATTGAAAAGGCCTGGATTTAGGGCAAGCACTACTTAGCAACAGCTAAAACATCAATGTGTTATCAACATTGTTCTCCTGCTAAATCCAAAGCACAACACTGTACCGGCTACTGAGAAGAAAACTAATTGTATCCCAACCAAAACCACAACAAGTGTGAACTCTAAAATGAGCAGAAGATCACATTGGAGACAATTACCAGTGTTCCAGTGTCAAACTGGAGAGTTGCAGGTTGGGTTTGGCAGGGTTCAACCCTGCATCAGTGTCAATCAGTACTTCTACTACTGACCTGAATGAGAACAAAGCATGCCTATAAAATTATTGTGAGGTGGGAAGGATTATGAATATTCTCAAAGAACAGAATTCCAAGTACTCCTTCCAGATAAGAAAAGTGTAGACTGCATAGAGATAAGTCCAGAGGAGGACAGTAAGAGAGAACAGAACTTTAGAGCAAGTCAATCCCATGGGGGAAAACTGAAATAACAGGGGTTGTTTTGTCCATTAGAGGAGGTTTCTCATAGGAGAGAAACGGAGGCTGCTACTAAGGACATTATTTTCCCCCTCATCATGTTCATGATAAGAAAGAAAACTAGTCATGTACTTCAGCAGGAAAATTAAATATTAACATCAGTGCTGGAATATGTTGTACATCTTAATTGTCTAGGTTTAAGAACAGTGTAGACAGAAATCAGTCAGGAATGACTTCTGTAGGGCTGGTCCAGACTTAGGAGAGAAGATGACCTACACGTCTTCTTCAGGTTCTCCCAGTCCTGAATCTACAGTGAATGCAATTTTATGCAAAAGCTGTTGTGTATGTGCCTGTGCATTACCTGTACAAATGAACCAGTGTGGACTACATAACCATTAATGGAAACTCGAGGTCAGTTTTTGGGATTCAGAGGAATTGCACCATTTAAATGTGACATTCATCTCCTTAAGAAGATAAAATTATAGGTGCTGAGTAAAAGAATGTAGGTCACCCCATTAGATATGAAAGTGCAAAGGATGTGAAGTGAGTTGGAATGGAAGGAAGGGACTGAGGGGGGCTGGGAAGCAAAAGTTTTCTTGTGAACAGGACACAAAAAGGGCCAAGGATTGCTTGGTGTCTCTGTTCCTCCTCTTTCCTGTTTGTGCTGTTCACCTCAGAATGTGCATCTCTTGAGCTGAAGTAAAATTCCAAGCAGCTCCCCTCCTGCATCCCCAAAGCTCAGGTGTCCCAGCCCTCCCTGTGACAGCAAACATCACTGCAGGGGCACCAAGGCAGAGCTTTAACCCCAGCCTTGATCTCTGCACTCAGGTCTGCAAGCCCTGGGCTCTGCCTCTTGGCTGAGTTTGCCAACAGCAACAGTGACTGAGGTGACACTGCTGAGCTTCCCCAGCACTTCTCCTCCTCTCCCCCATTGGAAGGGACCAGCATTTCTGCAGCGTTTAACTGAGCCACGGCTGCCAAGCCCTGATGCCACTGACCTAAACCTCCTTTCCTGCCTGTTCCTGTCAGTTGTCACTGAAGTCAGCCCTGGCAGAAGTGCTGGGGGTGACTAAACCCACCCGCCTGTGCTGGCACACAGACCCTGCCAGCCAAAACTGCTGGGCCAGGGCAGGCTCTGAACCCACAGCTCCAGTTTGACACTGCAGTTATTGAGACCCCAGGAAAGGGGGGAAACTGCCACATCTGCTTTGGGATTATTGTACCAACTTCAAAGCATGTGCTCATTCCCAGTGAGAACACAACATGCTTTCAAATGTTCTTATGAATTGTTTTGAAAGAGGCTTGTCTTAAAGTGTTTTGCTTAATGCAAAAAGAAATGTTTCAACTGACACTTCATTCTCCAGCTAATATTGTCTAAAGGAAAGGAAATACCTTAAAATATGAAAATGTAAATATTCTTTTTTGACAAAGTTTTGGGTTGTTTGGTTTGTTGTTGTGCTTTGGGGTTTTTGGTTGTTTGTTTTTGGTGGGTTTTTTTCAATTAGAGCTCATTCCTCCAAGCATACCTTCACTAAAAAGAATACACTTTCTGAGAAAAAAATTCCACAAAATTGTCTTCCAAATACTGAACATTTACCAGAAGTTTTCTACTACCCTGTACTAAGATTAATAATATTTTATTTTGCACAAAGATTATAGTACCTGAAATCTGTTATTAATTTTATAATGAATTAAACCTTAGATGTGAAGCCATGGTGAGCTCTCCCAGTGTGAGAAGAGAGCTGTGCCCATATAGGTTCAGTGTCCTGATTGTATATGGAAGCAGCAGCAGAAAGACAGAAGATGTTATCCTCTAAAATCTCTTTGGCAAGTGAATAATTATTTTATTGTATTTCTTTTAAACAACAATTCAATAAGAATGATAGGCAGGAAATATTTAAGTAGCAGGATGGTTTTTGAATTGGAAGATCATCTCTAACCGGCTGTTCTTGGGCACAAACCCACATAGCTTTCATAAAAGGCAGAAAATGTAGATGCCTACTCTGAGCTGCACAACTGGAGAGTTAACAGGATGAACTGCACAGTGACAGAGCAGGGGAATCACATCACTGTAAAGCTGATGAAAGAAGTGACACAGAAAACCAGCATCCAAACATGCTACTCAGCTACACTCAGTCCCTTCAAACACCACCATCCCATGAAGTACTCCCATGTAAAACAACTTTATTATCTGTTCATTTTTCAGCCATCACCAGGTCAGTTCAGCTGACACATCAGCCTTGCAGGCTGTCAATATTCCCTACAGTAACAACCTCTGGCTCTTTGCAAACCACCAGCAGCTACAGCATTCTGAGCAAGAGCTCCAAGTCCGCGAGCCAAGAGTGCCTGGAACAAGAAATCAGTTTGAATCTGAGGCTCCCCTAATATATTTCCCTTGACATCTTCTCAATTTTGACAGTACCATAAAAAGCACTAGAGGATGCAGGGGAACAGCCATGCTTGAAAATTTGTGCACAGCTCTTCCAGGAATGTACAGACTCAGATTTAACATATGGACAAAACAGTCTGAAAAAATGAGATTGCATTTTAGCACATAGAATTCATTATCATTTCATAGCTAATGGATGAGTGTGACCTGTCCATTCCTAATATGATGTACAGTGCAATGCCTAAGCATTGTTTCGTTACCCTGGACACTCACCTGCAAAAGCCTACAGTTCATCAGACTGAGCATGCTGCCCAGCTGGGTTAGCTTGTTAGTACCCACAAGTGATTTTGGAGATGCTTGGACCACTATCAAGGCACATTGGTTAGTCATTGTCTAATCTGCAGGAAGGAGATGTAATTTACCTACTAAAAAGAAAATTCTTAGGCAAAAATGCTTGTGTCTATTTTCCCACTGCTCAGCAGAAGTTTCATGCATGCAGCAGAGCTATATAGGCTTAACACAGACTTCAAGTTCACCCTCTATTAAGTGGGTTTACAGTTAAGTGAGTAACATTTCTGAAGGAACTCAGAGTAGCAGTACTGCAGGTCATTTCCTCCACCAGTTTCCCAGCCATAAACAACAGGCAATGCAAAGGGACTCTCACAATGCTGGACAGCACCAACCCTATCCCCAAATCCCAGTCCTACTGGTTTTGTCTGGGAGATAGTTCATTTTCTTCAAGTAGCCCACATGGTGCTGGTTTGGATTTGTGGCCAGAGCAGTGATGACACCACACAGATGTTTCAGTGCTTCCACAGTGCCCAGCTGTCTCCATCCCTCCCTCTGCCCTGCAGTGAGGAGACGGGGATGGGGGGACACAGCCAGGCCAGCTGACCCAAGGGATGTACCAGACTGGACAACATCATGTCAGCAGCAAAACTGGGGCAAAGAAGAAAGCAGAAGGGACTTTCAGAGGGATGGCACTTTCCCTCCCATGTGATGACACCCTGCTTTCCTGGGAACAGCTAAACATGTGCCTGCTGATGGGAAGTAGTAAATGAACTCTATTTTGCTCTTCTTGCTTGCGCAGCTTTTGCTTTACCCATTTAAGTCTTTGCCTCACCCCAGGAGTTCACTCCCTTTTATCCCTGTGATGCACTGCCCCACCTTCCTGGGGGTGCAGCAGGGGAGCAGCTGTGGGGTGTCAGCTGCCCCCTGGGACTGAACCACGACACCAGGCAGCACAAAGCAGTAGCATGGATCTGGATTTCTGGCCAGGCACAAGCCCACATTTAGGCTGCCCACACTGAGAGCTGTGCAGTAGAGCTGGCTGGAGAGGTTTTGGAGTCTGCATTTGCAGGAACTATAGTCCATCCCTCCATGCAAAACTGCCCAGACTTCTAACCCTAAATGCACCTATTTTAGAGATCACTGCCCATTCCTTCCACTTTCTGACATAAATCTCTCACCCTACAGAACAGTGTGGAAGGCAGAGTATGTCCAAATCTCCTTCTCTGCCAGAATTTGTGTCCTTTGTAAGAATACAAAAATAATCTCCAACACCACTCACCTCAGACTCTGATAGCATCAGATAATTATAATCCAGTTCCTACTTATAACTAACTCCATAACACTTTGTTGTCAGGATCTAACAGTTAAAACACCTAATGACAATGAATGCAGATTTACTCATGTAGTCTCTTGCCATTGCTTAAAAGCTGCAATTTCAGTGAGCATTCTTGACATTTAATTTATTTCTCAAAGTTGGAACAAACAAGCCATCCCAGGGTCAAGTGCAACGACAGCCCTAAATCCACACAAGGAACTTATGGTTTCCAAGGGGATCTATGTTAGCAGAGAAACTCATTTGTAGCCTGCAAGATGCAGATACTATTTTATAAATGTAGTTTTGATTTCTGCTTTTTCAATTAGCAAGGCAGAATTTTCATACTTTATATGAACTCAGTTTGAGTTTTGTTTTTTGCAGTTACAGTAACAACGCAATGATGGGAATTTCTTTTACCCTTCAACATCATGAACTAGTCAGATGAGAACTTTGTATTGCATAATACATGATGCCCTGCCTTACATGTGATATGCTTTACAAAAATCTTAGTCTAATTGTGCAAGACTACTGTTACAAAACATTCTCATCACTGGCGTGTTTAATTGAGCTCCTGAGAGGCAGCATCAGTAAGACTTAGGGATAAATAACTGGTAGTCCCATTGGTCTCACCAAGAATCCATTGATGTTTCATAAATCCTAGTCAGTACAAATCTAATTGAGTTACCATGCTGAATTAGCTTACATCTAAATGGCATTCATGTCTACAAATGGAATAATTAGAGTCTAGAAAATGGGATATATGAAGTGCTATCCCAAGTGACAACAGCAAGACATTTGTATTCATTCAATCAACTGCTTTAAAAAAGCAGATGCAATTCTTGATTTGGGGCTGATGACGAGACAGTGTTATTGAGCCTAGCAATGATATTAGACAGAGAATATTAACTATTTCTTCATGTCTATCTATTTATATTTATTCTAAGATATTCTTTGCTTTGATTCTTTCAGATTTTGCTTTAGGATACAAAGTCATTACATGACTACCATGACTACATACTCCCTACTTTATATCTGGGGTAATGAAATCAGCTACACTCATTAGCACTCTTCTCTCCACTACTAGAATTCTAAGATGAATAAAAAATAAATCAATAAATAACAGGGCTTCAAACAGAACTTTCAAAGCTACTAATATTTTTAGCCTCAGTACTGAAGGAGTCTTTTTAGACAGAATAAAGCAAATAGGACTGTTCATTCTGTCACCTTGCTCAGCCACTTTGTTCTGTGTACTAAATTAAATAAGATCCTATTACAGTCCCACTGGGATCCAGTGTCACCCTGGCAGTGACACCCTGCATTATAGACTGACATTTATCAGATGCCACTAGTTGGCTGGTTCAGGTTTAGTTAAATACCATCTGTTTTTTCAGGACAAATATAAAACATGGCTATCTCAAACTATATATAAAACCTATTAAATTAGGATGAATCTTTGCAACGCTGGATAACAAATTCCTTTAATTCAGAAAGTAGTCTAATTTGCATGCATATTTTATTTATTACACCAATTAAGTTTTGCAAATAGTTTGCAATGAGGTCCCTATGACCTAATAATTCACAATTACTCCTGGGATATCCTGCCCACTTTAGCACGTTTTGAATAATATTGCTACCTCCTTGAGAAAAATAATGCATTTTTTACATCCTGAATTTATTAAGAGTGTGCACACCTCTTTCTTAACCAATTTTACTCTAGTCAGGGTTACTGGAACTACTTCACAGACCTTTGTCATGTTGGTTAATGAATGCTTTCCTTCAGCCTCCTCTCTTTTCAGATACTTGTCTTCTAAGCTCTTGTGGAAATCCCACATATATACAATCTAGATGAGCACTCCAGGTGGTAACACAATATAAATGAATAATAACCATTTGAAGCTGCCAGGAAGATATTCTGCTTCTGCTCTAACATTAAATAATGGAGAATACTTGAAAATGGACATTGTGGAGCAAACTTATTGCAGCCAAACCCACTCAAGACTGGTCAACCTGTTTCAGATTTACGCTGCAAAATTCAACTTCCAAAAAACTGCATCAGGAATAAAAATTTTATAGTCAGTTGCATCTATTCAAATAATGACAAGTTGCATTGACTTATTTTATAGAATCAAACTACCATTTGGTTTGCTTTGCTTTAAAGAGCTTTATAAGGAATTTTAAATGAGCTCAGAGTATGAGAAATGCTTTATATTGGTAGTGTTCAAGCAAGCATTGGAATTTACTTGCACTTCATATGTACAGCTTCCTCCATTAAAGCATTCAGCTAATAATCTGTATTTTTTATACTTTTTATTCCATTACAAACAAACAAAACTCCTTTTTAAAGAGAAGAAAAATTGTAGCTTACAAAGAGAGGGAAGATGATATATTTACTAAAAAATAAGAACAAAGAGATCAGACGTACTTTGCATGTGACTTTCACATACAGACTTGAACATCTGACTGTTTTTGGAGAAGGTGGTTCCTATGGGAGTACAAATCTGCTCAAGAAATGAGCACCCTGCAACAGAATGTCATTTGCTTTTTAAACTACCTGTGCACAGTGGCGTGGATTATCTCGCTATTCCCACATCTTGTCTCAGAAAACATACCTGGGCACTCTCAGGCAAAACCCTAAAACTGATACAGCATAGTGAAAACTCCACCCTCCTGTGTCCTTTCAGTCCTGTCGTTTCCAGGTGTGCTTTCAGCAGTACCCAGAGCCCGGGGCAGCAAGAGAGCCCCCTGTTCCCTGTGCCCAGCCCTGCCCAGCCCTGCCCAGCCCTGCCTGCCCACGGCTCCCAGCACTGCCCAGTTGGGAACTGCACTGCTGAGGGAACCTCTCTGGGCACTCCCTGTCCTTGGGGTGCTGAGCTCTGCCATCTCACCCTGCTCAACTACAACGCTGAACACACACTACTCTTTCCCAGTACTAAATATTTGCAAAGATAGCCCAGCTTCAGCTCCCGTAGGACACAGTCCTTCTGTCAAAGTTCACTCCTCTCATCCCTTCCACGGCAGGTCACAGTTCTCTCCCTGTAGCCAGCTTTGAGCTTTGCATCCCTTTGCTGCTTTCTCATTTCCCACTGCCATTTGATAATGAAGTGCCAAGCACTGCCCTTCCTGCAGAGCCAGGTCCTGCCTTCCTACAGAGAAACCACCTCTTGTTCCCTGTGCACAAAGAGGGCAACACCTGCCCAGGGAACACACCTCATCCTGGCCAAAGCTCCTGAAATCCCTCCTCCTGCTCACTTCCATCTCCAGCCCACTGGAACACACCTCATCCTGGCCAAAGCTCCTGAAATCCCTCCTCCTGCTCACGTCCATCTCCAGCCCACTGGAACACACCTCATCCTGGCCAGAGCTGCCTGAAATCCCTCCTCCTGCTCACGTCCACCTCTAGCTCATGCTGAGCCTTTGCAGTGCCTACTGAGTGTCCTGTGCCATCACCCACCATTGCCCATCATCACCTTTTCCTCACACATTCCCATAAGCCAATCTCATTTCAGATTATTTGCCCCAGCTGATCTGATCTGATCCCATTTTGTCTAGGAAAGTATCTATCTTTTCTAAAACCTTTAGATTTAGATCCTTTTCTTGCATGTCAGAAGTTACCCTTGATAAAATGCACCTATCAATGTAAGCAATAAAATAAAATGAACAATTCCCAATTAGGCAACTACAGGGAAAAATAACTATACTTTAAATGAATTAAACTTTCTTTAAAGTAGCTGTTTCTTTATCACCAGCAAACTGTTTCAGAAGGGAACACTGCAAGAGGCTTCCATCCTGGCTTCACCTGTGGTGGTACAGAGCTTAGAGGACGGCAGAACGAAGGAGGGAGTTCTGCTTTTTGGTCCTTTTTGTGTTTTTAAGCAAGGGGGACATGGGCTCATGTGTGTGAGAAAATAACCCAAACCTGCAAAACTGTCCAGAGTAAAAGCCTGTTGTGCAACCTGAGTCGCAAGTGGCTGAATTCATTGGAGCATTGAGGACAGAAGCCAAACCCTCACTGAACGGGGGATGTAAGGAAACATCTCACAAAACAAGCTTAAAACAAAGCATGTTTACAATTGTCATAAGTGTAATAGGCAATAACCACAAACTACATAATATTCCAGCTCTTTGAAGTCTTTCTCTTAATTCTGTGCAATTTCATTAACCCCCTTGCAAGGAGATGTGCTTGAAGGAACTCTCTAATATAGGTCATTTTTAGTAGACATTTATATTCCGTTGTTAATTGGCGATGCAAGGAGGAATGAAATAGCCTGGGAAGTATCCTACAGGGAATAGCCTGCACTGGCAAACAAAATGAGCGAGTAATCTGGCAGATCTGGTTCATTTCCTGAAGTCCTTCCACAGCACCACATTCCCAAGTAGGGGCGTGAAATGCAACAAATTAGGATTAGTAGGGATCCCTTTGTGCCCTGCCAACAACGCAGGGACGGGCTGGGCTAGCGAAGCAGAGCCCCAATTGCCCCAGTGTGCCCAGAGCTGAGAGCTGGGCACGGCAAACACAGGACAGGCCCCCAGCCCAGCCATGGCACAGGTGAGCCAGCACACCTGGCTGCCCTGGGCACAGGACAGGCCCCCAGCCCAGCCATGGCACAGGTGAGCCAGCACACCTGGCTGCCCTGGGCACAGGACAGACCCCCAGCCCAGCCATGGCACAGGTGAGCCAGCACACCTGGCTGCCCTGGGCTGGAGCAGACCTGGCTGGACTACACTTCCCATCAGGCACCGTGCAGCAACCTCAGCCACTTTTAGCAACCACATTTTCATAAAAGCAGAACTGTGACTCAGCCACAAGAAGAAAATACTGCGTGAAATGGCTTGGCGTTATTTAAAAGGACACAGACTAAATGATTGTTTATCAGTATACAAAATACTGAGGGAAATTTTCCCACAGGAGTAGCAGCCTGAATAGTATTAACAGTGCTTTAAACTGTAATGAATTCCCAGTCTAATTCACTATGAGGTTTCAATTTATACCACATTTAGAGTACTCCAGGTTCAAGTAATCACTGCAGTAATTAGCTTACTTCCAGTCCTCCAAAATAAACCCACTAATTTTTGCAATCAGCCTTCATTTGGTTAATCACCAGTTTAATTGATTTAATTAGTTTGATCTGCAAAATTAGTCAAGTGTAAATACTGTTTTGTAAACAGAGTTTAGCTCCGAGCTGTAATATAGGGAATTCTAATTCAAAGCTGGAGTTAATAATAAAAACCAACACACACATGATTTTTGTTGCAGTATCCAGCAGTTTTAAGTCTGCAAGACACAAATTTACACTTTTAATACATAATGCAATTTTATATTAGTGACAAAATTGAGGACATTGCCTCTCAAAATTTGACAAAATGATTTTTACACTGTGACAACAGACACTAAAATATTGGTTTTTTCTTTCTTTAGGATAGGAGCAGAATTTTTCCTTTTTTAATTTTGCTTTTTGTTCCAAAAGATGCTAAAAGGAATTTATTAATAATCTAGACCAAAGGAAAAAAGTATAATAAGGAGAACGCTGGTCACTCCTAAATGAGCATTATTTTCAAACATTTTAAAAGGTCCAGGAATAAAACAAAAAAGTCAAGCTGCAAAACATACAAGGCAGAGGGAATATCTAAACAAAAATAATGCCATGAAATTATAAATTGAACAAGATGTGAAATAGCTCTGGAATCAAAGGTTTGGCATTCTGGCACAACTCCCCCAGTTAGTGATACTAATCCTCATAAAAGCACAGCTGATGGTCGGAAAAACGCTGTGTGTTTCATGGCAAGCTCAGCAGGACACAGAGGTGACTAAAGCCATCCCAAGGGTGCAGAGCAGGACAAGGCAGGTGTGCTCACACCTCACACTGGTCCCTGAACATAAACGTGTATGTACAGCTCCTTTTCCTCCCATTTCCCCCCACCCTCTTTTCCAGCTGAAGCTTGCAAAATTTTTTGAAATTGAAGGAATGTAACCACTCTACTCAAACATTTCAGGATTTTCTTCACTGTCTGGAAAAATTATTTCCTGACATAAATGCAATGTATGGATAATAAATGTATTAATAAATGTAGGGATAATAAATGTATGCAATGTATGGATAATAAATGTATGCAATAATAAATGTACATTCTTCTAAGTGCAGATATATTACACCTTCAAAGAAGAAAAAGGAACGAGGGAAGAAGTTCAAAAAGAAGAGCAGGAGCTTGCAGCCAGCCACGGGCCCAAACTCAGTGCCAGACTTTCTTCCACCCTCTGCATCCCTGCTCAGCCCACATCCCGTCGGGGAAAGACAGGGAATACCCACAAGACCTGAACTGAGAAGGAACTGCAACAACTGCACTGGTTCTTTTCAGTAAATTGTTTGGAAGCCTTATTGTTCATCTCTGAGGATGTGTTAATTTGTACATTTGCAGCACCAGCTGTGAATTCTGTTTTGTACTTTTGGTGTGGAGGATCCACCCAGGAGGATTTGGAGGATTCACGTGAACTGAGTCCCAGATTGTTCTAGTCCTTGTGATTTTCATTGATCTCATTTGTCAGTTCTAACTATCAATCAAACTGGCTGAATCAAGTCAGCCCCTGTGCAGAAGACCTATTTCTGCACGTGATCAAAGGCACGAGCCTGGAGAGGCTCCCCAGTGCTCCCCATCACCTCACTGACAGGGCTCCTCGTAGAAGACACAACCCTACCCTGCCCATCTCCTGAGCTAACGCAGCCTGTTCAAGTCTCTCTGCAGGACTTTTGTGTGAATAAGTAACGTTTGCTGGATGAAAACAAACCTCTAATCACCAAGCCCTTGAAGAACAGCACCCTGTGGAATAGATTACAATATTTTAGCATGTTCGTTTCATTTGGTGATTCCGCTTGAGCTCTTTTAACACTGCTCCAAACTGCACGTTGGGTGCTCATTACACCCCACTGGAGAGAGCAGATATCTTGTAAATATGCATTGAACTGTGCTTACATTTTCCTTCCCTGCACGCTGTGTCTGAGCTGAGGCACAAACACGGCTAACAGAGAGCAATAGGTGGGGTGTATTCCTGGCACACTGCCACTCTCAGTGAAATATGTCCTTTTTGCAGATGCTTCTTGTACTGTTGGGATCAAATGGCTCAATCCACGCACACAATACATATGTGGATAGACATAAGGTAGTATAAAGAAAAAGAAATTATGTTTAAATACTCAGAGAAAAATGGGTTTAAACAGACTCAGCTTGGAGAGGATTAAGTGTGTGCATCTTGACCAGTGGACACAAGTTGGAGGTAAAAAACACATTTCATAGGCGGGAGTAGGAAAGAGTTTAACTAAATGCAATGTATAAATGAAGCTTATTAGCTTTGCTGGCATATATAAGGAACATATTAATTAGTATTACAAATAAACTGCATTTGTACTTTTGCATCTCTTGCTTTGAAACAGATCTGTCACATGACTACAAGCACTGGGAAAATTCCATAGTTTCTGAGGCCAATTTGTGTTGAAAATACAGCATATTTCCTTCTTTGAGAAGTGAAAGGTGTCCCCAGGTTATTCAGACATGGAAAGATCTGTTTGATGACTGAGCTGGACAAGAACTTCCAACTGCACAAATGACCTGACATCAAAGAGCCCTGCAGGTAGGACAGCTTGTTAGCTTGTAAGGCTTCTAAGAGGGCTTTAGCTCTTCCACACCTGTAAGAGGAACACTTCTGCAAGTTTACAGGATGGGTGTCTGTTTAATTTCAGAGTCCCAGCTCCACAGTGACCAGGGCTAGGTCTCTGCATTTGTATTTTGTGAGGATCCCCATCACCACAGCTCATGAGAAGATGTTTAGACTCGATTCCTTCTCTGAGTGGATGTATGGTATGTGACCCAAAATAAGCATCACTAGTGCAAAGCTCTATCATCAATATCCTTTAAAAACTCAGTCCAGTAGAATGAGCTCAATGCTGGCTTAGCAACAGGTATTATGCTGAGACAAAGATTTTGCTTTAGTAATTAGAAACCCTAAAAGAGCATATCCTTTATTATTGAACTCAGGCTCCAAAATCCTATGTACCCTGACCACATTTTAACTAAACTGCAATTTATTTTATTTGTATAGCAAGCCCTTTTAGCTTTGCTCTCAAAGGAACAAGAAATCAAGAGATTGAAATCCATTCTGAATTCCTGTTTATATGTGTTATTCATGTTCTGTGAGCGACTGATGGATTTTCTAATTTGTAAGATTTCTTAGGCAATCAAGAGTAACTGTGAAAGAACAATGAATGTCTAATGAGCAGACTTGCTGTGTTTGATTGAGTGCATTAGGCTGGGGTTAACCTGCTTGTGTTCGCTTCCTTCGGCCATACATTAGTGAAGTGTCATTAAAATGAACCAGGGCTGTACATATTCCTGCAAAGGGCACCACACACCCTTCAGCAGCCTCTAGACTAGCTCAGCTCCTGTTCAAAGGACAAAACAAGGCTCAACAGAAGCTTTAAAACTTATCTGAATTTTAACCATCACATCAACTGACATCACACAGCTCTAACCATGAATGGTGAAGATTGGTCCATAAACATGACAGTTAAAAAGGAAAAATAGAGTTAAATATAGCAAGTAATTCTTATTAGAGCCACAACAAAGATTGCCAATAGTGGTTACCCTTTTCCTCCTTTTTGTTATGGTCTGTGGCTTGTAAACAGAGGAGATGAGAACACACCACAGGAAATATCCCACATTACAGGCCACATATATAAAGGAATAAAAGGCAGTTAGTTCCTATATATTTCAGCAGTTGTCAGAATTTCTGGCAGTGCAGCAGATTTCAGGTGACTTCAGGCACAACACGGTCACATCCAACTGCTTAATGACCACCCAGGCACGGGTTCAGGCTCACATACACACCCTGGCTTCAGTCTGAATTCCAAGGGAAGTTTCTCACCCCCTGCCTCCAATCCAGGTCTCAAAGTTCTCTCAAAAGAGAACGTGAGGACTGGATCAATACAAACGTTTCCTTCTCGGTGCTCTATCAATACAAACATTTCCTTCTGGGTGCTGCTTCCCTCTTGAGCCAAGTACACTTCATTCCTAGAGCACACATTTCCCTGTCAGACACACACTGTCTCCAGGGGGGTTGGCAAACTCCTGTGGCACAGCACCTCGGCTTCACAGTGCCAACAGGCTCAAGCTGCCACACAAGCCCATGTAGCCTCCTCCCAGGGGTGTCCCACAGAAGTGATTCCACATTGGTACAACCTCTTCTCTTTCCCTTTATCACCATCCCTAAGCAGAACTGTTCCAAGCCATTGCACTGCTGAAGGGAACAGCTCCAGGGCAAAGCTGGAAAAAAAGAAATTAAAAATGTGTGGGAAGAACAGAGAAGGAAGACTTTTATAAACTTGTCCAATTTGTTTTGAATGCTAAGACCACTGTTCTCTCCTGTGAGGTCATGTCTCCACAGCAGTTCCCACAAATGCTGACCATTCCTTGCAAATGCCATCAGCAGCCCTCTCCTGGGCATCCCCCTGAGCACCCTGAGCTGCCAGTGCCAGTGCTTAGTTTTGAGACACCAACACAGCAGAAACCTACACAGAACTTTTCCTCAGCATTTCAACAGGTATTTAAACAAGTGAACATCACCTCAATGTTTATAACCTATAGCATTCCTGTAGTCATGCCTGATTGTCTGAGTTATTCCTCCTAATAATTTAATCTTTCACTGATGTGTTTCTGTGGCTGTAAGACTGTTAATCTGCTGTGCAGCACGTGGCTGTGGCAGTAAGGGAACAGCCAAAATGAACAAAGAAATGTTTCTGAGGATACCAGACGGTACTTTGTATTTCAGACTTCAGCCAGAACATTGGTTTTAATGACGAATCTGTTCCCAAGTCTCTCCCCTCAGGACTCTTTAATAAGTAGGTGATATCACAACTGCCATCATCTTCAAATGGAAATCATTATGCTGTGACCAATAAGCCACAAGGAGCAAATACTGATATTTTTAAGATTACTAATGGAATCAAGGCCTGAAAATTGCATGAGTCAGATGGACACTTGTAGGAATAATATAATCCCAATTAACAGCAACAGGTTTATGTAACTAAAGATAGCAAATGTCAGTCATGAAGGAAAACGTTGTCAGAATAAATTTTTTTAAAGTACTGAGAATAAATTAAGGCATAAAAGCTGCCTGGAGGGCAGCACTTTGCCTATTCCTCCACCTTCAGTCTGCACTATATAACACAAGTCAGCTGAGCAGAGATATAGTTAATCAGACCTCTTCATGCAGTTCTGTGCTTTCATATGATGTTTCTTTCTTTGGCTATATTCCACCAACCTTAAGAAATTATATTTTCATAAACCTCCCAGAATTTATTTCCCTGTTGTGAGTTCCCTTGTTCCCCTTCTAAGAACACTAAAATCTAACCTTTTAATGTGACCAACAGATTACAAGGAAGCTAAAATGCATACAACACTACTCAAGATCTGTAACCAGAATTAAAGGATTAATCCACGAGAAAACCTGTAACAAACTCCACGACAGCTTATACCTTGGGACACAATAGCATTTTTGAACCAACACTGCAGATTCTTGAGCAATTGTCATCTTTTTCACTTGTCACCTTCACTCTATTTCAGTGCCCAAGAGTGGCACATCCCTTGGGTTTCACTGCTTCGTGGCAACTGTGTCACATTTGGTTTAAACTGCTCTACAGAACTTAGAAGGCCAAGTCCCATTTTCAAAAGGGGCTTAAGGACCTCAAAGCCTAAACTGCATGACTTTGGATGAGGCTGCAGATGCCAACCTGAGGGACAGAATAGTTGTGAATAAGTGCCAAAGTGGTATTTAAGGAAAGCAACTGAGGCCCTGATTCCCAGTGAAATCGAAGGCACTGGGCTCCTAAGTGCACTAAAAAAACCCCTTCGTGAAACATATCAGTATTTTAAGGCATAGCCACACCTCTAAGTCTGGATTGAAAAGGCACATTTAGAAAACACCAGCCTGTTTTCAAAAGGGATAACCTGATCTTCCACACCCTGTAAATAACATGTGAATGCCCCTGCCTGTGCACACGTGTATACATGCATATACATACACAGGACATTGGCCACACATGGAAACAGCGGTTCAGGCTTTTAATGGATCCTGATCCCCCCACCAATCCCTCATCCCCTGCAAGAGTCCTGGGCTGATTTGGCAGATGCTCTCACTCACTTCCCCCAGCAGCTGCAGCTTTAGACCCCTGCAAGCCCTTGCTGTGTGGGGGGTGTGGGCACAGGGACAAAATTCTCTCTGATCCCAGACACAAAAAGCACCAGTGAATTGATCCAGATCTCTGCTGAGCAGCCCTGCCCTGTCTGGGCACTCACAGTGCACCCTCCCTCGTCCCTGGGCTCGGTGGCTCCCCTGTCACCTCTCGCTGCTGCCCAGCCCCAGGAGCCTTCCTGCTCACAGAAGTCTCCATGGCCTCTGGAAATAGTTTTGCCCATTCCAAGCTCTAGCCCCTAAATCTCTCCAGTGAAGCTGCTTTGTCAAATAAATATGTTTTGGAAACACTGGTGTTCATTTAATGCTGAGGTACCACAACCACTTGAAACACTAAACTCCAGTCAACCTTTATGATGCCTTTTCTTTTTTCCTTTTTCTTTTCTTTTTTTTTTTTTTTATTTTTCCTGGCAACATTACACATCCTTGTGTAGCTCCTGTGAATATTCAAATACCGTAATCGGAAATGATTTACTTTGTTTTGAATTAACTAAAATTCCATTGTTAAGCACAAATACTGCTTCACTAAATCATCAAGCTTTTAATAGGTCCACATGAGCAGGTTACTGAGCGTGTTAGGATTTATAATGCTCCTGGGGAGCTGACCACTGTATTATGCTTCCTGCTGCTAGGTAATATGCATGACACATTTCTGGACACTAATTCATTTATTTAATAGTAACAGTATGCAAAAACAGAGTTCAAAATGAGGCTGACAAAGAAGGTATAAAAGTTTTATTAATCCATAGCTAATCAAAGGCCAGAGGAAAGCATATAATGGTGGCATTTACAGACCATATCGAATGCGAATAAATTAAATTTTTGTTTCCTAAAATCTTACTAATAGGATGTATTCAGCTTGAAACATTTATACTTTTAATTACAGTGGCAGCCAATTTAGAGTAGGTATTTGGTTGTACTGTACTTAAAACTTTGCATCAAGGATCTCTACAAATCCCCTCATCAGCTATTCTTTGAATCTGATTTGCTACTGTGTGCACAGTGTCCATGCTCAGAAATAATAACATTATTTACTTTCTCGTTTAATTATACAGTGACAGATTACTTGTAGGGGAAAGGTCACTGAGGGAAAGTATTGTCTTCCTGTGAGAGAAATCCCCCTGAAAGGCTCAGCATCATGTACATACAATATAACTTTATGGCTCTACCCTTCAAATGTTTGTATACAAGAATAAATTGACAGAACTACTCATATGGAAACAGTCATTTCCCCAGCCAAAAGTTTTCCCTGGATCACAACCTCATTTCCAACAAGTTGTCAAACACTCAAAGTACACCACAGATTTTTTTGGAAAAAAAAAAGTCAGTTACTAATAAACATAAATAAGAGATGACTAAAGAATAGAAAGAAAATAAAGTAAATGAAAATTAAAAGTAATAGAAAAACTGTCAGTCATACTAATTTGATCTGTGTCCTGAAAGATTCTTAAAATTTTAGATGACTTTGATCCCAATCTTCCAGAAAACAAGCCAGAGAGACAGTACTCTGGTTTAGAAAGGTTGGGGGGGGAAGGAAGTCACAATGCTTGTATAGAATCTCTTGCATGTCAGGATGAATTTGATAACATTGTCATTAATTCCTGTTCTTCCCCACCAACCATCTGGAGCTGGGAAAATAAGATACTTTGGTGGAAATACAACATTATAGTCTTTAGGTTACTTCAGAAGCAAATGTACATTGGAAGTTTGTAGTTCCATGCCACTGGCGAGCCCTTAGCCAGCAAAGAACTCCAGCATTTCCAAAACAACGTGGGAATTCTGTGGGAATCGAGGCGGCTCCTGGCTGGTTAAGGGAAGGCAGATACTTTAGTACTCTGCTGGTTCTCTGTGACTCAATTTGTGCCCCACACAAACTGCTTGCAGATCTGAGAACATCTCAGTCTATTGACTACCAGCTCAATATCCTAATTGTGGCTCTCCCAGAGGAAAAATCCAAAGCTTTCCCAGAGACATAAACCTCCACAGAATTGTGGCATTTGCTCTTCCCCATGAGCAGGGTGGGACATTTGGTAACTGCAAGAGGACAGACAGGATGTCCTGAGCAGGAGAACAGCTGGGGCTGAGCACAGCTTTGGAATTCCTGTCTGTGTTCCAGGGCTCTGGCTCTGCTCAGGCAGAGAGCACAGGTATGCAGAGCACGCCCCACATGGCAGCCCCAAAGCGCACCAAAGGGATGGATTTTCAGTCCATCCACTCAGGGCCACACTTACAGAAGTGTCAGAATACCTCAATCAGTTATTCTCCTTAAATACATTTGTCAATCAGGATCTATTTTTTTCCTTTCTGTACAAATCATCAAATAATTTCTTAATATGCTTCCATCCACCTTTTCCTTGGTGTGCTCTACTTTACAACTGCTGTTTATTGTCTGGTTTGACTCTTCAAGAGGTCTCTCTCATTTGGAGTGCTTTGGGCACCTCCTACAGAAAGCCCTGATACTACTTTGTAATTTCACCACATTTCAGTAACAACGTTCATTGCACTGCTGTAGAGACCTTAAGCAAAAAGAGTCCTGTATCAGCATGCAAGCTGCACCCAGTGGAAAGAACACCAGTCAGTCTGGGTCATGGGAGTTCTGCATGGGCAGGGGTGTTGGCTGGAAAGGGGCCTGATACACTCCAAGAAAAGGTTGGTTTGCTATACACACACACATGTATTTATATACATATACATGTGTATATAAAGTCATACTGAGAAACAGAGATGGCACATTCACCTTGCACGTGCCAGCTGGCTGCACTGTCTTCTGTCTTTGCTATTTGCAAACAGGGCAGGTACAGGTGGGCATCAGCTCTTATGCAGGTCTGAAGAAATCTGAAGGGTTCCAAGGTGAGTCCTCAGGGGTTACTGTGCTTGAGCAGAGGCTTCAGCTCTATGTCAGTGCAGTGCAGCTTAAAGACTTGTGGAAATGGTGCATGTTTGCATTCTTAGCTTGTGCTGACAGGGAGGTAAGGTCTGTCACAGGAGCATTAATTAATATTTAAGCAAGCAAGTTTTACCTTTTAAGAGATAAAAAGAGTAGAGAAGGTTCTTACCTGGTCTTAACAGCTGAGCAGTTGTTTATGGAGCTGCAGGGACTCAGCTGTGGGTCTGAGTCCCAAAGCAGTGAGCCTACATGTTTGTGGAGCAGCAGAGGGAGCAGTGTGAAGGACACTCACAGTTTGCTGGGTTGTTTGTGGGTGAGAGCTCGGCACAGTACCCTTCTCCTCCTGTAATTTCAAGACACAGTAAGAGTGAGCAGAAGTGTCTGATGGGTCTCCTCTCCTGAAGCAAAACCTAAACTGAAGTCAGTTTTTCAAAGCCAAGTTATTGCAGTTTATATATTTAGCCTCAGAAGACAGGTAAGAGCCCCTCACACTCGAATTGTAGGAACATACTGAAGGTCAGAGCACAGCCTAAATTTATTTACGTAGGAACTGCTGATCCACTGGGATACCTCATGACCCTTCCACAGTGACAGGCAAGATCTTGCTCCATGAAATCACGTTAAAATTCTTTCAGTCTGCTTCAGAGGGACAGTAATTCTTTGAAATGGGACACAAAGTTCTCATTTGCACACCAAGGCTGAATAAAGACCCAACTTTAGCTTTCATATAAGAAAGGCTCATTTAATTTGCCAGTTAAAATTATTTAATTTGGACTTTGTTATCTAAAATGGATCACTTCGTAAGAATCTTTAGTGTCCTCTTAACTGGGGTGTGCTTGCTGTTAACTGAAGTTCTGTCTTTATTTTTCATTTGATTTTCCTCTTTAAATGAAATTAGTCATTATTTGTGCCACCAGAGAAACATGAGGCCATTGGCAAAATCTTCATTTGAAACTTTGGAGGGAAACTAAAACTATCATCAAAGAGCAATCTCACTGTTCACATGGTACATCCTCTGGCCTTGCCTTCAGAGCAGCACGGCTGTGAATGAGGAACAGCAGTGTCTGCAGGCTGTGCTGGGAAAACCTGGGCACATCCACCCTGGATTTGTCCAACAGTTTCGTGCAACAGCAGTAACCTTTGAGAGATCAAGTTATCCCTGCCTTAAATCCCCAATCATGTTAACATGCACTTCATAAACCAACTGGACAAGCAGACAACACAGAAAACCTAAAGGTTAAGTACACATTATTGACCCTGAGGACGCTGTGTTCTACAGATCGTTAAATATGTTGTGCTCCTCTGTTTCAGCCAGTCACACTGAAAAGTGCCCTGGGAACATTATTTAATGCTTAGATGTTCTACCTACCTTTGTGTGACACAAAATCAATACCTTTCCCCTAACCTTACTTGCTTAGATTATTCTCAGCTATTAGCTGCTTTTTAAACCATGATAAGTTCAATCATTTGCACACATGTGTGTCCATTCATACATTTTAATGACATACAGACACAGATTGGGAATTCATCTTTCCTGTATCAGAGTACAGCCTACCAAACGTGTTGGAACACAATGGGCTCTTGTTTACTGTTTTGCAGAGACAACTGTGCTTTTCAGGTGGTGGGGATCCTGCTCACCGAGGGCCACGTGGGTGCAGCACAGCTCCTGCCAGGGGCACTGTCCATGCTCACTCAGTGGGAAGCAGGCTCAGTGGGAAGATGACAGGGTTGGCTTGGGCTGGAGCTCACGGTTCCCTTGTTGAGTCACCCCCAACCCCTGAAGGATGTACTGAGGCCCCAGACATCTGGGTGGAAAGCAAACAACTGCCCTCCCTGAGCCACACGTACTACACATCTCAGATCTCTGGTCCTGTGAGCCTCGACCCAGTGTTGTGTACCAGGACACCTGGTGACTCCTCAGCCCCAGAGCTGCTTGGGAAGGATCCTGGCTACAGCCACCTCACTGCTGCTGCACCTTCAGCTTGAGCTCTACTCTGACTTCCACCACCTTGGAATTCTCTTGGAATTCTGCTCTCTTGGAATTCTAAACCCAGCCTGAGACTTGTGCCATAGGACCCTCCTGGCACCCAGGCCATGGAGTGCATGGGGGCAAAACACTAACAGCAGCCCTCACTTTTCTTTGGTAACTCCTTCTGGGTACTGCTTAATCTTTAGGAGGTTTCATTCTCAGAGGTTCAGTCCTAGTCTTGTCCTTAGCTCTTGACTGAAGACTTAGCCAGGAATGTGGCCAGGTGCCCAGGTTACTGGGTGCCCAGGGGAATGTCCCACCAGCTGTTCTCAGACTACTTTGGCAGCCCCTTCTCAGTGGAATTCTTACACATTTCCCAGTTCACTATTTCTTGAAAGCTTGACCCTAATCCCAGCTCTGACCTCCAGGCTAAGGTTTATGCAATGGTACACACTGAGCCTTGGGTTAAGGGCTGCTTAAAGTGAGGGCAGTTCTCACTTGACTTTAGCATTTGTTTCTGAGCTCCCCTGTTCTGTCATCTGTCCCAGCTGACTCTTTCCTGGAGCTGTTCCTATGACTCTTTGGGACCACCACTCTCCCGTTCAAAAGCAGACCAGACTGATCTCAAACAAGTGTCTCATGGAAACACAAGAAACAATAAACAGACACCAACTGGGAACCCCAGGGCATCACTGACTGTGGCACACCCTTGGGATACAACTTACTGTTGTTTTTCTCTTTTCTTTTCTTTTCTTTTTCTTTTCTTTTCTTTTCTTTTCTTTTCTTTTCTTTTCTTTTCTTTTCTTTTCTTTTCTTTCTTCTGTTTGGCAAAGCAGCAGGAAGCTGCATTTGTGACCTAAAAAGTGCAAAAATTGCTTTGTGAACAGCGTCTAAGTAGAGTTTCGTCTTGTGAGAATGATTTGCCCACAAAAATCTTTTCCTTAAATCTCCATTTATCAAGAGCTTTTTCTTACAGAAGTCAAAAAGCTTGGTCATATTTCATTTGCACAATAAATTTAGAAATAACCAGCTGGAGAAAATGAGTGTACATAAATCTCAGAAGAATGACTATTTAGAAAACACAAGATCCCAAATACTACAAGATGCATGTGCTTGGATTTCCTACTGAAATATGAAAAACTCAAACACCATATATAATCCAATGCCTAGGCCTGTCTAGTAACCATTTATACCATGGGAAACAGTAACTAAACACAGAATTATGGCTACACATTTCTAGGACAAGTCCAGACAAACAAGGAGGGGGGAATGGCAATCCTGGCTTTAGTATCCCCTTCATTACATCACCCTGTTGACTAACCAATGGCCTGGGAAGAGCAAGGATGTCAGGGTAAGCTTAACACAGGCTCAGCAAATTACCACATTTAAATGTCATATTACCAAACCCAAAGTATTTCAAATCTAGTTCTGCTCTTGTGGGATTAACTGTACTTTCCTGAAGATATGTCATTTTGATGTCTTCAGAGGCTCTAAGCACTCAGGGAGACTCACTGATATTTTAAAAATAAGTTGAAGCTGCTTATTCCCCAAATCCCTCAGTTTCTATCAGACAGAAAATTGACAACACTGATTTGATGTCAAAAACAGGAAGACCTTGAGATTAGCACTGAAACTACCTGGAGTCAGTGCCTTGCTCTGGAGATTAACACAGGAAATCAAAAGCTCCCCATGAAGCCCTGGTATGAATGGAATTGCCTGAATTCACACTTTCACATACACAAACAGCTGCTCTTGGAAAAACTTGACCTCCTGGTGAAGGCAGGGCAGAGGGGGATGAGGAACAAAGCAAACCTGAAGAGTGTGGAGCACATGGGAGACATGCCCACATTTCTGACTCTTGAAAACCTCTGCACTGTGAATCACTTTTCAATTCCAGGGAAGCCCTTAATCACTAGTTCCACTTCTCCCCTGAAAAGTTCTGACTTTCTTAATGATTTCTCTGAATATCAGCAAAGTTACGTCACACTTTTAGTCCTGCTCCTTGTTGTCATTGCCAGCCTTCATTTTCTGTAGGTGTTCTTCTGTGCACAGTGGGCAGACCTCAACAGTGACAGTATTGAACATAGGAATATATTTCAAAGCACAGACCATGTACTAGATCTTGAGATAATTAATAAAATTAAACTTTAGAGCAACCATGTGTTCCAGTGACCCATGTCTGAGCTGGAGAGAACTTATTGTTGTTAACACTTGGGAAAACACCAAAGGACAGTGTTCTCTGAACCAGTTTGCCTCCAGACTGCAGAGCTGAGGCCTCCTAAGGAGGCTGTGCATGTCACAGCAACTTTTGTGCCAATCCATCACCATTAGCGCAGCATCAACTTTTCATAAATATATGAAAAATGTTCAGTAGAAAACAAACAAACCAGCAATCCTTTGACTCACAAGCAGAATGCATTTTTTCTTCTTTGTAACCCTCCTTCATGTTGTATCTTCACAGTTTTCATTTTAGCCCTTCCATTCACTCCCCCCTCATTTTCCTTCTTTTTTAACTGTTATGTGCTGTTGGTTCCTTGTCATTTTTCATGGTCATTCTTATTATCCTGCTTTGGACATTTGCACACACTGCAGATCCACTTTTGCACCCTTCACATCAAAATATCTTTTGCACAATCTTTCTCTGCTTCTCACAGAAGTCAAGTTTTCCCCCTTTGCTCACTTTGTAATCAACAAGTCCAGAGACTGTCAATGCATAACACAGGAAGTTGTTTCCCTCTGTTGACACAGAGCTCAGAATAGAGACCATCTAGTAGTTGTAGGGACTGTTTCTCTTCCTGCTGTTTCTAAGTTTCACCAAAAAACCCCCTAAATGCCCACTGAATAGTGATCTAAGAATGGTTATAAATGATACTCAGTGATCCATGGCCATTTACACAGCTATTCTATCAGCACTGACAACAAGATGATAAGTCATTTTATGTGTCTACTCAAAAAGATTGCTGGTCAAATGAATTAGAAGTATATTATTTTGTATTAAAGTGTATTCCTTTGCTCAGCTCCAGCAGCAATGAACCCTTACTAGGCATCTGGTATATTTTTATATTGCCAAATGGAAATTATTTCTCATTACTACTGACATATTCTTGCTTTTATTTAGTGTTAGATACAGCACCACATACACTGTACCGTGTTGTGTTTTGTACCACAGAACTGTGCAATTGTATCATTTTGCAACAAATAAGCAAAACTAGTCTATACATTATTTTGTGCCAAAATCAGTGTCTATACTTGATCTCCTGTGTCTCAATATCAGAGGCCAGGAGTAATCACTGGAAATATATTAGTGAACACACAGTTCCCACATTATTACTATTATATTTTAAATGTGCTTAAATACATGAAACAAGTCAAACAGAGATATTTGTAAGCTATTGGTGAGGCTCCATGGAGGTGTCAAGTCTGTCGACATGCCAATGACAGAGGTAAATCCTTGAAGATTCCCCCCTTTTTATTTTCCAAGGGTCTGATTGCTTTGCAGAATTGGTGCCTCCCCACAGGTTCTGTGAGTGCTTTTCTAAGGCCTGTGAGACCACATCCAGAATCCTGAGACTTCCCTCTCTTTGCTAATGGGTATCACTGGTGATGGAAGCTGCAATCATGAAAACATCATTTCACTGAGTATTTATCTCTCATAGTAGTCATTAACTTTCAAAAGTGCACTGTGTCACAGTGCCAAGAAAACGCAGCCTTCCCTAAGGACTTCAGCATCTGAATAGACGTGACAAAATGACAAAAGACAAAATTGACAGAAGAAGTGAAGTGCAAAATGTAAGACATAAATACTTTCTGAGTTATCCTACAGGCATTATATTGGTCTTGTCTGCACATCCATTTCTGCTGTTATTTCTGTCTGAATAAGCGTGGTGTGGAGCTTTGGCATTACACTGGTCACTGTGTGGACATTATATCTAAGTATATAGATCCTTGTACACATCTACATACACACCAGTGCATATGAGGATGTTCCAGATAATCTGGTAAATGACTTTTCTATCTTGGTTGCTCAATACCTTCAGTTTTAGAGAACATTTGTGGCCTTGCCTTTGAAGGGTTCTCACACCTCCATTGTGTGCAGAAGGCCTTTGATAAGCAGCCCTGCGGGTGGTGAAGTGCCTTTCTTTGTCTTCTGAAATTCCACTCGGTTTTGGCAGAGATACAAAGCATAGCATCGAGGTTTCCCCTCTCTTGCTGCCTCTGCAAAGAGGCTTTGGCCGTTTGCCCAAACTCCTGAAGCTCCTGACACAGGCTTCTTCTCATCCCCAGAGGGACTGCAGCAGCTGGTGCTGCACACTGAACATCTCTGACCCACAGCACAGAAACAAACCACCACCCCTGTTCAGCACAGGAGCTTCTGGCATCTGTGTGAGGCAGCACACAAGGGCAGCAGGATCCTCCTCTTGTTTGGGAAGAGTGAGGAAGGTAAGCAGGGCAACACCTGGTCCCAACCACCTAGCCAAGCATCCATCACTCTTCCACCTCCACTTGGTTCTTTTTGCCATCTCTGCATTCTTTTTTCTCCCTTCTCTTCTCTGGGCTCAGCTGCTCCAGAGGAGGAGGAGTTGGCTGTGTCTCAGTTCCAGCCTGTCAGTGAGGGCACAAAGGCAGGGGACATTCTGTTCAGCCCCATTCCCACTGCACCGTCTGGAAAATGACCGCGACTTCCAGGTTGTTTCCAGATTTACTGGGCAGGAAATCCAGCCAGGCTGTCAGCTCCAGAAAGCAGAGACAAATGAAAAGGCCATCTCGGGGAAGTCAGTCAAGCAGAAAGGGGTGGCACAGCCAAGGAAAGCCAGAGGCACTCCATCCTTGGAGAGCCCCTCTGCACTCACCTGCGGGTCACACCAGGAGTCCTCAGGCTCCGTGTTCCTTGGCCACAGACAATCGTGAAACCCAGCAATAATAATACAGTTTCTCTTTCTATTATGCTGGCTGTTCCACAAGTAAAATAAAAGACAACCACTGTTTTGCCAGTCTGAAAACTCAAGGTGTGCAGAGCTATACAATAAATTTAAAAGAATTGCTACTGTCCAAATGAGTATCAATTTAGTTTCACATGATTTTGCTTTTTGTTGTGGCTTATTTACTTGCATTTTAATTGGGAAATCTTTTAAAGCAGCTTAATTGTCAAGTTAAGCCCAGAAAAGCTGCCTAGACATCTTTAATTCAGCCCTTGTGGCTGTACAATACAATGCCCAGAAAATAGAGAGACCTGCAGAAATCACTTCAACTGCATTTCAGTTCTGAGACCTCGATCTCAGTAGATGTAACATTAGTGATAACAAAGCAAAGCAAAAACCCTTTTCTCAGCCTAACTGCAAACATACCTTCTGCACCCCCAAACGTCTGATCTGCTTTGTCAGGGCTGCTTAAATTAGAGCTGCAGCTCCAGGGGCCTCCCTGGGGCCAGGTCAGGGCTGAGCAGGGGCACCTCCTCAGCTTTGGATGGAGTTCCAGGCTGCTGCAGTACTCATGGCCCACAGGTGGGAAGCCTTTGTCTTTCCTTCCATCACAAGCAAGAGGAACATCCCTCAAGTGTAAGGTTATTGCACACACTTCTATCGTGTGACTTCTGCAGTCTAGCAAGCTTTGGTACTGAGGAGGAAAAGTAGTGTATATTATTAACTGGGTTTTGTCTCATTTCAGCCACTGCCTACACAGATACTGAAATTTCTCTTGTTGCTTGACTCCATGGACTTAACTTCAGGCACCCTTTCTAAGAGGCTTTTAGCAAAGATTTTTGTAGTTTTGAGTGGGGGCCATGGAGAAAAATTGTTTTGCCTCACAAATAAAAGTTACAGTTTAATGATATGAAATATTTCTAGGGAAATATCCACAGTATCCCAGCTGTTAATACCACAAAATAATAAGAAACAAATATTCATCCATGCCTCTTAACTTCAAAAGGACTTTGAACCAGGCTGTTATTCATAACATTCTATAGAAATACTACCTAATTTTTCTTCATACCCCCTGAAGTGGCAAGAAATTAAGAAATTAAGTGTGAAACTATTGCACACCTACTAAAGAGTGAACAGGGACAAATACCAAGTGATTTTGTGCCCTGTATATTCTCAGATAAATATGATCAATGATGTTACTTTTGCTTGTGTACTTTAAAAGCTTGGGGACAATGGCTCTGTGAAAGAAGGGTTCACATTACTGAGGAATCTGGCTCCTTTCTCACCCACCTTCACCATTCACCTTGCTCTGTTCCTCATTGCAGCCTGTCACCTACTGCCCTTGTAGCACCTCCAGCCCACTCAGAGATCCACTCAACTCCACCTCTCCAGGCTCTGTCCTCCATCCTCATATCTCACACCATATTAATTTCTGCCCAGGTCTCTCAAAGAAACCTGATAAAACACTAAGTTTCTCTTCTCAGTTCCTCTTTCCCTCTTCTTAATGGCTTCTCATGGATATTCCTGTCCTTTTGAAGGATCTGCCTCTTTGTTTTTCCTATGGATACAATCAGCTGGCTCTGCTCTCTCTCTTATCAGAACCTTGGGCTGCTGCCTGCACAGGCCTAGAGCAAAGCCTACCAAAGACTTCTCCTGGAGCTCAGAGATACTGGCTAGTAGGTCAGATGCTCTTTCACACAAACAACAAAACACTCAGATGCAGTTTAAAAAAAAAAAAACACACATGGGTAAAAGTGCACCAGGAAATGTCTGAATGAAAAACATTCCCAAAAGCAATAGTACTAAGTAGAAAAATATATTAACCAGACATGGCCTTCCTGAGGCATCCTTCCCTTTCTGGGCAAATGCCATGGAAGTCTGGGCTCAGCAAGGTCATTGAAATGATTTGCCTGGGTACTTAAGGGGGTCAGTGAAGCAGTAACTGTTCCACAATACTAGATTGAAATATGTGCCTGCAACACCACACCTGGATGATTCAGAGACCTGCAATGCATGAATCCCCACAAAGATCCATCCTTAAGCATAGCCTCTAAATGGTAATTTTATATCAGCCTCTTTTCCACCTGTTTTCTCTTTGTACTGAAATTCCTCACTCTCAACTGTGAGCAGTGAATCTTCCTTTAGAACATGGCAATATTTATTGACTCTATTCTTTGTTCACATCTGTCAGACATGGGAAGTCACCACTGCTTTACAAGACTATCAGTTTTAAGTAATGCCATTCATCACAAAATGGAATAGTGTGAGCAACATTTCCTCAACTGCAATGAATTATACAAGGGTCAGCAAGCTGGAGTCGCGCTTGGCAACACAAACATTGGCCTCAGGTAGCAAACCCATCTCTCCAGCTGTTCTCATCCATATGGGTTCAATGAACTGCAGAGAGTACAGGCCTTTGCTTATTGAGAGTATCTGCTGGAACTATTTCATCTAACCAGCATCATAAAACAACTCTGAAGTAAGGTGAATGCTATTCATCTAAAGCTCATCTGGAGCCAACTGCTGACAGAGGGGAATAGGGATGGCAAAGCAGCCCGTGTGCCTGGGAAATGCAGGTGCTCCTGAATGCCAAAACTCAAAGATTAAAGGCACAGGGAGTGGAAACAATACACCTGTGGGGCACAGGCATCACCCCAGCAGAGCTGTGCTTCCTGACAAGCAATTCCCAGGGTTCCTTAGTGCATCCCCTCACCACCACAATGCCCCTGGAATGTACCTGTGTCAGGCAGATTTGTTCAGCAGCCACACAATTAGCCCCAGTTTTTGCTGGGAAACAGAAGATTTTGTTTATACACATGGTTTTGCGGGTGAGATTATTCTGTGATTAAACACAAACATTTTACCAGGAGCTTCATCACTCATACACAGCACACACAAGGCTCTGGTTCTCTCTGCCTTCTGATTTACCTCAGGATTCTCTAAGATTTCATTTCTAATAATGAGTCCTGCGATAAATTCATTTTTCTAGGAGACTGTTAATACCACATTCCTTTCCTCAGACTTGTTTTCCCCTTCACTTCCATTAGTATAGTCAGATTCTTGGCAGTTTTCTATTCAAAATAGCAATTGTGCAAACAATTGACCAAGATTGTCAGAAGTCCTTATTGAATTGGTAACTGTTAATTGCAAAAATACTACAGGTCTGTCTCAAACTAAAAAAAGCAACAGATTTCAGAGACAAGGCCTTTAACAGAGATTGCTTCTGTATATAAGAAGGCTGAAGGTGCTTCAATTTTCTTTCCTTAATGACATTCAACCTAACAAAATTCATTACAAGTTAAGCACTCCCAAGAAAAGAAGAAGCTTGTAACAGAAATATCAAAGCCTTAAATGTCACTTAGTAACACAGAAATCATTTTCTAGTAACAGCATTGACCCACTTTGCTTAGCCCACCAGCTGTAGCATTTGAAACTGCTCACTCAAAAAACCCAGGATCTTTGAGAGATACTGTCTCTTTCCAGTTCAGGAGCAGGCTCACGGACCAGGCAAGTATCCCTTCTGAGGGGTAACAACCCCATAGGTTGTCTTGTTATTAGATAAAATAAGCAAATCCCCTCAAATGCAGATCTAGTGTATGGATGGACTGTAGCAGTGAAATGATGACATTAAAGGATGGTTTCATGACTATATATATATATAATTTCATTCTTTTAGATATTTTCTGGGATGAATTAAATTATGTAAATATATGTTAACAATAATTCATAATATTTTAATAAAATCTCTTTCTTTCTCTTTACTCCTTAGAAGTGTGCTCCCAGGTGTCCTTAGGGTGGTGCGTGTTTTGTTTCTACACTGTAAGGACACACAAGGTTATAACTTGATAAGCAAGGAAGCACAACTATTGATATATAATGCAGATAATGAAGCTGGGCATCCTTTGTCTGGTATCATTCCCAGTTTTTGCTGGGAGCAGTGTTCATCAACAAAGTGACTTGGTATCAAGAAGGGGATTCACATTTTTCAAGTTTTCTGCCAGCTATTCTGGGAAAGAAAAAAGTATTTTGATTTTCTTTTTTTCCCCCTCTAGTGAAAGATTAAACAGTGAAGGTGTTTTTACTGTTGTCAGATTTTGTATTGGTAAATGCACTCAAACCTACCTAAGACTCATGCCTCAAGTGAACTTACTCACTGAAAAGTGCATCCCCAGAGACGTTTTCCTCCACATGGTCCCCCTGCTTGTTCAGGCTGTGAAAGTTCATCAAGTTTAAGGTGACCTCTATCTTTAAAATAAAATTAAAAGCCCAGGATGTTTTTGTAACAAAGGAGCAGGATTTCATAGCAGTTATGGTGGCAGGATGCTGGCACAGGTGGGAGGCAATCCTGCTTCCTGGGATGCAGAATTTCCCCTGGCGATGCAGTTCAGACCAGCTCACATGAAACAGCTCTCTGGCTTCCCAGCTGAGCATTTGGGCTCCTTTGCCCTGTGCTGTGACTTCACTTGCTCTCAGATATCACAGATATCTCAAGGTCCCACCCCCAGATCAGACTTCAGATTCCATTTTGGGATTTTCCCTACACTGTGGCTCGCTCCCTGTGATGAGGGAAGAGCAACTGTTCGCTCTGCTCCTGCTCAGGTGTCTCAAATGCTATGTTGAGCAGGTATTGAGAGGGGCAGAACAGCAGAGACCAGGACAGACACCAGAAATATCCTTGGTCACAAAGGTTAAGAGCACAAACACTAATGTACAGGGTCAGACTGCACATCACTTTCAGTTCCTTGTTTCCACAGTCCATGATTAGAAGTAGAGAATTAAAGTTCAATCTTTGACAGGTTCTGTCCAGTCACCTGAATTTAGAGAGACAGCCCAAGCATCAGAAGTAACCTATGTTTTCAGTTTTCCTTTGATCTCATTCTTTGCTTCATCAGAACTCCACCTGAAATATTTGGAAATTATTTTTCTATTTGGATCCATATCTTCTATTCAGGAAGCAAACACTCAAACTGAATTTATTTTCCTCCTTTAAAAAATATGGACATTTGAGGACTTGTCTACTGGTAAAGCTGTCAGCTCAAGAGTAGTGCTGACATTACTGAACACCCTTATTTTGTTCTTTCTTCTCTTTCTATTAAGAAAAGGTCTCAAAACAGTAACATCTCTGGCAACCACAAAAAAGAGCCCAAAACAAATCAGCAAACCTCTAAATATGCTTTCTTATTGTTTTTGTTTGCAGCTTGTGAAAACACACTTATTACAGCTGCTACACACAACGTTTGCTTACAAAACTCCACTAAATTAATGTTCAACGTGCTGCATTCAACAGCATACATGTGCCTATTGAATCTGCACAGCAGGATCAGGGCCCAAAGACTCACAGGTTGGCAGCACGCTCACTGAAAGCCCCCCAAAGCACAAAACACACACATTTCCTCCGGCCATGCTCTGTGCCACAGACTTCAAGGCCATTCCAGCCTGGCTTTCTGCAAGGAGCTCTCATTGAAGTCAGTGGGATAGCTGCAAGTAGTACTGCTGTCAGACCTGGCCCTGACCATCAGTATCCCCTTGAAATATGCCCTGGAGTTGAACTCTGAGCTCCATGAGACAAATAGAGAGGGAATTAGACCCAGAGCCAAGCATCTCCTCCCTCTCTGCCCCTGTCTTGTCCTCGGTGTCCTCTCACTAACAGAGGTGACAGCCAGCACAGCTCCCTCCTATCACAGCTTTTGAGTGCAGCAAGAATGACCAAATACCAAACCTAGATCCCAAATTCAGCCACAGATTGCCCAGGGAGTGTCCCTGAATCCTGACTAGTAGCAAACACCCACCAGTCTGACAAAATCCACAAATACTGGTGGCCCTCAACCCATTATTAGGGTTGAAATTTTCATTGCCCAAAGCACACAGGATCAGCTTGAATAGGAAACAATATCACTTTTCTCATCTTTTCAAACTCCTTGGATGCTTGACACTGAACTGTTTTAGAGGAGCTGACCTTTCCTCAACACGACAACTTTCCAAAGCTCCTGTAATGTGAATAACATTATTTTCCAAGTGTTGACACTTAGGTGAGAATAAGCTGTGCTAATGTGCTGAGTACAGAAATACAAAAAGAACATGTCATTTACAGAGGAATTACTGTGGAACTAAATCTTATCTACATTTCCCATTCATACCAAATAGCCCAACTAAGTTACACTCCCCATTACAAATCTTGCCCTGCCACAGTTCTCAGATCCTCACAGTTATAGCCAAAATTCTGTTTCTGACCATGTTTTATTTTTTCTCTTGTTACAGAAAAAGGAAACTCCTAAACAATGTGAATATGCACAAAGGACATTTAAAGACTTAACTCCATTTAGGACAGCATTTGACAAATATTTTCACCTCTAGGATTAAATTTAAGCACATGTTTGCAAGTTATTGAACAGATGAACTGAATAAGCCCAATTCAAATTCCTTTTGTGGCTTGGGACTCAAAGAAGTAGTCACATTTTATGAAAAACGTTTTACATATTTCCATCCCACTCTTTCAATGTCCCATTTCAATTATTTCTCTTGTAAAAAGTGGTGATTTGCATGTGGCAGTCTGGCAAATACCAAGATGAACACCATTCACTTGACAGGTGAATATCAACAGAAATTTGACCAGAGGGCTGGGGGGCACCTACAGACCATGTCAGACCAACTCTACTTTGTGTGCTTAGAGCCTGGTGAGGACTTTTGGATGAGCACCAATTCACAGGCTCCATAACGTGGATATTTTGTCTGTATTAAAGAATATTACTTTAGCATTAGATTGTCTCTGTACTCCACCTCATTAACAAAGGAACTCCTGAGGACTAAAGGGCTTGAAGATCAGCTTTAACAGGTTTATGTTAGTTTTGATCCCTTGACTTTTTGGCGCTACACAACTTCTGTCAGGAATGAGGGTAGTCCTGACTCCAGCTCTTTTGCTGGATGAACCAGACACATGCTGAAGAGAGGCCTTGCAGCTTCCTGAGGAACAGGGGGCAGAACGGGAGGTGGATGGTTGATGTGAAGGGCTGGAAGAGGAGGATACACAGCTTTGCCTGTGCCATGAAACCCACACCAAACATGCCAATGTAGAAAATGCCACTGGAAAGACTGCAGAGCCTTCATCCTGCTCGGGTAATGGCAAAAAAAGGGGATTGAAGAATTGAGGGGTCTGACTAGCTGAACAACCCCAGTGGTCACAAAGCTTTGTGTAGAGCAATCACCAAATGACTACTTCCAGAACCACCAGTTGAAAATCAGCACTCCAAACCTGACCACACAGGAAATACACTTGATTAGCATAATTCCCTAATATCAAACCAGGCTTGATTAAGGCAATTCATTTTAGTGTTGTTAAATGTTAACACATCCTATGGTTCCTTCCCCTGTTCCTGTTTACTCTGTCCTCCTCTCTTTTGCTAGAGGTTCTCATGATAAAGCACTTTGCACTCTAACAAGGTCTCTCTTTAGAATAGCATCTTTAAATTATTTAAATACTCATCTGGTAAACAACACAGTATTTTTAGCAATAAAGTAAAAATCATGTTGCTTTCTGAACTAATCCCAGGGGAAATGTTGGATTATACAAACTGGTTTATTTCTTAATCGATAGAAGGTGTGCTCAAGGAACCCTGAGCATCATGACATGCCAACCAAACTGTTAAATATCTAACTCCA
This sequence comes from Xenops minutus, assembly GCA_035221455.1. Classification (NCBI taxonomy): domain Eukaryota; kingdom Metazoa; phylum Chordata; class Aves; order Passeriformes; family Furnariidae; genus Xenops; species Xenops minutus. The sequence continues at coordinate 16,435,032 of JAWWEE010000016.1, forward strand.
TGAAAAAAGAAATGCCTCCAAAACCCCCCTGCAGAAACTGTTTCATATACACGAAGGTGATGAGAAACATAAAATCTCTTACCAAAAATAAGACTGTACCTTGAGCATCTGCATTATGGTCCTTTACAATCCACAGAAAAAGAAAGAAAGAAAAAGCCTAACCCTTTGCAACAGTAACCATGACCCATTCCCATTTTAACCAGTGTTACCAAGCTGACCTGTACCTCACCTCAGCAGGGGGATACACCTCCGAGAGGTTCCTGGGATGCCACAGGGCACCATCCTATGAAATGGATGCTGAAGGGGCATCCCCACCACAAACACCAGCCCAGCAAAGGTAAGACTGTCACTGCAAGGAAAAGGGGAAGACACAAAACAAAGTGCCTGTGCAGACACCCCTTCCAGGCATTTGCTTGTCAATTATTGGCATCACACCTTACAGCAGGGACCCCAGTGCCACCTGAGTGTACTCCTGAGGGGGGTGACGGGGTTCACTCTGAGTGAGACACGGGCCAGTGTCAGAGCTGAGCAGCACTGAGGCTCCTGCCCTGAGTGAGACATGGGTCAGTGTCAGAGCTGAGCAGCACTGAGGCTCCTGCCTTGCTCTGTTCCTATGGTGTCTGACACTCTCCTCTTGCTTCCACACATCTCTCCACATGCAACACTCTCATTCCCTGCCCTGCTGTGCCACTGAAGCCTGAAGGAAACTTTTGAGTGAAGAAGAGTAGTTTTGTCTTCTTTCCCCAACAATATCTTCTAACTGGACCCAGGATGTCACAGAAGTGCCAGAAATTTTACATGGGAGGGCAGATATAACTGAGGAGACAAAAGGGCCATTTACCAGTTTCACTAGGACAACCATAAAAAGCCCACAAAGGCACTATTTCTGTATGAAAAGAAATCGGTTACTGCTCTCTGAGTCAGGGGCCTCTGTGTAGGCATAAGTTCACTGCTGATGGAGTTGATTTAAAACCCTTTGCTGTGATGGCAGTGTTGGTAAAAGCTTTAACCATAGTTTTTATGATGCTATTAAGTTTTAGTCATTTGTGGGTTTTGCAGTATATGAATACTATAGATGCCACCTTAATTAAAAGGTCTTGTCATCTTGTGCAATTAAAAAGAGAAAATGTACTCTGCTCTGAACAGCCAGGAACAAATTGAGCAAGCTGCATTATACACGCTAAGTACACAGCAATTCTGTGCCCCTTCCAGTATCACATCTATTCTCAGGCATTCAGTGCTTTCCAATAATCCTGTTACAATGTTTTATGTTTAATTGACTTATGAAGTCCCAGTGCCATGGTGTCTCTGACCATTAATGACAACTAAGTTAAAAAAAGTTCTACTTTGCAAATGCATATACCAACTTTACACACACAGAGCACAGAAGAAGAAATGTTGTATCTCTCAGGATTTCCATGTACAAATACCTATTAAGAGGTGTTCTTTTTTTTCTTTTTTTTTCAAAAGAAAACATCTAATGGATAATAACACAGTCTCTTCCCAAAGAGTACATAATAAGATAAACACACTTAGATGCCCATGCAACTATTTAATTGGACAGCATATGCACATAAAGTAGATCATGCACAAGGCATTCCCAGTCTACACAGGAAAGTGCACTTCCTCAGCTACCTAGAACAAATCCCAGCAGATGGTTACCAGCATGTGTCCAGTCCTGTCAGCTGCAAACACATTCACCTTCATAAGTCTGGCTCATTCTTTCAATTTTGACTCCAACTCAAGGTCTTTCAAGATAATGAAGCAGCAAATGACTGGTTGCCTCAAGGTTTGTGCCCAGAGCAGAATTGCCTTCAGGATCCACTAGTGGTAACTTTTGACCCTGAGAAAAGGATACCTTGCATTTGTCTGCAGCTTATGCCCTTAATGTCCAAGGGCATTGTACGGACAGGGCAGCAAGAAAGCCAGGACATCTCCTGGACCAGTTAGACCAAAGCATTTCATTCACACCATCTTATCAGTCCAGCACAGCTGCCAGGCCACACCAGCTGAAAAACTCTGTAAGAAGCAGAAGGGCATGAGGTGGCACATTGCCTTCTCCAAAGAGGTCTGGACTTTGGATTGGACCATTTGACATTGCTACAAAATAGCACAGTTGTTTAGACTTATCCAGATTTTTTCTAGATTAGAGTCAATAATATTTATGGTGATTTTTGGCAGACATTCCCATAGGTCCAAGCATCATAGCTCTTGTGCCTGGGTCATAAAGAAACTGAACATATTCTCATTCAGACTTCACATACAATTCACAGATCATTAGTCAAATATACCAATTCCACTGATGCCAACTGAAGCACAGCCTCCTTTGGGCCTATTTTTTAAGTTGTGTGGCTCCATTAGAGAACTTACACTTTAAAGGTAAGTTAGGCTCAAAGGGATGTTATCTCAGAAGTCTTCTCCATCTGACAGTTCCTGACCAGACAATTGAGTGAAAATGCAAAGTTGGCCAAAGTATGGAAAACAATTTTTTTCCCTCTGCCTTGCAAATAAGTGAGGCCTTCTTGTGCTTTGGAGAGCTGAAACCTAACACCATCCAAACAAGTAATGCAGTGGACTGAAGATCAGTATAAGACAGCAGTAACTTGGGGGCTGGAAGCTTACCAGCAGCAGGACAGGCAGTGCTCTCACCTCCCCACAAGAGAAACAACTCCCCTCCCCACCACACTGCCCCTTGGTGCTTTGACTCACACAGGAGTTCCCCACACAGCTGCTGTAGCTTCTGGGAAGATCTTCACAATCTGCAAAGAGCATCCTGGCTTGCTGCCTTGTCCCTGAAGTGCCCAGTGCTCCCCTACAGAAGGAAACTCCAAAGCTGCTCCTTGAAAGGAGCTTTTCCTCGTACATCCATGCCAGCAGCCACCTTTGGGGCTCAGAGCACCGCGAGCGCCTGTTTTCTGGCTGCCATGAGCCTGCAGCTTCTCCTTTGAAGTGCTGCAGCCTTTGGGGAGCATCCTGGGGCACTGCTGAGCTGCACAGGCAAGCAACAACTGCTGCAGCTCAGACAAGCATATGCTCCAGAGGAGGGGATACAGTCTAGATGTGGGATGAGCAAAGTTTTGATCACAGATAAAGGAAAGGAGAACGCATTTGGAAGGAACTGGAGAAATGCTGAGGATACAGGGGGCTTCAAAGCAAAAAAGAGCAATCATCTTGGCTGTGATGGTGTAAACCATCTATGTATAAGATAATTAATAATCCAAGTGACAAGTTATTGACAATTAGAATAAATACCCTTAAGCTCCAAGAGCCACAGTCCCACATGGACAGGAGCCCAGCAGCCAGTGAGCAGGAGGTGCAATGCTAGAAACATCACGTCCATCAGGTCCACATCACTCCCACACACTGTACCAGCAGTGCCCTCAGTGCTGACGACATCCCTGGATAGGAGGCTGGTGGCATGGCTGGCCTTCTGAGTGCAAAATAACAACCTAACACTACTTGCATGATGAAAAGACAGATAATTGTATATTATTATGCAACGTCTTATGAATTTCTGAGTCTTCCTTTGCATCCAAGTGGATACAGCTGTAATAGGAGAGTAGCAGCCAACCACTCCTCAAGGACCATTTGTAACACAGCCACCAGGAACTGCATCCTCAAACTGGGGGCCTGACTTGGATCTTGGCACAGGCTGCTGTCACCAGACCCTTTCCAGCTGAAGTCAATGACAGTAGGACAGAGTTAGTACTAAAAACATAAAATAAGCAACAACACAAAGAAAAAAAAAAAAAAGAAAACCTGCTGCAGTAGACTGACTCAAGAAGAAACACACAACAGTCCTTGATCAGAGCTCCTCCCTCTCCTTCAGCACTGGCAGAGCAAGCAGGTCTCCTCTGCAGGCTGTGAGCAGCTGCCATCCACTCACAGCCCTTGGAATGCCCCTTGGCAACAGGTACACACAGAGATATGTTATTCTTGAATTGCCAGTCACCCAAGGACAGGACCCAGGCAGAAAGTTTGAATACAGATTCACAGGCTTGGAACTTTGTTTAAAAGTGTGCTACACTCTGGGGAGGCTGAGCCAGCTGCTACAGCAGCCTCTTAGTAGGGCTCCTGTCCATTAAAGAAAGAATAATTCACACGAAGTGGCTTTAGAGTGGATCAAAGCACAGAGGAGAGAGGGGCAATTATAATTTTGAAAAAGATGTGCACAAACAATACAATTGGGCAACTGTGGATTGCTAAGTGTTGTTTCCCCCCTCCCAGTATCCAGTTGAACTGCATCATCTGTCTAGTCTGAGCAGCATAAATATGACTTAGATACTAACTATGCCACCTTCTGTACGACTAGGTAAATATTGCACATGAGATACAAATAGAAACATATCTTGATTAAAACAAAAAATGCAGAGTACACCTGGGGTTTACTGACCATCAGCACTAATTTGTGCCAATCATTACTGGTTTAGAGCACAAAATCACAGAATCACCTCGCTTAGGTCATTGAGTCCAACCTCTGACCTAACATCACCTTGTCAACTAAACCACGGCACTGAGTGCCGCATCCAGTCTTTCCTTAAACACCTCTATAATATTCTATAATAACCTTAAGTTCCAATGCGGGAAGAAGGACTGCTGCATCACTTAATATTTTACTGTTGATGAAGTTTTCCAGACCATTTTTGTCGCATCATTTTGCCTAAACATGTCAACTGTATCCAGCATTCAAATGCACAACTCTTTTCTTATAATTAATGTGTGATCCACAACCCTTTGTGATCGAGGCATATAAGACAAAAGAAATTAAAAACAAACAAACCAAAACCCAAACCCAAAAAACCAGCAGAGAGAACAAGTAAACAGGAAACCACTTGGCTTGAACCCTAGAGGGTGATGCCCCACACTGCACCGTGTCTTCTCATTATCTAGCTCAGTTGCTGACCCCTGTGTACAGGCAGGTTCAGTGCCTTCCTTTCTGGAGCATGCTGCCTGCTTTTGAACTTGAGCTGCTGAGAGAGTTTATGAACAGAGCTGTTGTTTTATTTACTCTCAATTAATCATGCTCAACTGTAAACAAAGTGTCTGTTTTAGTTCTGCTGACAATTATCCACTTGTCAACATCTCCCTCAAGTAGCTTCAGCATCTGGCAACAGCACAAAACTGCTACATCAAAGTGAACATTTTGTCTCAATAAAAAGATAGACGTGTGGCAGGGTTTCATCTGTTTTCTAGCCCATCAACAGTCAAGCTATATTATTACTGATGCAACCAGACCACTTCCTATGGAATATTTATTTACAAAGGGGAGGGAAGCCAAAGTTTGTTTGTATTAGTAAGGCAGACCCACAGAAGAAAGTACTGGAGAGCCCCAAAGAGCCCCCACTGCTCCCCACAGAGGCAGCAGTGATCCCTCCCTGAGCCTGCCTGGTGCCTGCCATGGGCCTCCTGCCCTGCCAGGGCAGCTCCAGCCCCAGCTTCACCACCTTCACCTTGCTAAAAGCTTGCTAAAGAATAGGACTTATTTCTTTATTTTGTGGTGTTCAGCAAATCCCAGAGCAAATGGAAACCACTTACTGGTGCTTCCCTAAATAATTCTAGTATGATAATCTTTCCACTACCTGCTCCGTGGCCTGGGCATTCTTTGGTCCCTGGAGCTCCTGCACTGGTTTGAATTTTGCCATTTTAAGCTTGTAAGATATAATTATTCCCATTAGCTCAAAATCCTTCCTGCATTTTAACACAACCTCCCTGGTGCTTAAATTGAAAGCTCTAAGGTAAACTGCAGATAGTCTGGCCCCTCTTTGGGTAAGCAAGGTAAAACTGGGCACTCCTTTTCTTCTGAGGGGATGAAGGCAGCTCTCCAGGTGACCTCCCTGACACGGGAGGAGGCTCCAGGGTGCTGGGCCTGTGGAGAGCACCACCCCACTCCTCTGAGGCACAAAATCCTCGTGCTGTGCCTCTGCTTACCTCCAATTTTTAATATTATTCAAAACATAACCTTGCTATAGTAAAGGAATGGGAAAATCTGACTAACTTTACCAAAAGCCACCCCAGCCCTGCACCTTTTCTCCACAGAACTGAGGTTTCTGAGCAGAATGAAACCCTCGGGGGTGCGGGGGAGGGCCGGAGGTTTCCGTGCCCGGGGCAGAGCACGGAGAGGTGTCCGGGCCGTACCTGCCCTGGGCGGCAGGGATTGCGCTCCCGCTGCTCCCGCCGGGATCCCCGCCCGGCAAAGCGGCTCCGCTGACACGCGCTAATCAATCTTCAGCTCTGTAATTGATTCTAATGAGCTCGGCCCCGGCTCGGCACTGACGACCACCCCAAGTCTGCGGCGGCTCCGGCCCCGCTCCCCGCCCGCAGCGCCCGGCCCGGCCGGACCGCGGCCACCCCTTTAACCTTCTCCTCCCTCTACAATTAATTGAGATATCTTTTATACTTGATGTGTTGTAAAATTAATGCCTAATTTATGTAATTAGTCAATTAACTGTAATTCTAGCATATGGTGCCAAATGCCCAGAAGGTGTTCTTGTTTCCCAGGTACTTATTTTGATGTCATGAAATGCAGCTAATTAATTTTACATGCATATTAATTTCGGATCTATTTAGCAGCTCCCTTTGTGAAAGCAGATTTAATATTTGTCTTTCTAACCTTTTTGGGCAAATTCCACGCCCGGTGTTGAAATGGAGGTGACTTTTAAAACACATTTCCATCGGTCTCCCTTTCCTCTGCGGAGCCTCTGCTGACACCGGGTCGATCCCTCCTGTGTGAAGATGCACAAGGGCTGATTATCTATAGCTTCCCGCACATCTATAACTGTCGCAAGATACGACTATTGAATTTAAATCCGATTAATATTTAATATTAAACATTTCTGAGGGAATTTTTGTTTGTTTTTTTCAAAGCACAATATCCCACGGACATTTTTTTTTAATAGCTGCTCTTAATACAATGCTCCTCGGAAAAATTATGAGAATTGAAGTATTGCCTCATTAGAAAATGAGCGCAATTCTGATCGCTGGTTCCTGACGTTCGCAGTTCTCCCGATCGCGCTGAGAAACTGCGAGCCCGCTGCCAGCGCCCCGCAAACCGCTCGGGTTACGCTTCTGCCTCTGTCGGAAAGCGATCGCGTTTGATTTTGTCCATAATACCAGAAAAGATGAGATTATGCCTCTTCTTTCTGCAGTTTGTGCAGAGATTAAGGGGTTAATCGCTTCGCGGGCTTTCCCGCTCCCCAGATGCTGAGAGAAGATTTAAGTAGAAAAAGAGATGAAACCCGTAGTCTGCGCTCCTAATTCCCAACGATACCCTTTTTCCCTTCGCTGCAGCAGCACTAATTGCCGCATTACACTCATCTCTGGGGTGAGGGAGGTGGAAATGCACCCGGCTGAGGGTGCGGGACTCAGCGTGCGGGGCGGGTGCGCTCCGGCCGCGCCGATCCCGCAGCCGCGGGGGAACGCTTTCCTGCGGAGCGGCAGGACGGGACTCGGCTCTTTGAGCGTCTACGCGGGTGCTGTGGCGTCATAAAACTTTTTATCCCCCTTTCTGGATAAATTAATGAGCAATTTAATTAATAAAATCAGAGAGTAGCGTAAGTGCTATGATAATGAAGTTAAATGAGCGCGCAGTAAAATATTCACTAATCCAGCACATTGGCAAATGCCCCCTTAATTCTGCTTAGCACTAAAAGGGTTTTGAGCACCATAATGAGATTCCTCTGTCTGCTAATTAATTGACACTCTCCTGAATATTCATATGTGCTAGCACCAATACGTTCCTAATTGCACCGTGGAATGGATCTCAGAGGAAAGTAAATCGCCATAGACTTAATTAAAATAATGTATGCCAGATCCAGCTCGCTGAAGACGAGACATTTGCCATCAAGCGGTGTAAGAAAGTGGCACCTGGTTTGTAGCGAAAAATGAGGAGAAAATCTTTATCCCTCCCAAGGTGAAGGCGGCGGGGGCCGCGAAGCGCCAGGCTGTTCAGCCTGGAGATCTGGAAGCGAGAGAGCTTCGCCATCACCCAGCGCTGCCAGTGCGGGACCCGCGGGGCGGCGCGGCCGCGCTCGGGGGAGCCGCGGGGGGAGCGGGCGCGGCGCGGAGCGGTGGGAGAAATCTGGTCAGGGATGCCCTCTACAGAAGCGTTCAGGGAAAACCGCTCGCCGCCGGAGAGGGAGGGGAGGAGGGGGAGGCAGGGAAGGAGGGAGGGAGCAAGCACATTTGTAAACTTTTCCTTGAGGGGAATCCGGTGCCTTTGAAGCTCAGTCTCTGAATGGATTGTTCTTTGCACCTCCAGACTAATACTGTGAGCTAATATTGTACATTTAAATTGTTCTGCTGTTAAAAGCGTGGCGAGTTGCGCTGAGAAATGAGTGCCTGCCGCTGCCTGGCCGCGGCCTCCATCCCGCGCCGGCGGAGCGCCCAGGCCCGCGCAGCCCCCGCTGCCGCTGCAAAGCGGACATCAAGCGCTTTGCTAGGTCTTTTCCTTCCCTACCAGCTCAGGAAACGAAAAGGAAAATTGGTTTCTTGGAAAAGACGGCTTTTAAAAAAATCACCACAGGTTAGAAACTAAAAAGAGTTTATTTGAAGACATACAAATGCATATTTATTATACACATGTAGGCATTAACAATGTAAATTACACCGCCAGCACTTGCTGGTTGTTTATTCATTAGATCTTTAGAAAATCTACATTGCCTGCAGATAGCGGGATGATAATGTGAGATACACAAGCAGTTTATCCAGGCAGCTCCGCCCGGCTCCGCCAACAGGTCCGCGGGGCTCCGCGTCCCTTCCGTACCGGGGGCGCTCCTGACAAGGGGAATTCTACCTTGACTGTGCCGACCGAAACTGCCGTCACCAGAAACACAGGGCAAGGGTTTTACCGCTCGTGGCTCAAGAGAGAGCGATCTTAGACGGAAACACTTCCTAGCAGAAGAAATGCGAAGGGGCTCTCGTCTGAACGACAGCGCAGACATCTCGCTCTCAGAGCTCAAAATGCTCTGCCATTCGCAACGCCTTTTATTCCCGTGTAAAATCTTCCCTCGCCAAAAGGAGAAAAAGTCCTCTATCAAATTCTATCCTCTTTGGCTGATTGAATGCTGCATGACTATGTATCTCCCGATAATAAAGACAGAGAAAAAAATATATGGGAAGAAATCGCTGCGGGGAAGTCTTTTCTAAAGTTAGATCCAAAGAACCTCTTCCAGGAATGAAATATTAAAGAAGGTTAATGTGGTTTTTGCTGCAGAGCTGAGGGTTGATGGGAAGACGGGAGCTTTGCTCGCGTCGCGAGTACAGCGATGGGGAGCTGAGGGCGGGGGATGCCAAGAGATGGAAGGAAGCGATGGGAGCCGCTGGACTCAGAGAGCGCACCAGCGCTTCTCCTGCAGCCGCGGGGCTGCCCTGCCCTGCCCTGCCCTGCCCTGCCCTGCCCGGCATTGCCGCACCGAGCCGGGGGAGGGGGCGGGCAGCCCCGCTGCTGTCCCGGAGCCACAGCGGGCCGGGGAAGGCGCTGCCCCTTCCCAGAGACGCGGCCCCGCACCTCGCAGGTGTGCGGGGGGCTCTGCGGGCCGCGCTGTGCCGTGCTGTGCTGTCCGAGTGGGGCGGGAGCTCCGCGCTGGGGGATTGTCCTCCCTGTCCCCGGGCAGCTCGGTGGGTGGCAGGGGGCGGGGGGCGCGGGGAGGGGGCTGCGGCAGGAAGGGAAAGGCAGAGCCCCGGCGCCCACACAGCGCATCCCATCACACCGCACTCCCCCACCGCGCTGCGGCAACTCACGGAGCTGTTTGCAAACATGCCCCCCGCCAACAGCGAGAAAAACACGACCATTCAAAGTTCTGACCCTAATTAAAGCCCGGCTCGTTAAAGACTTCACACAATGCGGGAAAAAGTTTGCCCGAGCCTGAATTCCGCGAGCTGTTATTACCTTTGCTTTTAAAGAGGGGAAATAACCGTAACGTGCGCGCCATTATTCTTGTGGATATGCAATTTAAAATCATCGTCAATTGTCATAAAAACCATTTCACAATGTTTGGCTAAGTAATAAGTTAGTCATTTAAAGGTGGTTTTCCGGGCGACACGGACATGCAATTCAAGAAAGATTTGCATTGCTTACGGATTTTGCACCGCCGTTCTGACCGCTGCGGGAACGGGGCTCAGCCTATTTTTTTTTTCTTTCTGGTTTTGCACGGAACACCAAGACAAGAGCAGACTGTGGGAGAAAACGTGAACGGGATGAGCATATCTTGGGAAAAAAAAAAAAAAGGCTGATGATAAAAAAGATAAAGTTTATGAAACAGACGGATTTGGAAAGAAGAACCTTCGGGGGGAGGGGGAGAAAAAAAATGAGAGAGAAAGAAAAGAAAGAAAAGAAAGAAAAAGGAAAATCAAGTTTGCTCCACCCAGCTATTAACCAAAACACAATACCTTTTTCTGGGTGGTACTGCACAGAAGTTGATTCAGTTTTGACAATGTTGTTTAGCTATCATTTGCTATTTTGAATGAATGGGAGCAATCCCCCTTTTTACAACAGTTGTTTCCTATTATGGAGAGGTGCAGCAGTTGAGGGCAGACATGTGAAAGTGGCTGTTTGATTCCCTTTTTCATCCCCCTGACCCTGCCTTTGTCCCTCCTCACCCTGGGAATGTCACGCCTCACTACTTCACTTTGAGATGCTCTAGAAAGTGGCTTTGTTATTCCCTTTTAGACATACACGAAATTGTTCTCATTCCCCCTGCTGTAAAAGATACTTCAAATTGGGACTCGGTTCACAAGTGCAATGCAATTTGGCTTAGCTCAACCTTTGTTCTGCTTGTACAAATGACCAAACAGTGCACACATTATACAGTTGATCTACTGCTCCCTTTACACCAGAGTTAGCGGCTGGGAGAAAAGCAAGTTAATCCCTTCAATACTAAGGTGGCATTTTCAATATTTCCTACAATGCGAAAGGGAGAAGAGAGGGCAGCTTGAAATGCGACATTTGTTTAAAAGGGAAGATTAAAAAGAAAAAGTTTGCGAGGCCTCCCCTGATACTTCTCCAAATAAATAAATAAATAAACAAACCAACACGTCCCAAACGTGTGGATAAATGTTCCAGCGCCTCCGGGAAGGAAAGGGAAGTTTACCACAAAGACAGACTCTCAGGGCAGTAACGCCGAGACTGGAGCTGGAACCCTCGCTAAAAGCACAGTACTTAACAAAACGCTGGGGACTCACGGCTGGTGCGGTGCCTGTGCCCGCGGCCCCGGGCTCACCTGCGGGGCTCCGGGCTCACCTGCGGGGCTCCGGACACACCTGCAGGGCTCCGGGCTCACCTGCGGGGCTCCGGGCTCACCTGCGGGGCTCCGGACACACCTGCAGGGCTACGGGCTCACCTGCGGGGCTCCGGGCTCACCTGCAGGGCTCCGGGCTCACCTGCGGGGCTCCGGACACACCTGCGGGGCTCCGGGCTCACCTGCGCGGCCCCGCACACACCTGCGCGGCCCCGGGCTCACCTGCGCGGCCCCGCGGAGGCGGGCACGGCCGTGAAGCGCGGCCCGGCGCGGGTAGCGCTGCGTGCCCAGCCCGGCTGTGTCGGCCCCGCGTAACCCGGGCTCGGCGGAGCCGTCCAGGGGGGTCTTCCTAAGTGCAGGAAGAGGGGGCTGCGATGCTGCGCTCACCCGCGCGTGGATTTGCAGAAGAAAAAGAGCTCTCCGGGAAACCGGCTCCGGTCAGGAGCCAGGTGCTGTGGGCCAGCCCCAGGAGCCACGAGCGGCAAGATCAGCCTCCTCCCGGGCTTAAGGAGTTCGGGTGGTCCCAGCACGGGCTCTCTCCGCGCTGGGCAGGGCCGAAAGGGTGCCCGGGGCCGAGGCCCCAAAGCGATGAGCCCGGGACAGCGGGGACCAGCCGGTGCACCCCCGCGGTGGCGCAGCGGGACAAGTGCCGGGGCCCTGGTGGCGCTTCCAATCCCCGACGGGACGGCCGAGGCCAGCGCACACGGCTCCGAGGAGGGTGACAGCGGCGAGGAGCCAGCGGGCGGCGGGGCCGGGCAGGGCAGGGGTGGCCGAGCCCAGCGCTGGGGTCTAACGCGGGCCCCGGGAGGCGCAGCCCGGCCCGGCCCCCCCGGGCACAAAGCGCGCTGCACATCCCAAGCTACTGGGAGCACAGGTTTGGGGAGCAGTTCTCAGTCCAGCCTTGACAGGCAGGGGGAGTTTGTTTAGTGCTCATTGGGAAAGGAACAAAATCCTTTTGAAAGGGCGCTAAGTAGTTTCACGCCAAAGTGGCAGATTTGGTGAAGAATGTGGGGTGGGACAAAGCTCCGCCGTTCCCAGAGCGGCCCGAGAGCTTCGGGAAACCGCACCGGGAATTTAAGCACACAGAAAAGCAGGAAACCCCAAATCTCAGCTGTTCTTCTCTCTCCCGGCCCCCGAGAAGCAAAAAGAAGCAGAACCATTATTAAAAAAAAAAAAAAAAAAAAAAAAAAAGGCTTAGCCGAAACGCAGCCACAACCAGCAGCCTGGAGTTGACTTTCCAAAACGGGGGAAGCTTGCTCAGGGCCTGGCATTGTGTTTTGCAGCCTAGGAAACCCTAAGAAGCTGGTGCTTCCCCCCTCCCTTCTCTTTTCTCCCAGCTGGTTTGTAAATATTAACAAGGTTGTGAGCTATTCTCTCACACAGAGTGGATTTTTTTCTACCCTTGGAAAACTTCTTGGCTTTCCCCCACAGCCCCTCTTCCACTCCTCCCCTCTACAAAGCTACACACCTGCTTGCAGCCACAAGGATTCAAAATCAATATTGTATTTGTCACTTTTCTGTCTCCTTTTCCTCTCTCAACAGACCTGCTTGCCACTGAGGCGAATTGTGGATTTATGGAGGAAAATTAGCATAAATTATTACCAAATCTGTAAACGTGTGTGGTCTTGCTTGTGGGAAAGGGGGCTATTGCAAACCTTCCATGCAGAAAGGTGGTCCATGATGGGCTCCATGCATGGACTGAATGGCTCTTGCACGAAATAGATTTCCATTGGGTTTGCACATTGATATAATTGACTTATGTGTATTTTATACAGTTTTCCCAACACTTCCTCTGAGCTCCCTATTTGAATTAGACTTCAGAAAAACCTCTATTTGTTTCGGTTTCCTGCACAATGGATTTGGATTCACTTGCACCCTCTCCTCCTCCCTAATGTTGGCTTTCACACTAAAAGGCAAGTGCTGCAAGTTACATTTAAATCCTATACTGCCCAACTCTATCATCTGCTGTGTGCTCAACACGAGCTGAAACTTTGGGTATCAATTACCGGGATGGCTTCGCCTGCTCTACCCCTCTGCTCACACATTCCTTTGCAATGGAAAAAAAAAATAAAAGGAAAAAAAAAAAAAAGAAACCGGGTGCCTTACAGCCATACCTCATTCACACTCGGAGTAGCGAATGACAACGGAAGTCTACTTTTCTTTAACTTTACAGCTTGCGGGTTCCCTTTTGCACCAGCAGTTGTTTTCTTTTCTTTCTTCGAAAATAAAAGGTACCAGCAAAAAGAGGAAGAGAATTTGTCAGTTTGTGAATTTTATTCACTCCTGTGCTGTTTCTGAGACGTCTTTTTGATAGTCATCCTAGGAGTGAACTTGGGCTGAGAAACAAAACCCGAACTGAGAGGTGTTAGGAATTGGGGACTGGAGGGTGTGTGTAGGAGGGAAGTGTCCCTTACACCCACATATTTGCGGGCTCTCAATACAAAACCAGAAGCCGCCTGCGTGGTGTCCTGGGGGACGCTGGGAGGAATCTGTCCTCGTATCAGAGTATTGTCTTTCCTACCCTCTAACAAACGTTCATCTCCTGATCCCACCCAAAAAAATTTTTTGGAGGCTGCGTTCCTGCTGTGCCCGACTGGACGAAGCACCTCGGAGAAAGTGAACTGGGCAAGGCAGCTCCGGGCCCTTCTCTGCCAGGGGCACAGGGGGACATGCGGCAGGTCTCCCCCAAAAAGGGCTCGTTAGCTCGGCAGCGCGGGGCCGGCCGGCACCTCGGATTCCTAGCAACACAATTATTTGCTCATTATTCTCTAAACGACATCCTGCCCCGAGAGAGAGGGATTAGGTGGGACCGCGGGCAGCCGGGCCGGGGCGAGGGGAGCGCAGTGTGACACACACGAGGCCGGCGCTGCTGGCGGAGCGAAAGGCGATGGGGGCTGCTGGCAGGTTTGGGGGACCCCGCTCGGTGGGGACCGGCCCTCCGAGGAGCCTCCCGGCCGCCCGCAGAGCCCGTCTCTCATCAGCCGCGCTGCGGAGCCGCCGCCGCGCTCCCTCCCCCAGCGCGGCTGTTTTGGCTGAATTAAGAAGGTGACATTATTCTTCTTTTCAAGTACTTCTGTTAATATTGAAAAACGTGCGCTTGCATTTCAAGCGCGCGCGCTCGGCCTCAGCAGCCATTTCAATATTAATGAAATTGTTTAATCTCCTAAATTCATCGTGTTTAAGTTACGTTTTGGTGAGTTATTGACCGGCTTCGAAAATATTGTTAATGGAGTTGATGTGTATTCACCACAAAGGCTCTTCCTCCCAGGGCTTGCAGCTCCCGCGACAATCTTTAATTCTGGCTCTAGGGTGACAGGATGCACCGCAGCCTCGGGAATACACATCATACAACTTCCCTGCTGGACCAGGGCAAGCCTGGCACCTTCCGGGCCCCATCGCCGCCCCAGGACACGCGGCTGGCAGGGAGCTGCTCGAATGGGCTGCGGTTCCAGGGTCGGGCCTTGGCTCCCGGCGAGGAGGGAGGACGGTGGAGCAGAGAGAGCCGCAGCCCGGGTGCTCCGCATCCTGCCCGCTCCTACACGCACAGGCGTGCACCGAGCAGCGCACAGGCTGGCGAGCAGCCTGAGCCACATCATGCAAATCCCGCGGAAGGCGTCAAAGTGAGGATATTCAGCACAATGGCCGGTGACACGGAGGGTTAGCCCAGAGCAGCCCTGCGGGACCCCCCAGTGTCGGGGCCGCCCGGCCGAGGCGGACCCTGCGAGCAAAGGAGCGGCGTGCAGGGAGCTCCTTCCCGGGCACACGGGGCTGTGCCAGGGTCGGGAGCCCGGCTCGCCGTGCTGTATTGAGGGCGATTCCCAGGCTTTACACCAACAGGTCCGCGGAACCAGAACAAGAGTCCTGCACGGGCTGGGGGGGGACAGGGGGAGTGTGGCGGGGAGAGTAATTTCCCGGGGCGGCTACCGAGGAGCCCCGATCTTATCGCTCCTCGAAAGAACCTTCACTCGGGGAGAGCGGATTTGGCAGAGAAAGTCTCTCGTTACAGGGAAAAAGGCTCGCCTTAAGTTAGCCAACAATACAAATCAGATAACAATGCAGAACAAACAGAATACCACAGCCAAGCAATTTCCATGTCAAACATCCCACTGCTCAGTACCTCCATTTGTAAGTGTGAATTGCAGACTAAGCTTCCTGCAAAGTCCACAGAGAGGTTAGTGCATACCTTCCCCCCCACCCCCAGCCACCGGGTACCATCGCACTGCAATTCCGCTGGCAGAGCCTTTTCACCCCTCGCCTTGTCTTCAAATGGAAATGATTCCCATTGGCCCAAGGTGTCCATGTAAATAGGTGTAAATGAAACCAGATTATGCCTTTCTCTCCAGCCCCCTCCTCCCCGCTCCCCTCCCCCTGCTCCCAGGGCGATTGTCATATGATAGCAAAGAAGTGGCACATTAATGAAGCGCCTCTACAGGGGTCTTTTCTGCTCATGTCACCACATAAAACTATCAGATGGTTAGAGGAAGGACATGGAGGCAACTACTTAGCTCATCGCGGCTGCAGAGAAGCAAACAAGCCTCTGCTACAGTCCAGCTGCCGGTGGTGTAAAAGAAGCTGATTCAGCCCGCGGAGGCGAAGGGAGGGGTGTACAAGAGGATTCCCAAAACCAAGCCAGCTCGCTGCCTCCTCAGGACTGAACCGGAGCAGAGTGGCCGCGAAACGAGCGACAAACACGCCGGAGGAGCGCGGTGGGAAAGAGCCCGGACTCCCAGCTGCGTCCCGGATGCGGACTGTCAACTTCCAGCAACTTTAAGGTGGGCATATGCAGGGGCTAGCGTGGAGTGGGAGACGAGGGGAGGGGATGGGATGGGGTCCCCTTCTCCTTCTCGCCGAGACCAGAAGACAGAGCTATCACTAGAGTAACTTTACGGCCGTGGGCTGCTGCGGGAAGGCCAGGCTGAGGGAGGCCGGAGCTGGGAGAGGCATTTCATTTTTTCCCCCGCCGGCGGCACAGAGCTCCGGGCTGTTTCCTCCTGTTCCCGTCCGTCCACCCCCCGCCCCCACCCCGAGGGCTGAGGTCCACCGTGCCCCTTCCCTGTGCCCTTCTTTCTCCGGCCCGGCCCCAGACCCACCGCCTGCCCCGACTGGGTGTCCGTGTAAATCCTCTCGGACTCACCCCTCTCCCACCCCTCCGCCCCCCCTCCTTGTCGCTGCCCTTCTGCAGATCTCCGCGGGTCGCCTTGCGAAGATGCCTCGCCCGGGCAGAAACACTTACAGCGATCAGAAGCCTCCCTACTCCTACATCTCGCTGACCGCCATGGCGATCCAGAGCTCCCCGGAGAAGATGCTGCCCCTGAGCGAGATCTACAAGTTCATCATGGACCGCTTCCCCTACTACCGGGAGAACACGCAGCGCTGGCAGAACTCCCTGCGCCACAACCTCTCCTTCAATGACTGCTTCATCAAGATCCCGCGGCGCCCCGACCAGCCGGGCAAGGGCAGCTTCTGGGCGCTGCATCCCAGCTGCGGGGACATGTTCGAGAACGGCAGCTTCCTGCGCCGCCGCAAGCGCTTCAAGGTGGTCAAGTCGGACCACCTGGCCCCCAGCAAGCCTGCGGACGCGGCGCAGTACCTGCAGCAGCAGGCGAAGCTGCGGCTCAGCGCCCTTGCGGCCACCGGCACCCACCTGCCCCAGATGTCCACGTACAACCTCGGCGTGTCCCAGCCTTCCAGCTTCAAGCACCCCTTCGCCATCGAGAACATCATCGCCAGAGAGTACAAGATGCCCGGGGGCCTCGCCTTTTCCACGATGCAGCCCATGCCGGCCGCCTACCCCCTCCCCAACCAGTTGACTACGGTGGGCAGCTCCATTGGCACGGGCTGGCCCCACATGTACAGCTCCGGCATGATCGACACCGCCACCCCCATCTCCATGGCCAGCAGCGAGTACGGCGCCTACGGCGTGCCCATCAAGCCGCTGTGCCACGGGGGGCAGACTTTGCCGGCCATCCCCGTCCCCATCAAGCCGACCCCCGCCGCGGTGCCGGCCCTGCCCGCCCTGCCCGCGCCCATCCCCACCATCCTCTCGAACTCGCCGCCCTCGCTCAGCCCCACGTCCTCGCAGACGGCCACGAGCCAAAGCAGCCCGGCCACCCCCAGCGAGACTCTGACCAGCCCGGCGCCCGCGCTGCACTCCGTGGCTGTGCACTGACCCGGGCCGCCCGCACGGACTCTGCCTTCCCCTGCGTCCCAAAGTTTCCTCGGAGCTCTCCTCCCTCCCCTTCTCTCCCTCCTCCCGCTTCTGTCCTCTCTCCTCTTTTCCTCGAAAGCAGAGGCAGCTCCCCGCGGGAGGCTGGGCTTTGCCGTTCTCGGGAGCTGCCTTTGCGCCTCGCCCCTCCAGCCGAGCCGTCCCTGCAGGCTCGGCCTCTCCCCCGCTTCTGAACTTTGCTTTCCCTTCTTCCGAGGCGAAAGGACCCGGCCCGGCCCCCCCGCCCGGTAGGAACTGCCGCTCGCATCGCTAGTTTTCCAAAAGTACTTCAGGCATCTTCGATTTGCCGGCGGCCAGGCAAGCCTGGCCCGGCGACGCCTCTTGCCTCCCTTTGTACGGGGGAGAGCGGGGTTTGTGCAGGACCGCTCTTTAATACCACACCACGAGCAGGGGTGGCCGCTGCCGCCTCCCCGCCCGGGAGCAGCGGCGTTTCCAGCCTCCAAGCAGCAAACGCTTGGATCTTGGAAACGCCGGGATGCGCCCGTGTCCTCGGTGCGGGTGCGTGTCCCGCTGCCACAAAGGGCAGGGTGTGCGCGGGGAGAGGCTGCGGGAGCCCCGGGCAGGTGCGGGAACAGGATCCACGCGGAACCGCTCCGGTCCACTCAGCCCACACCTACAATGTTTACAAAGCGCCTGGTTTAATGTAAATACTGTACTGTACATCAGATGAGGTCCTTTTTGCAGTACCTGTTGTAATGTGGATGTTTACTGTAGTTTTCAGGTGAAAGAGGAGAAGTTGACTTGTCTGTTAACTTCTGATTAACCCCAAGGTTTGGGAAGCTGAGGTTTTCTTTGTTGTTGTTGGGGGGTTTTTGTTGTTGTTATTTTTAAATTTTTGTAGCTATTTATTTCATAGCTTAAAAACAAACAACAACAATAATTATAAGAAAAATAAACCTGTTACCAAGCACACGACCCGACATAGCTTAAAGAAAAGCTGCTGAACTCACTGATAAAATGTGGAAAAGTAATACAATAGCAGGTACAAACCGTGGAGGTCATCCTGATTTCTGCTGGAGCTTTGCAGACAAGAGAGAGGGGGCTAGGGAAACTGTAAATGTTTGTGCATATGAATGATTATAAAATGTGTAAAATGCACTTTTGTTTGATATTCTCCTTTCTAGTTTTAGGTAGTTTGCTGGAAACTGAACTGTTGTTCTGTTGTGAACTGCTTAAGTTAAGGGAAAAAAAAAAAACACAGAAAAGAACACCCCCTTCAAATGGCATTAGTGTCTATTGAAACTGTAAAGACATTTCTTTTTAACTTTTTTTTTCCTGTACAGAATAAGCATGGCATTTTAAATATCGGTGTTCTTGTTCCCAGCATGTGTGGTTTAAGACAATGGTTAAAAAGTGTCTACATTAAATTATGAACCTAGTCGTCCAAATAATATTTTCTCATTAAAACATGTAAATGCAGATTTAGTTTCTTATTTGTCTTTTTAAAGAGTTTACATGAGAAAAGTAAAAGCATTAGTTCATG
Organism: Xenops minutus; assembly: GCA_035221455.1. NCBI lineage: Eukaryota > Metazoa > Chordata > Aves > Passeriformes > Furnariidae > Xenops > Xenops minutus. The sequence goes on from JAWWEE010000016.1 coordinate 16,453,975, forward strand.
ACAAAGGAATGACGTTATTCCAATATTTAGATAATCTAAACAGCCTTTTCACGCAAGGTTACTATAAATATAGTTATTAACATACCACAACGTCTTAGTAAAGTTGTCATTATCGTCATTGTAGTGAAGAGATAACGTACTAAGTGTGTTCTGTGAGGTTTATATCTATATATCGGTACATTTCTGCATACACACGCATCTGCATTTGTGCCTTGTACACTTACACTGAATACACGTTTTGCATTTATGTCTGTGTGGATGTGACTTATCACCTACGAACTCTCAGTTACATTTTATCTAAAAAGTATAAAACCCAGTCTGCTCCTGCAATACAGAGCAAAGATAAAAATCTGTAAAGAATTAATTATTTTTAGACTGAGAATACTGAATTTTTGTCGGTAGTGATTTTTCTTACAAGTGGAATCTCAGAATCTTTTTCGAATAAAAGTGAGCTATTGTAGCTCTTTACCTGTCATTTAAATCTCCTCGAGCACTATAGTTAGTCCAACCACTGCTGTAATTTATCCATCTCTATGGATCAACACTTTCCCAAAACAGTAGTCTGCAAACTGTAACACTTAAAATTGTACCTGGTTTTCTCTAAGTCAATATATAATCCCTTTTAAACAGTAAGGGCAAAGTAGTTACAATAAAAACTGGATTCCGGACACTTTTTGGTGGGGTTCTCCCAATCTGTTAGGGATTTTACAAGGATTCTGCAATGTTGAAAATGATAGAAGCAATCTAGTGGAATCAGTAACCGAGTGTCTAGGAGATGAGGCAATCTGCGAGCGCAGTTAGGAGACAACCACATCCCGAAGTGTTTACAGCAAGAAAACGACATTGTATTCTAATGAACCGGCAGGATTCACGAATTCTACAGCAGTGATGTTACAGAGGTTTTGTCTCTGACTGATCTCTCTCTGAATTTCTGGACCATAAACACAGTAAGTGACATCCCCATTTTCTTACTACGTGCCGCAAGGTCCTTGCAAAAGTTTTAAGATTAATGTAGAGGGCAATTAATCCAGTTGCGACCATTTTTTTAAATAGAGAACGGATCCCACACACAGAAAAAAGGTGGAAAATACATGAATCATTGGGCTGATTAAAATGCATGAAGCTGCTAAAGCTTGTCAGATGGGGGACAACTGAACTCATTCATCAAGTCCAACCCACGATTATATCAACACGATCAGCTAAAGAAAGCATTCAAAACTTATCACCAGATCAATGGACACATAACTCGACAAACTTTTCCTAAACAAGCGATGACCTACATTTTTAGACGACGAGGACGCTTTCCCCCCTTCCTTTATTTTTTTTCTTTTAAGATCTAGCAGTCAGAACAAATCCTCAAAGATGAAATCCGAGCTCAGCTAAGAAGATGAAGTTGCACTTTCAGTCTTTTTTTTTTCTTTTTTAAACCATATAGTAACGGCGGAGATAACGATCTGAAAAGATTATGCCCCAAAGCAGAATATTTTCAAAAGGTGCTATAGCTTTCTCGCTGCATAATACGATAGTATGACTCGCCACCGTAGTTTTAAAGTGCCATTTTCCTCTTTATCTCTGCGATTGCCCGAGCCTGGCCAAGCCCGAGGAACCCGCTCGGCCCCGCGCCCTCTCCGCGCTCCTGCGCGCATCTCCGCCCGCGCCCGAGAGGTTGCGATGCTGCTCTCAAACAAACACGCAGCTCAGCGCGTCGCTTGAATTTACTGCTTTGACTTGTTAAATCTCCCTAATGGCTCAAGTCCAATGTCAATAAACACAGATCTGAAATAGAACAGCAAGAGACAACAGCGCGGAGGGAAGGGGCGAGGGGGGGCGAGGGAATCAGCCGCGGCCGAGCTCTCCGCCGCGCTCAGACATTTCGTGGGGGGTCGGGGGGAGCCTTTATTTTTTTTTTTGTTCATTTTATTTTATTTTATTTGCCAGAGAGACATTGTAAGCTAGGCGTACTTGCTGCAAAGAGACCGTTCATTCTAGGCAAAAGCTCTTTTCTTCCGGAGGATGGGTTTGAGTCCGGCTGTGCAAGGTAAGCCCGAGAACCCAGCCGGGCTTGGCGGCTCGGGGCTTTGCTTCATGTCAGCGCATGGTATGTGAATCCTTTCTCGGCGGCGTATTTCTTTCTTTTTGTTTTGTTTTGTTTTCTTTCCTCTCGACATGTGACAAGACACCACCCCACAGGACTGAATCCTCTATTGAAGACAGCCAGCTCTTTCTCACTCAGAATATTTATTTTCCCTCGGACCGCGCCTTGCAGGGAAGGGCGGTCTGTGCCAGGTAGGGAGAAAAGAACTCCCCGGCGACCCCTGAGAGGGAGTTTTATGAGCCAACCTTTTTTCAAAAGTGGTCCTTGGGAAAGGGAGAAAAAACTTAGCAGCTTCATCAACTTCAGTGCTGAATTATCTCGGAATCTTAATATAAATGTCACTTTGTGGGTTGATTGTTTTTTTGTTTTGTTTTTATTAACAAAAAGAAACCGAGGCTGTGAAGCCTTGGAGGGGCTGTATTTGTTTCTTTTAAACTAACAACAAATTATCTAATTAATATGTTTCAATTACAGCATGAAAAAGAGAGGCTTTGGACCGCCTGCAGTGGGTTTACAATAGCCCCAGAGCCCACTATAAGAATTTACAATAACTTCACATCTGTTTCTTTATTTCCCACTTTTCGAGTCTAAAACTCCTCTTGAAATCACTTCAAACCGTGGCCCAAGTTATGAAATATGGTCTCTCTGCCAGGAAAAAAAAAAGGTAGAAAGAAAAAAAGGACAAAACTTTGCAGATCGAGGCTTCATTTGCAAGCTAGAAAGTGAAAGCCCCATTGAAGAGCATTAAACAAATATATTAGAATTCTGTCACTTTATGCAATTGAGTAGATCAAATAAAGGGTCCCAGGCCACTTCATTCACTCTCATTCACTTGAATAGAAAATGCAAAGAATAGCAAACCTAGACTGGGCCACCGATGTAGATTTAGCCCTTTTTTTCTGAGAGACAAAAAGGCTGAATTTTCACAAACACATTGCTGACTCGGGGACTAGGAAACCAGCACTGAAACCCCTTTGGAATTTAAATTCATTTTATCTTCCTCTCTCTTTCTGGGTCCCTTTGCGCTACAGGGCGAGCTGCACTGGCACCCTTGCTTGGAAAAACAGTACAATACAACACGACAACAACAACAAAAAATAAAGGTTCCAGATTTATCCAGCCGAGCCTCGGTACAGTTTGGAAGGTGAAGTTTTCATTTGCAAGGAGAAAAGGGGACCCACCCGCCCTTCGCGGAGCCCCTTCCCCAGCGCCGGGCAGAGCCGCCCGCCGGCCGCGGCCGCGCTCGGGGCGCTGCGCACACGCGGAGGGGCGGCAGGGCTGGATGGGGCAGCGGGGACTCCCTGCGGGGCACCCGGGCTGGGCTGCCCAGGGAAACACCCGCGGCACACCACACAGCGCAGGGCACGGCAGCACAGGGCACAGGGCATAGCATGGATGGCACAGGGCATGGCATAGGGCATGGCACAGGGCAAGGCAAGGCATGGCATGGTATGGATGGCACAGAGCATGGCACGGCATAGTATAGATGGCACAGGGTATGGATGGCACAGGGCATAGTACAGGGCAAGGCATGGCATGGCATGGTATGGATGGCATGGGGCATGGCACAGGGCAAGGCATGGCATGGCATGGTATGGATGGCACAGGGCATGGCACAGGGCAAGGCATGGCATAGCATGGTATGGATGGCACAGGGCATGGCACAGGGCAAGGCATGGCATGGCATGGTATGGATGGCATGGGGCATGGCACAGGGCAAGGCATGGCATGGTATAGATGGCACAGGGTATGGATGGCACAGGGCATGGTACGGGGCAAGGCATGGCAGAGGGCACAGTATGGCACAGGGCACGGCAGCACAGCCATGTTCATCTGTGCCAGTGCCTGAGCAGGGCACAGCAGAGACACAGCCACTGTTCTCAGAGAAGGTCAGCCCTACTGTGACCCGGGTGAGCTGCCCTTCCCTTGGCAGTGAAGGTGCTGATCTCCCACCCTTGCTGTGCCAGGGCAGGGTCCCTCAGTGCTCCCTCAGTGTCCCCAGCATGGCCACTGCCAGGACACACCAATGTGCTTGAGATGCCAACTCACAGCCCAACTGTAGGCACTACTAGATAAAGGCTCTTGATTTTGTGCTATTTCATAGGGCCTTGGTATTAATTAAGTAGTAAGCTGAGTATTTTGCATTAATTAGAGCAGCTCCTCAGAGACATCACAGCCCAGACTACTCTTACACCCCAGGAAAACACTCACCATTGCCACTGCCCCCAACCAGCACAGACCCCTGCATATACTGGGCTGGTTTGTGAACATGAACCCAGAGCCATTTTTCCCAGTGATGACATCAAGGCACTTTGGGGGCTGCAGCTTCGACCCTCCTTGCTCACTTTAGTAGCTACTGGCTAGATTATAAATAAGCAAGCAGGGACTGAGTCCAAGACCCAGACCTGGTTCTACTCCTAGGTATGCCCACCAGCCCTGGCATCGGCAGCATAAGGTGCCTTCTCAGACTTGAAAAACCTCTACCACAGCTTCCTGCCAGAGGATTTGGGAGCCTTTGCTCTCAGGGCTGTTCTCCTGAGCAGGCCCACATGTTAGTTCCATGTTTTAACAGTCCAACCTACTAATTATGGGACATCTCTTTTCCTACTATCAACAGTGCCACTGCACTGACAATTAAGCATTAAACAAATATAAACTCCAATGAAATAAGCAAAAAGTCACCAAAGCCTGTCTTTTGGAATACCTGAACATTAAAGTATACCAAGTCATTTAGCTGTGGCCAAAGCCAGATGCTTTAAAGGTTAGGTCAGACAGGAACTCTGCTGCAGGATACCGAGGTGGGCAAAGAACCCATTTCAGAGCAGGGGAGACAATTGTCCATTGCTGGCCACAGAAGGCACCCATTTCTTCAAACAATTGCAAAGCCCCCTCTTCCACACCACAAATGTGCAATTTTCTACCACCTAGAGCAATATCACCATCTGATTCTCTCCTACCTCTTCCTGTATTTCTCTCCTGCATAGTCTTTGGGCTCTGACTGTCAAATTCCACTTGTAAGTCCTCAGTTTAATGACATGCCTTCCTGGGAGCAGAGTGCTGAGAAGCTGCAAGGTGCAGTCAGCAGCCCAGGGTCTTTAAGAAGTTTTGGCCTTGTCCCTTGGAGTCATCCCTCCCCGAAGGCTAATGAGGGATGTTCATCCCCCCAGGCCCTTCACACTGCACTGCTGCACCCATGGAAACAAGGCTGGCATCATCTCTCCCTGTGCTCTTGCCTCTCCTTAGCCCTTCAAGGCTTGGGCTATTTAGACCAGAGGTGACACCTCTCACACCCAGAAGGATGGGAATAGCTCTGCACGGACCTGCTGAAGGAGACCAAAAGCAGTTTGTGTTTCTTCTCAATTTATGCTGAATGCACTTGAGCCCTTGTTGAATATAATTTCATAATTAACCCTCATAATTTTCAGGTTAAGGAAGTTCTCTGAAGAACAGGGAAGAGGATCAAGAGAGGGCTGATCCCTGTTACATGTAATTTGGCTCCAAGTTGCTGTTTTGTTAGTGTCTATGAGAATTCTAACAGAGCTAGAGAGGAATTCTAACAGACATGAAAGCAGACAGTTACGATTTCTGCACCTGCAGAAAGCTGGTAATAGTCAGATTTGCTTCTTTACTGAGCTACAGCTTCCTCATCTTTGTTGGACCTGGAAGGGTCAGGTATATCCAGGGGCTCTGAGGAACAGACACACAAAAATGGACATGGGGACAAGCTGGACCACACTGAGCTGCTTTCCCCAGTAGCCAAAGGATGTATTTTTAATGTAAGTTACATTCAACCATTCATGATTTGCAAGGCTGGCACCAATTTTTTCTCCTGGAAAATGGCATGTAGTGTGTATGTCAGAGGAACCCCTACAACAGACAGTTCCACAGGAGGGAAGGCTTGTCCCTTCTTGCTTGCCCTGTGACTGCTGGGCTTTCTCACCCTCAGCCATACATTCCTCTGGTTACAGCTCATCCAACTCATGCTTGCTGGAGCCTCATACAGAAACTGTGCGTTTCAGGGTAAAATTTTAATTGCATTAAAATCCACAGAAAATTCCCAGTGAAGTAAATAGAGCAAGAGTTTCACCATCAAGGTTCTTCAGAACACTCAGATGATTTTTTAATTAGGTAAGTAATTTATCTTTCCCTCAGTCTGGGGTCACAATCAGTCAGTGGTCACATGCAGCACGTACACACGTGCCTTAATGCTGCCTGGTCATGGGCAACTCAGAAAACTTTGGGAAATGTTTACATTCTTTTTAATTTTTCCTCAACTGTTAGTCCAGTGCTTTCAGATCATAAGACAGAAACCTTATTTTTTGCCTCTGCCACTAAAGAACTGGCCAAAGAAGGACCAAATCCAGACCAAGCCATGGGGTCCTAAGTTCTTATCTGTCTCTAATAAAGCTGTGTTTTGTTGATTTGCTGGTGATTAGTTGATTGGTTAGTTTGTTTGTTTGCTTGGTTGGTGTTTCTGGTTGGTTTTGGGTTTATGTTTTGTATTGTTTTTGTTTTTTTTTTTTAATTCTTGGACAAAGAAAAGACAGCTCAGAATCCATTTTTAGGATGCTGTGAGGGTACTTGTAAGCTGTGGACTAATCTATCTGAACATTAACAAAATCACAGTCCTAAGTACTTCTGATAAAAAACTAGAGTCCTTTGAGAAATTCTCTCTCCTTTTTTTGTTTTGACTCCATTTTCTCACTGGTGAGGAATTTTTTCAATTCCTTTGGCATCAAAATCACATTATTCAGTTTTCTTCTCACGAGTAAGGCCTCAAACACACTCCCTCCCTCCTTTTCAAATGACAAATCAATCACCAGAAATTCTCCAGTATTCAATTCTCCAGGATTGTTAAGTAAAGCACCAGGCACTGTAACACTTTTGATAAAGTCTTACCACTACTGGATTTTCTTCAGAAAGCATCACTGAAATTGTGGGTCAATGAACTCCTTGATGGAATTCCACTAATGACATCAAACTGGACAGTATTAGGTCATGCCTGCATTATAACAATGCCTGTTAGGTTTGATGCAACTACATGAAGGTGAAGGATTTATTAATTTCCTGTAACATTTCTATACAGGCAAAATCCCCAGAAAATACAGTTACACTGACATTAAAGCCATTGGTGTCTTCACAGGGAACTTACACCTGAGTGATCTCAGTGAAAGCCCATTTTGTCAGTAAGATCAGCTGCTGGCCCAGCTGCTGTGGAGAACACACACCCAGACACTTCTCTCTCAGTGCTGCACTGGTGATGGTGATGGCACTCACCCATGGGGGCCAGCAGCCCCCAAAATCCAGAGAGGATTTAGCTAAGTCAGAGCACAGGAGGCTGGAGCTCCTGCTCTGCCCCACACAGGCAGCACTGGCAGCCCAGCCCAGGGAAGGGGCACCAGGGCCTGACTGCTCTGGAGATTACTTTATTCTGCTCCTCACTCCCTGAGTGAACAAAAGAAGGGACAACTAACAGTAAAATCCATTGTCTATCCATATTACAAGTTCTGTTACTGCCTATATATAGTTACGTATTATAAATCCCTTTACTGTTAGACAGTTTGGGACCAGTCTTTTGAAACTATTGGCTCATCTTCTAGAACTTTGTCTCTGAGGAATTCGTGTTAGGGGTTTCTTTCCCTTTTTTTATTTTTTTTTTTTATTTTATTTTATTTTTTTTCCCCAGTCAGAAGATACATGAAGATATGTCTTATCAGCTTGGCATTACTCTGAGAGTTTTCCAACATCAGGCTCTTTTGAAGTCATTGCACAGCAATCACCAGGGACACCTATTGCTGGTTCAGATGAAGGCTCTCCCCTGGAAAACAAACCAAAGTCTGCCTGCAGCACTCAAATTCTGTCTGCAATTGATGTGTCCGAGTCATATTTTGGAGAACAGCATTTTCCACCTAACTGGTCACAGGCATTGATTGTAAAACAAAATACATCTGGAAAGTGAAGTAAAGCCTTGTCAGCACACAGAGGCTCTGACTGAGACATCAGATCACACAGTCACCCAGAACATTAGAAAAGCAGAAATCACATGAGTCATCTAGCACTTCTTAGTCCTCCTGTTGCAGGAAGGACTGGATGTATCTAAGTGCTGCTTTTTCTTTTGTTCAAAATACTGAAAGGCCCTCAACATTTTTCTATTTTCTTGAGCATTCTCCTTTGTCAGTTCCTATAACTAAATAAAGCAACCCCAAACTCCAAACTGTTTCTCAGTGATCAAGCTCTGGGTGATTTCTTTTTTTTTTTTTTCTTTCCAAGTAAAGATATACTGCTTAAAAGGACAGTTTTGGGGTCAAATGCCGCTGCAAAGGGACTCAATGGGCTGAATTTGGGTGGGTAACAATGCGTTCTCAATGCAAGTCAGGGAGGTTATGGTTCTGTGAATGTGGACGTGGCACAGTTGGGGAGGAGGTCAACAGCACAGAGTTAAGTACTATTTTCAGCATTGTCTTCTCCTTCAGCTTTTGAGGATACAAAGCAGAAGCTGTCAGTATTCATCCATTTGAGCTCTGGAAATATCTCTTGGGAAGGCTGGGAACTGATCTTGTAGAAAACCAGCAAGCATCATCCTATAAGCCTGGATCCTTGGAGTGTCCTGACAGAAGGTGGATTTCCCTGTGTCTCTCAGAACAGCAGTGGTAAAAGCCTTTCTCCCTGGTGTGGGGGGTGCAAATCATGCCTGTCCACTTCCTCCCAGTGTCAGCTGAGAGGAAAGCCTGTCCCTCCTGCTGCAGACCTTAAGGCAGTGGGTTTGGTCATTTGGTTTGTGTTAGCTCAGGTAATTCATGCACCAGAAAAGCCTGTGCTGTGGCAGCACAAGACTTCAGAGAGGCTGATTTGTCTCTCAGAAGCTCCAAACCATGACCTCTCCCTGGGCCTTAGAAAATGTTCCACTCTTCCAAGCATGACACACCACACCCTGTAACCTTTCTCTCCTTGCAACAGTAAATAATAACTGTAAATTTGAAAAGAGAAAACCTCTTTGTTACAAATATTTTTCATTATGCCTAAGCCTTCTCTTTACTCCGATGGAATTATGATTGACTCATATTGCCTATATGGAGGAAAAATGCCCTAAAATACTGTTTTAACTATAATAAATGGACTGAACAAACACTAACCTCTTTAGCAAGCTACCAAAATCTGCTTTGTGTGCTGCTTATTTCAGTCCAGCAGAACTGGTCTGAAAGACCAGAGCAAGACCTGCAAACAGAAGTTCTCATCCAAAGTTCCTGTGCTGCCAAGCTGTGTGTGCAAGTGCCTGCTACGTGCACAGAAAGCATCAGGTGCCAGCAAATGGGCATGAAAATGTGACCAATTTTGTTTTCTTTTCAAAATAAAATCCCATTTCTCAGTCTCTGTGGACAGCTCAAAACTCTGTGCCATTGACTTATTTGTTCCCTGCAAGACACCCAGCAATGCAATAGCAGAAACCAAATGATTTGGACTATTCTTGGATGCTTCCATTTCATCTTTTACTTGCCAAAACTGTGTAATTAACACACAATCACTGGAAAAACCAACAGTCTGAAAAAAATCTCTTAAAATACTGCTATTAAGGGTTTTCTCAAATAGTGGCAGCATGCAGACACAATGAAAACTTTAATCTGTTCTTATAGGCTCTTTCCATGAGCTCGGTGGGAAGAGCACCAGGATTTCCCTCTGTAAATTCTGTCAGGAGCTGTCAGTACCAGCACTCAGGGCTCTTTCTCTGGACACAGGGGCTTTCCAAGACCATAACATGCTGTTATCCTTTCAGTCCACAACATGACTCCCAGTGATCTCAGAGGGCATGGCTAACACACAGCAGCACTGAAAAGCAACCACAGTGTAAGCACTGGAATAAATTTACCTGATTCCCTCCAGATAATGCCCTTTGCTCCTTGGAGTATACCTGCCTCCTGACCAGCCTTCCCTTCCTATCTGCTGTGGGATAGCCTACCCAAAATAGTGACTGCTGGCTTCTTAAAGGGCTTGTTAAAGACATTAATTTGTGCCCGTCTTTTCTATCAAGTCAACCTTTTAAGAAACCATTTAAGAAAACACTTTAAAAAATAAGGAACTTAGTTAATAGAAAGAGGACTTCCACTCCTCTCAAGTTTGACTGAAGCTGACCAAAACATCCAACATTGCTTGGATTGATTGAAAAGAGAGGTCAGGCATAAAATATGATCTCATCAGCCTGACTTCCTCAGCAAACCAGGATAGAACATTCCAAATTTAGGTAATACCACCAGATTCCAGGTAGTCACCCAGACAATATTCTCTACCTCCAAAATAATAAAAGACCCATCAGTGTCGTCACTGAACTGAAGCAGTTCTGTTCAACTTCAAGTTCTTGCTCTGAATGGTGCAATTTTCATAGGTATTTTCTCCTTGTCCTACTCTTTGTCCTAATTGCTTTGAACTCCTTGTTTAATAACAGCAGATTAATAATGCATCTTACAAAGAGGAATTAGGATGGATTTCATTAATGCTAACAACTTGGCTATGTTCTTGCCATATGAATATACCATAAGTAAAACATTTTTTGTGCCAAATCTTGGGCTTATGACACACTGAATTATTTTGCTCAAAATCCCTGTCAACTTCCCATTAATAACTGATAAATCAGGCATGTTAAAATGATGCAGCAAATAATCTCCTCCCATTTGGAACATGTGTGCTCTCTTTGGGACTGGCCTATTTACAACAGCTATGATGTTCCACAGGCTTGGAAAGAACATGGGATTTCTTTCCTTCATGCTCTGAAAGCATTCAGATATTTTTTTTAAGGTATGACTTTTTTTTCTTTTTACTTACTGTTTTCCTACATTTCCCATCACGGGCTTGCATCCTTTTTTTCCCTTTGATCTGACTATAGACCAAGCCTTTCAAGATTTATCTGATAACAAAATAACAGCTTCTGTAGGAATTGCTTTTCTTGTTTTGAAGGCAACTAGATTAATACAAAGCCAGCCTCCTGGATATAAAATCTCTGTCTGCCCCTCCTTGTCCCCTCTTGAATTTTCTCCACATGTTCACTATTAGAGTGAACTCTGCAAACTCAATGGCTTGGCAAATGCAGCCTCCAGCCTTGTCCTTCCTTGGCTACAGCTCTCTTGGAGGTGAATTACCACTGGGGAGAGCCTCTGAGCCCCAAGGCTGCCTTCATCCCATCCAATCCTCCTCCCAAAGCGTTTCTAGAAATAAGGATTCCTGTGGCTGGCATCTGGGGGAGGGGCTGTTTGGCTGGTCTGGGCTTTGGGGTGACTTTGGTTCCCTTCTCTCCTGCCTTCTTCCAATGAATGACACATGAGCAGTGGCACAGCAGAGCTGCCAGGAAAGAGCCTTTTTGCTGAGGTGACAAAGAGAACCTGGTCCTAGAGAGGAGAGAAGGCAGGGTTCCTCCACGTAGCCATCAAAGTCTGACTGCTGCCCAAACATCACAGCTGTCTGCCGCAGCAGCTAGAGGGGCTGGGTCAGAAGGACTTTGTCACTGTCACACCTCTAAATGTGCCTTAAAAAGGGACTGAAATATGTCACCAGTGAAGGCTGCAGAACAGCACCATGTTACACTGCTGCCACAGTCAGCAAGCTGTCAGTTAATGCCAGGATTATTAAAGAACAAACATTCTAAGGCAAAAGCAGACTTCAGTATTGGATTTGTAGACATTTCTTTCTATAATGACAGTAGATATAAATAAATAAAACAATTCCCCTAGAAACAAACATGCACAAATACATGGAACAACTTGAAACTCTTGGAGGAATAATTCTACCTCTCTCTTACTGGCACATCCACTGTCCTACATTTAACTCTCCACAGCCAAAGAATCCCCTCTCCTCTGCATGTGGATGGATATTTTAACTTCCAGATATTAGCTATATCAGGTTCAGATGCTTTCTGCACCAACAGTCATTCAACTGAGAACATTATTCATTATTTATTTATAGGACATGAAAATTTGTGTTTATAGCCTAAACCTGAGTCTGTACATTTGTGATTAGATACAGAACTATTCCACTCAGAAAGAGGAATTTCCTGCTTTTACGGAACAACAAACATTAATTTATAGTTGCTGAGATCCCAATTATTGTTCAGTACCTGTGGAGAATTCTCAAGGAAAACAGATGTCAAATGACAGGTTGTGCTGTGTGTTGTGCCCACAGAAACTGTGGCCTGGTAAATGTTTCCAGTTCCAGTCTCTTCTCATCCCTGTCCTTTTGCCAGGAAATCCCAGGGTCAGTTCTAAGTGGCAGCTGAACTGGTGGCTGTCATCTGTGCATTTCTGTCACGCCACACTAACTGCTAATTTTGCCTGGGTGCACAGACAGAGCCACGGAGAGCACACTGAACAACATCTTCATTCAAACAGAAAAGGAGGCTGCAGAACTTGAGAGATTTCTCACAGAAAAAACTGGGGGAAAATTCTTTCTACTAGTTCAATGTGAAAAAATAAATAAGAGTGAATCCAAACAAAACTGTTTGGAATTGATTCTAAAGTATCTGAAGACATGAAAGTCATTAATATTTATGACATCAAATATTAGTTATATTTGATGTCTAACAAAGACTTGTCTGTTTCATTGGAAATAGCTTTCTTATTTTGTCATGAATACAGAGGCAGCCTTATTAATAAAACAAAATACCATAAAGGAAAACAAGCAGAGACTGAAGGTTTTGCTAGTTTTTAAGGGTTTGTATTCTGCTATGTTATGTACTTATTTTTGATGGTTTTCCCCTTAAATTATGAGCTTGGGGAAAGAGAAGAAAATAACTTGAGTGTAAAGTTTAAACTGCTTATAAATAAGACAGATATGTTTGAAGCTGGATTGCCTTGTCTGGGGAAAAAAACAGCTACTACACAACACACTTGAGGATCATAAATCAGTCCACACACACAGTCCCCAAAGCCACCAAGGGGAGCATTGCCCAGCTGTGGATTCACTCCTGCACGTCGTGTGATCAGGAGCCCAAGGGAGGCTGCAGACCCTGAGCTAAAACATGAACCTGCTCCTACCCTGCCACATCTCTGGCTTTTGTGGCTACAAGACAGGACAGTCAAAACAAAAGTACACTTCCTACAACTTAGTAAAAGTAGGTTAATACTCCAACTCATTCACAGATTCCCAAAGTGTCCGTAAGGCCTTTTATGGGAAAAAAAATAAAAAATAAAAAGAAAAAAAGAAAAAAAAAAGAAAAAAGAAAACCAACACAAAAAACTCCAAAGAAAACAACAACCAACCAAACAAATAAAAACCCAACAAAAATCCCCAGGAGCAGATGGGCTCTCAGGACATCACAGAACCTCAGAATTGTATAGGAGGGGAAAGACCTCTAAGAGCATCAAGCCCAAGCTTTAGCAGAGCCCTGCCCAGCCCAGCACTCAGCCATGCCCTTCAGTGCCACATGTGCACATCTGCCCCACACCTCCAGGGAGGGGCTCCACTGCTTCCCTGGGCAGCTCTTCCAGTGTGTGACAACATTTTCCATAAAGAAACTTTTCCCAATACTCAACCTAAACTCCCTTGGTGCAACTGGAGTCCATTTCCTCTCATTCTGTCACTTGTTCCTTGGGAAAAGAGAGCAATCCCCATCTGGCTACAACCTCCTGTCAGAAGTTGTAGAGCACAGTAAGGTCCCCCTGAGCCTCCTTTTCCCCAGGCTGAACACCCCCAGCTCCCTCAGCTGATCTTCACCTCTGCTCCAGACCCTTCCCCAGCTGTTGCCCTTCCCTGGACATTCCAGCACCTCAATGTCCTTGTGGTGAGGAGCCCAGGACTGAGCCCAGGATTTGGCCTCAGCACTGCCAGCACAGGGTCAGTCACTGCCCTTGTCCTTTGTCCAGGTGCCTTTGGCCTTCTTGCACACACCCACAAGGGTGTATGTGTCTTTTTAAATGCTGAGCTCCAGGACTAGGAGAGGTGTCCAGGGACTTCTCAAGCAAGGCTTGAAATGTGTCATCTGACCCTGATAAGCAAACACAGAAAGACACTTTTTTCTAATATTGCACAGAGTACTATTGCCAGCCAAGTAAAACTGTTTCAGCCCTACATTGCCTGAGCTAAAGAAATAACAAGTTTATTCCCCAATTGTGCTGGCCCTGATGTAACCCAGAGCCAATTCTTCCAGCAGCTCTGATTTATGACTTGTTGTTGTAGAAGAATTGGCATAAAGAGACAGGATCCAATGTTGCCTTCGTGTCAGGCAGCCCAAGGGTCCTGGAAGCAGCAAAATCCAGGCTGGGGTTTTGCACTGTTGACCCAGCTCCAGGTGGGAGCAGAGTTTGCCCTTGGAAGAATCCCATTGCTGCCATCCACCAGGAGGGGCTTGCAGTGTCCTGCACCCTTTGGGGCAGAGCTGCCTTTGGGCACCACAGTGACTGCTGGGAACGACAGGAAAGCTTTGCTGCATCTGTGCCTTGTGCCTTTTCCTCTTCTTCCCTGTTAATTCTTTAAAATTCTTACAAAAAGTTGCACAGCATATGGGAGGAGAGGCAGGGTTGACAGGATTCTTTTTTCCCAGTGTATAAGGTGAATATTCTAATTTTAGCTTTTATACAGAGCTTTTCTGACTAGAGTGGGACAAATCTTTTTATACTTATTTTCCAGGCAGTCTGATAGTTCTTTAAGGATGAAAATAAGATTCAGTTCCTGACTTTGGAGTTGAATTTTATTATTGCTGATAAACTATTGAATTATTTTGAGCTTGGGAATTACACATTATTATTGAAAGAAATACGGTTCTGAGTTATTTTTGTTAAGATTCAGATTCAACCTATTAATTAGAATTCAGTTGCAAGCTGATCGTTTAAGGAACTTAAATTTTACCATCCTCAAAATTGTCACATACCCATATACATTTCCAAAGTTAGAGTTCCCAACATCTCTTTATTGACTTGTTGTATTTTCAGTTTAGAAATCCAGCAACCTGACTGGTTTAGGAGACAATTTAGTGAAATGATCCCAAATTATTCTTTTTTGAACCAGTCGATTCCCCTCTTGTCAATACTTTTTTACCTCCCAGTGGAAGGACTTCTCTGTATGTTCTTTCAAGAATGCTGAGTGAGGTCCTGATGCTCCTTGTTTCACCCTGTTCCCACTGCCTGCCTCGCAGCTCTCCAGGATGGAGCATCTCCCACTCGTGCCCCTCCCCAGGACTACCCACACAGGAGCCTCCCAATTGTGAGCAACAGCACGGGAAGTGTTTCTGTGTGAACCCAACTTACCCCGTTGTGTTCAGAGGAACTTTGTGCACATTTAAAGTTGGTGTTGCTTTGTGTGTCCTGGGCTGAAGGCTGCAGATTTGGGAAGCTGAGTCCCCTGAGTAGGTCCTGGACACGTGGAGCTCAGAGTCTCTGGTAACAATCTTCACTGACCTGGACTTAGGCAGCACTTCAGGAGAGGGTTCCCTCAACAAAATGTTGTCATGCATATGTAAAATTCTCCCAAAACATGTTAAATGCAAGTCCCTTCAAAGGAAAAAACCCCCAAACCCCCGTGTGCATTAATTAAAATTAACTTTGTGAAAGCTAGGGGATTTACAAGCTGAGGCGTGTCTGATACAAATGACTGAGGTACCACTTTGTCACCACAGCCCCTCGTTCTGGGGAACACAAAGCTCACTGACATCTTGTAAGGGAAACATTTTGTGAGTTTGGGAAATGCATTCTGTAGAAAATAACATCAGTGATCCAGCAAGCAACCACTTTGGTCACAGCTTTGTGGTCTCTGAGGAGCCTTTGAATGTCACAGTAAGCTGAACTATCATTGCAAGTGATTTAGAGAAGCTTGGAGGACTGGAAGTTTTCTGTGTGCAGCTATTAGAAAATTAAAATTTGGCAGAAGATAGATTTCTCAGGATTTGTTCCGTAAATCAAACCAAAATCAGACTGAATCCTTAGAACAAAAGCAGATATATTTTGCATTTGAATATAAAACCTATCAAGTGGGTGGTGGGGAGAGAATGGGTAAATAAATACAAAACCTCTTAAGGGTTTCTTTCTGGGTTGGTTTCAAGAATGTCCCACAAAACAGGTTTTCATGGTTGTATGGGGCAATGTGATGCCATTCAACTTTCTTTCCTTTCTTTAGAAATTCTGAAGAAACTGTTGAAAACAGCTTCTGGGCTTTTACTAAAATAGTTTCCAGAGATGAGGAAAATGAGAGAATGCATATACAATCTTAGACAAACGATCTGCTCATATATTGAAGCCTGGATTGTAAAATGACTGCTGTGCCTTCCAATGAATGAATATTCAGTGCTTCCCTGCTGGGTTGGCTTTTCCTATTTGAAACAGCTACAGCTCTGCACTGTGATTCACTTGTTACCAAATTAAACTCTTTACACACGTGGGAGATCCAACTTTATAAAGTCAGATTTTGAAGTGCTTTCTGGTCAGCCACTGTGCCTGTCACAATCTTCATAACGCACTGAATTAAGTTTAAAATATCATCGGTGTGTGTTGTTTTCCCTTGGCTGGGGAGCAGCCCCTCTGTACATCAGGCATTCTTCTGTTGACACCACGTATCACTTAGCAACCCAGTGAAAGGCCCTATATGCATTGATTGCACACAATTGTCTTTATGGGGTGGAAGTGTTAAGTGAATAAACCCCCACAGGTGACCAGACGGTCATTCCTCTCATGTTGATAATCTGTTTACATCAAAATATTGTTTACTCAGCTCTCTGATCTTCAGGAATCTACACGAAGCTGAAAGAATACAGTTAACTCCCCACACTCTGACACACAAGTATGAGCTGTATTTACATTCTCCGAGATGGACAGATTAAGAAGAGAAGGATTGTTTTGTCTTTAACTTAGCTCTCCCAAATAAAGCATTAAAATGCATTTGACAGTTAACCACAGATGATAATGCAATCTTTATGCTGTGGTTCCCATCAGAATGGAGAAGTTACAAGGCTGTCACCACGCCATAAAGAAAGAATCTTTCCTGCAGTCTTAGTGCTGTCTTTTCTGCTCTCCTCTTTGTAAGCGCTGTTGCCAAATTACCTTTGGAGAAGTTGGATTGTTTACACTTATTTTTCTATGCAGGGTGAATAGCTGAGCTCTTTAAATGGGCTACAGTGCTCTCCCCAGACATTTTTCCTGGCCATAAAGTAGTCCAAAGAGACAAAAGTAGTTTTCAATTCCCGATTTTTTGTGTGTTTGTTTTTTTGGTTTTATTTTTGTTCTTTTTTTTCCTAGATTTATTTAGCTTAGTATATCCTTTTTATTTACTGGGGGAGTGAGGTGGAGAGAGGAGTGTGCTGAACCGAAGAAATACGTTTCCCTTGTTCTGTTTGTTTGTTGACAAAGCTGTAACTTCTAATGCAAGCAGATTTATTTTATTTTGTGGGGACTTTGGAAATCCAGTAGAATGGTAGTTTGTGTCATAGAAAGAAAGACTAAGCACTTTTTAACCTATTTTTTGCAAATTTGGACAATTCCAAAAGATTTGGATGAAAAACTCTTCCCCTTTGAAAATATTTCAAAAACACATACCCTGAAGTAGGTGAAGTGACAGGGAAATTGCAATCTGCTGCAGGGAATTTTTTGCACTTTTTGTTATTGTTTGTAAAGGTCATATTGCAGCATCTGCCATAAGTACAATAAGTGTAATTGAATTAAGGGAGTCAGTCATATCAGTTGTATCTGCATTTTCTGTCTGGGTTTTTGGTTGTTTGTTTTTTTTTTGTTGTTGTTTTTTTTGTTTGGTTTGGTTTGGTTTGGGTTTTTTTTTCCCCCCAAGTAGCTAAATATTTGAATTTTTATAGTCCCTTCACATAAAGATGTTTCTTAAGGACAGTTTCCTAGAGAAGCATGAGCTTTAAGAGTGGTCTGGAAATCCCTGTTATACCACACAGTAACTGCACTGGCAACACAGTTAGAGGTTTGAGCTGGTCAAATGGGAGCTGGGCCACACACATGTACGTGTGTTCCTACAATGTGTGTTTGCTGAAGTCAATTTAAATCAATCTTTGCAAAGTCTGGTGAATAAATGGTCTGGGTTTCCCATTATGTTCCCCATCTTGCTCCCATTGAAGTCCCTGTGCCCAGTGCTGGTGTATGCAGAGAATAGTCCTATTGAGCCAGCTGATCTGGGGGAAGCCAAGGGGCTTGGCCAGTGATTCATTTGGCCCGTGAACTCCAGAGGAATTTCTCAAGTGAGGAAGGCAGGGAGAATGTGACCCAGTGCTGGGACTTGCATTGCCTGCAGGAAGGGGACAGGGACAGGGGTGGCACTGCTCTGGCACGGGACCACAGGGTGATGGGCACAGCAGGTCCTACAAGCCATTTCCCTCCTAATGGCTCTCAGAACGAGGTCATTTTTATAAGCTGGAAGATAAAGCTGGTAAATTAATTTTGGGCTGAATTCCACACGCTGTATCCCCAGCCATGAACTGGTAACTGGTAACTCATACCATAATATGGTGCTGCAGCTCCACGAGGGGACACTTCTAGAAACATTTCACTGCTGCAAGTTACATTTTGCCCAGTATTAGCTTTAACAACATGGGTGTTTCCGACAGAATAAGACTTCAAATTGCTGCTCTGCCATTTTGTTAGTTAAAACAGGGGAGAAAAAAAACTGGAGTGAGGATTTTGATAGATTCTGTGGGGATACTGTGTTCTGGTACTGGGACTTCTTGATAATTAAAGGAGAACCAGAAGAAAATAACCATTATTGTGGGTTTTTTTAAGATATCTTCCATTTTTACAGCATAGTGAGTTTTGTCTATTTCTTAATTAACTCTGTAATAAAATCAGTTACCTTTAAGTATCTTGTATTGGTTTCAGACATTTCTTTTTTTCCTAAAATCAAATTTTCTACATAATGTTGACTTCACATCTCAGAAACTGTTGATTTCATGGGAAGGCACTTGAAAATGCTGGGAGCAACTTAGAGGAACTCGTTTTTCTTCTGGTCTTCTAAAAAACTAATTTGTATTTCTTAGCAATTGAAAAGAAGCCAGACTTAGAGCCTTATTTTCATGTGTTTAAAAGTTTGGTAGCTCAAGCCAAACATTTCCAAGGCTTTTTTAATAAAAAATTAATTAGTAAATGGCACTTCTTCCCTAAAGAGGCAGTTTTAACATGCTGTAGGTGATGCTGTTTGGCACTTTCATTTCACTGTGTTCAGTCGCTGGGTTTCAAATCATTAAGTGGGGGTGGGGGGGTGACAAAATTTAAAGACTCTGAGCTGTGCAAGGTGCAGGTTTGTGGGGAGGAGCAGTCATGAAATTGCTGAACCTTTCTTTGGATCGTGCTGCTTGTGCTTTATCATAAACTCTCTCTCAGCTTAGAGCATCTTTGTTTCTCTCCATATTTTTTCCCATTCTGACAAAATTCCAGGCCTTCTAAGTCTAATGATGTTGACATATTAAAATGGTAGGGAGAAGAATGTGAACTGAGCCCCTCCTTTTAGCCAAATGTTATCTGCTTAGACTAATATTGCAATTGCCACCCACTGACATAATTTGTTTCACAGTCACAGCCTGGCAGCATGAATCAAATGTTGACATTCTAATTTCATGCACACATGGGTGTTTGGCTGAGCAGGCCTCAGCCTCTGAGCCATTCACACCATACCTGTGTAAATCAGGGAGACAAGGCCTTTTCACAGCCTCCCAAAGGGAAGTTCCCACCTTCTTGCCAAGTGCTGGGGCTGGTTAAAGCTGTACAGCCCTGCCTTCCACCACAGGAGCTCATGGCATCTCTCACTGGGCCAGTGACAGGAAGGGCTGGACAAGCACCTTTACAGAAAAAGCAGTAATTTAAAAAAAAAATACATCTTTTCAATTCAGTGTGTTTAACATATTTTTTCTCATAATTCCCGTATGGAATAGATGGTTTGATTCTCAAAACTGTTTAACTCCTTCTGTTGCAACTGTTCCTGTCCAAGCAGCTTAAATGCAGAAGATGTTCCAGTTTTTGCTCCTGGAGGCTGATGCCCATTAATGATTGTTGTAAAGATGTTTCACCAAAGTTCTCACTCCAAGCAGCCACCACTGGAGCTAAAATGAAATTCAGCTTCTTTGTGCACCTAATCTTGGAGCACCAGAGAGAGAAGTGCAGCCAGTTTGTGCCCTCCACCTGCCAGACCCTGGGCAGGGCTGTAAGGCTTCAATGCTGTTCTGCTTTGTCCTTTCAGCCTCACAGTGCCCGTCCCTGGGAGCAGAGAGGAGGAGGAGCAGAGGATGGGGTTGGGTTGCCTTTGCTGCAGGAGGAAGGCAGGGAAGGGGCTGTGTTTGGAGGGGCTGCCTTGGGCACAGTCCAGGCTGTGTGTTGTGCCATGGGACAGCCCTGAAGGGACCTCCTTCCCACTTCAGTGAGGGTCAAGCACAATCCTGAGCCTTTCTTGGGGTGATCATGGCACAGTCAGCCTCAGAAATCTGGATTTCCACTAGAAATACAGTTAGAATCTTTCAAGTATGGAACCCATGTGTTTTTCTGTCTCTGTTTTGTAGTTTTGTTCCAGTTCCATGTGAAGTACAGTTATTTGTAGTGAAAGAGCAGATTTATTTTGCTTTGAAGAAAAGTCTTTTGTTTCTCTTGAAAGGCACCCAAAAGTCACGGCAAAGGCAAAAGAATGGCTGTGAATGGTTATTCACAGATCTGGAGGCACATGGCAGGAACGCTCCCAGAGCCCCACGGTGGAATGGCTGAGAGGGAGCCAGAGGAGTTGCTGTGGGGCTTGGTGGCACCTCGGTGTTGAACAGAGCAAACTCAAACACAAAAATACCTGCTTGCTGCTCTCCCAGGTTCCTGTGTGTCTGGAAGCTCTGAAAGATCTGGATTCTGCTCAGAATAAAGGGTACTCATGAGCCTCCTGACACTCCTCCGTGTCAATTCATTGTGGTTCTGAGCTGCCTGTGGCTGGAATCCAGTGCTCCAGTTTTGGCAGCCTTGGATCGAGGAGAGCGTTTGGCTGTGGCTCTGACGGGAGTGCCACGGACTGAACTGTGCAAGGGCAGCAACACACACAGAGCTCCTGCCCTCTGGAAAGGTTCCAGGCTGTATGTACAGCCCACTGACACACTGTGAGTACAGCCCACTGACACACTGTGTGTGTACAACCCACTGACACGCTGTGCATACAGCCCACTGACACACTGTGTGTGCACAGCCCACTGACACACTGTGCATACAGCCCACTGACACACTGTGCATGCAACCCACTGACACACTGTGTGCACAACTCACTGACACACTGTGTGTGTACAACCCACTGACACACTGTGTGCACAACTCACTGACACCCTGTGTGTGTGTACAACCCACTGACGCACTCTGTGTACAACCCACT
>JAWWEE010000016.1:16475474-16493642 GCA_035221455.1 Xenops minutus
GCCCTTCTGCCCCAGCCTGGAGCTGCAGGGTTGTTGTGACCCAAGGGCAGGACCTGGCACTGGGCTTGTTGAACCTCATCCCATTGGCCTTGCCCTGTTGATCCAGCCTGTCCATACAATCATTTTCCTGTACCCAGCCAGTATGAAATAAGTCTAGACTGCCTTGAGCATGCTTGTGCAGTCTCTTCTTTAAACTTGCAAAGGGTTTTACAATGCCCTAAGAAGTTCCAGCATTTAAGTATCTTTACAGCTGGTATTTCTGAGACCTAACCTATATATTCTTTGCTGCAAACATCATATGTTGGGCCCCTTGGTGTCTGCCTCCCATAAAGAAACCAAAGGCATTTGCCAAACTCACAGTGATACTGTGCAATTGTGTGCACAAATGGTTGCAAAGAATTTGAATCCTGTGGTGGGAGGAAACACAGGAGTATCTAAAACTTTGAAAATAAGGAATCTCAGGGGAATGTGAACCTCAGCTGTAGGAAGCCTCAGGCTCTGAAAACAGCACAGAGCTGATGAGATTTAGATGGAATTCTCTTACCACAGATGGCCTGTCCAAAGAGCAGCACCTGGAAGAAGTGCAATAAAAGGGGAGACACTTGCTCTGAGTGCCTGACTGTACCCTTGAAAGCTGAGCTAAAGGAGATGTGAGCAAAGAGGGTATAAAAACTGCACAGGACAGTTCAACACCT
Organism: Xenops minutus; assembly: GCA_035221455.1. Classification (NCBI taxonomy): domain Eukaryota; kingdom Metazoa; phylum Chordata; class Aves; order Passeriformes; family Furnariidae; genus Xenops; species Xenops minutus. The sequence continues at coordinate 16,476,170 of JAWWEE010000016.1, forward strand.
CAGACCTGTGCTTTCCTAGTGTGACCTCAGAAAAGAAGACAGGAAAAGCCAGTGGCTCTGACTAGCAGAGCCCACCCAGGGCGAGGCTCCAAGCACAGCAACAGTGCCCTCACCAGCCAGAACTGCTCTTACTGTGCCCTGGCTGTGATTTAGATTTATCTTTCTGTGTATTTGATGTCTTTTCTCTGAGTGAGCAGAGGCTCTTTTGGGTCTGTACCCTATGTAAATTAGAATACATGAATAAATTGGAAAGCTTATTTAATTATCCATGGACAAAGGAAGCATGACAGTTCTTTTGAATAGAAAAATCATTTTGTGAATGAATCAAATTCCAGTAAGAAAAGATGTTGCACCTGCAGTACACTTAGTCTGATGACTTCACCAAGTTTGCTACCCATTAACCATATTATAATCTTTAAAATATAATTAATTGGTCAGTTACATAATTCCAACAGCAGAGTAGGAGAAAGATACATCTTGTTTCTGAGGTCATATCCAGTCAGCTGGAATTTTGCCAGGGCAGGGAGTGTCACGGAGCAGATGAAAATAGTCTGTGCTTTAATCCTTGAATTTGACTCTCCGTTTTGTAAATATGGGCTGGACCTGCATGACTGAGGAAGAAGAACCCACAAAATTCCTCCTTATTGGTTACAGCATGAGTGATCAGGAGAAAGTGAAATGGGACACAAGCCAGGTGTCACTCCCAGTGTGAGACATTTCACCAGCAAATGAGTAACTGGGCCCAAACCTGCTCCCATCTCTTTTTTTGTGTGTGTCTGAATGGCTTCTGGGTACAGCACCCATGGCTGACCATCACGAAAGCTCTTCTTATGCTGTCCACCATGGCACAAATGCTGACAGATACCTCAAATTCATGGAGAATCCTACATTATTTCTGAATACACTAAGCCTGCTCTCATGAAGAAACAAGGTCAGAAAGCTACCACTATATAGATCTGGTATGGAGGAAGCACTAGGGAATCAGAAATGCCCTGTAAGTTAAATCATACATGTCCCAGCAGAGCTGCAATACAGGAACAGTTTCCATCTCTCTGCTGCTGAGGTTGGCTGACAGCTGGAAATGGGTTTAGGACACAGCTCAGTCCTATTTGCCAGGCTTGCTTATTTATTTACCACTGTTCTCTAAGTGTGTGGATTTCTTATCTGGTGCAGACATGCAGACACAACGGAGAGAAAAGAAGAAAGGCAGAGCCAGGCCAGCTCCTCAGTTTACCCAGAGATGCTGTGCTCAGCTGTCTGCAGTTCACTGCTCTTGTTTCACAGGTGTGAAAGCAGCCCTGTGTGAGCCAGGTTTGGCACTGTCTGCACAGCCAGCACTTTCACTGCAGTCCAGGAGCCAGAGGTGCAAGGGACACAAGCCCCTAAGCCCCTGCTGCCCTCTCAAGACCCAGGGGAAGTGAAGACTTGGAGAAGACAGAGATATAAGTATACAGCAAAAAAAGAAGAACAAGATGAGATCCCTGCAGGATTTACAGAACTCAGAATTAAACCAGACCAACAACAGGAGTTGGAGACCTGTATATCAGAAGAAACTAATCTTGAAGCTTGGACTTACACATCTTCCTGTTCAAAAGACAGTTCAATATGTTCAAATGAACTGAACTATACAGCTTTTGGGTTGGTTTGGGTTTTCCTCTTTTTTTTTTTTTTCTGTAATAGGGAGAAATCAAAACTGATTCCATCTTTATCAATTGAACTCTAGAAGAAAAAGGCTCTGGAATGAATCAGAAAATGGCTTAGTTTAACTGTGACATCCAGCTTTCCAAGTGAGAACAAGCTGTGCCCTGGTGGTGGCAGCTCTGGCAGCCCCTGCCAGCAGGGTGAGCAGTGCCAGGTGCCAGGGACATGCTGCAGAGCTGCCAGTCCCACCCCTGTGCAGGACTCCAGCAGCAACAGGACTCTCCCCCCATCACAACTGCACCAAAACGGGACCACATTTCAGACTCTCCTGAGATGTCGAGACTTTAGTGTTCTTTCCACTGAGAAACAGTGAGAAATTCACCTCTCCACTCCACCATTCCTGGCTGACCCCAAAGCCCTCCTGGCTCTGGTCTGTTCTGGGCTGGAACAAGGTCCTGCTGGGAGCTGCAAGGTCCCCTTACATATGTTCCCATCAGCCTTTTGCAAGGCAAGACAGAGGATGCTCCTTGTAAATGACCCTAATTGTAACCCAACTGGGATGAGAAAGGGCTTGCAGTTTGCACCCAGTGTTTCTGCTGGGCATAACTGTGAGGCCACATATTGGCTGCGTGTGTTGTGTGTGAGGACATGTGCAAGTGAAGGTCTGTGTGTGTAGGGGTAGTCCTAGACTTTGTTTGGTTTTTAAAATATCCTGGAAATTTAACTGAACTCTCACATGGAATCAATTTAAAATAAAACACTTGGCATGGCTTTACTTGTGTATCTTTCTTATGCATTTGTCCAATCAAAATGATAATGTAGACAAACTGTGGACTGCAAAGCGTATTATCCAGCAATATCTCATTATTATGCAAAAAATCAGATATTCACAGCAACTGTCTCATCTATTTATTGTTTGGTTACTCATCTGGAAATTTTAATACTTTCTTCAGGGGCAGGGGCTGGCAATAAAAAAATAGATCTATATATCAAACCTTTAACTTCCAGCCATCATTGTGTGCCATAATACAGATGGAGTAGCTATCAGCTCTCTTTACCGTGTTGGTTTATTTACTTCAACTAAGAATAAAGATTTAAAGAGAACACAATAGCAAAGTCTACTGCAAGCTAAATTTTCATGTTCCAAAGTGGAAAAAACCTTGACACATAATAATAATAAAACCCTAATCAATATGCAACAGTACAACTAATTAATTTATTAAAACTATACACACAACCTTAAAACCTTCAAACTTCTCTGGTTTTTCCAAATACACCAATGAGTCAACAAAAACACATCAACCCACCTGCACCTCTGTATGTGCAGGTCTCATCTTGGCCATAACAATATTCTCCAGACATTTTGCTCCTTATTTCAGTGAAACACTGGGTGAAGTACATGTCTCACTACAAGCACTCGACTAGTCCTATTGAAATCTCCAGCGGGGCTACTCATTATCTTTAAAAGGGTCACAGCCCCAAGGCAGAGAGTTCAATACACAAGAACACACAACTCTTGGGAAGCATTTCAGTCTTGTCACCAAATTCAGCATCTCCAATTGCAGCAATAAGAAAGTGGCTTTTGTAGACTGAGCTTATGGAAGCATTTAAACTGCTATTGTACCACTGCAGCTTCCTGTGCCACATCCTAATCCCATCAGAAGAGGATCCTATCTTCTGAAAATGAATACAGCTTGGTTTTAAGGGTACAGCTGGTTTTTCTCCAGTCATACATATGTACTTAACATCCTGCCATGTCTAAACTCTCCTCTGGGGTCTTCTATTACAATACTAAATTGTTGCTAAAGCAATTGAGACTGTTCACAGTACACAGTGGAACTCAGATGCTCTAAGTTCTTTCTGTATACATGTTCTAAATACTTTGTCACTGCATTAGCCAAGGATTTTTGCCATGTTTTAACACATTTGGGTGCACCCTCCCCTCCTGGTGTGGTGTCTCAGTGCTCTGTGGGGAATGGTCCCTGCCAGCCCAGCTGAGCTCCACTCACCTGGGGCTCCTTGTGACACTGGGATTCTATCAGAGAAAATAAACAAATCAAAAAACCCCAAATCCCACAGCAGCTTGGCCAAGGCCCAGTTCCCACGGCTCTGGGCAGCTTCTGCTCTCCCTCTGGCAGCACAGCAGCACAGAGAGGAGCCCATCCCACACAGACCCCACTCTCCTCCAGGCTGCCCTTGCTGCTTCTCCCCTGGCCCCAGCCCCACTCACACACAGCTCTAGAGCTGCCTCTGGTCTGCAAATCAAGATGCATCTTTATCAAACCACACACAGGTTTGCCCTCACAAAAGGCTGCTTCTAGGAAACACTTCAGCTTTCGATATCCCAGCCACCCTGGATTGTTAAAAATAGACCAGAATCCATTGAGCAAGCCATGTTTCTTACAAGAAAGGAGAACGTTGATATATGATCATACCCAATTTTCATATTTTGGGTCACAATTTCATCATATGAATTACAATGTTGTTATTAAATTCATATTTTGAGAAAAATCAGATGAAGAAAACTTAATACAAGGAATGTAAGATCAAACAGATTAAAACAGGGAGTTAGACAGGGAAACTGCTGCCACACACACTATTTTTTAGCCACCTTGCCATGAAGAATCTCTTCTGCCTGCAGTGGGGCAGGCCTGAATGAAAGCAGTGAAACTTCCTCAGTAGCTCCCTGAGTGGCTGCTGGCATCCTGCTAAGGTCCTTGTCACTTCACATCCACACACCAGGCTTATTGTGGCAGCTGACTTGGAATTGCCTTAAGCCTAAAGAGAAATGGAAATTCGAGGAGGAGACATGGAAGAGTTTCAAGAAAGGAATCTCAGTGAATACTAACCTATTCCAATGTAATTCAGACTCCTCCTGTTTCATAATTGAAGCAAAAGAAAATCTGGTTTCTATTTACTACTTTGTTTTGCAGATTAATTAGTGTAGAACTTAGAACCTGAATAACAGTGGACACTGAGTACTTGCTCCCTGCAGCTCAGGTGTTACAGAGTGAAATGACCCCCGTGCATTTGCAGATCCCCACTGAAATCAAACTCTGCTTTCTACAGGCATTTGAACACACCAAATAATCCACAGGATGTTAACCTTACTTTTTAATTTGATATTCCTCATACGCTGTTTTCTGTTTGGAAAACTGCCACCAGATTTGGGATGCTGGTGCAAGCTGAACAAAGCCCATGATGTCACAGAGCATCACAGCCTCTGCTCACATCACCAGCTGCACACACCCTTCTGTCTGCCAAGCACTGCATTTTTCTGAAACCTTCATTTTCCATACATTGCAATGAAATACCAAAGGATTTCTCCTTTCCATAAACTGTTTTTGGTTGGAGTGGGAAAACAATAATCGCTGAAATGTAACAATTAAAAGCCAGACCTTCCAAGCTAATTCACAGCTTTCTTACCTGTTCTTGATGCTCTGCAATAGAAGTGATCAGTCAAGAAAGGATGCACGTGCCTTGGGGGGATACTTTGTTTGGCAGCCAAGAGCTCTGGAAAACTTGTTCTATGTCTTAAAAAATAACCTAGTGGCATTGCCTGAAAGTGGCTGTGAAACACCAAGTGATTGATGGGGTTATTATCATCTACTGCTTCTGTTTACCCCAAATTAATCTCGAGTAGAGTTACTTGTAAATGATTTAGCTGTTGATATTCACTACCCTTAGAGAAATCAGGAGTGAAGTTGAGCCTGGGAAGAAGGGAGGGGTTGGGGGAAGGTGTTTTAAGATTTTTATTTCTCACTACTGGCAAAACAGAAACCATTTCTTTGATATGGTCTCGTTTTTACATGTATCTTCTTTCTTTATCATTGCTAGTCAAAGAACAGGCCAAGTAATTTCTGGTTAGCAGAGGGTTAGAAATTCCAGAGTTTAAGGAAGAATGCACATGCACCACCTTCATCCAGATGGTATTCTCAGGTGCATGTTCAGTGTCTAGGATGACCCAAACTACAGCACTGCTTTAGAATATGTTACAAGAGGCAGGTGTGAGCAGTATTTCTATGCTTTCAACTCACACAAGTAGCAGCAATAGTGTAATTTCACTCTGTTGCAAAGAGAGAGCAGAGGAAAATTCCCCCAGTAATATTTTCTCACACAAACTGCTGAAGATATGCAGTAACTGATGAAATTAATCTTTTATTAACTCTTAGTAACTTGGTGTGCAAGCATGCTTGTTTTGTTCATTTCTGCTTATGGATTCTGCTCTTTGGATTTGCTTACTACCCATTTTGTCACCCAGCAGTACAACTTTTTACCTGGTTCCCCATGACAGTTTGAGAGCAGGTAAACGGCTGTGTTGCTCTTTTCTTCATTCTGCTAATTCTGTTCCTTTGTGGGGGTTTAAAATGCTGAAGAAATCATGAACAAGTTCTCTGGTGATTGGATGTGCAAGTGCAAGATCCCCAGCTGCTGACTGAGCCCCTTGCAGCAATGCTGTCTTCAAACACCTTTGATACACACACTGTACACGGGTTCTTGGTTGCTGGTGCTGAGAACCTTCTGTCAGGGTGGCACTGTGCCCAGCCAGAAGAGCTGGGCCTGTTTATTCAGCCCTGCCCATCACACAGGGGCATCCCTGGGAACTCTGCAGAGTCCTCTGGTTTCAGCCCTTTCCCTACACCAAGAGTGTCCCATTGGGTCTATCAGCTGCTTTGCTCTTTATCACACAGGTTACCCCTTCCAGGCTCAAATAAGAATATCTGACCCATGGAGAAAGACAGACAGAGGGTTTTTAGGCACTAGTGGCTGCCAAAAAGACAGGTTGTGAGAAGGCAGACACTTGGGAAACTGATTGAAACCAGATGGCTTGTCAAAACATATGCTAGATAAGAGCACAGCCTGCAGGCACTGTGAGGAAGACAAGCCTATGGCAAATGATGGCATCAAGGAACAACTGAATTCACACAGGGATCACTGCAAGGAAGAGCAAAGCCCAAACTGTGGATTCACCCAAGGAAGTGCAGATGAGATTAAATCTATTCCAAAGTGCATATTAAAATTCAGTCTCCAAACTGGAGATAGAGAAAGATGTAACATTTCTGTGCCAGCAAATTTTCAACTTAAAATCTGTTTTTTTCTATCTGAAGTAGAACTGGTCACATACTATGAGCACAAGCATTTTAACTCATTTTCACACCAACTGAAGACTTTACTTTCTATTACAAAATGTTATATTCAGGTGTTGCCACGGGAGACTTCAGAAAAAACTAAGAAAAGAGTCAGGCACCAAATATTTAAACAAATTTAAAAGTCAGATTGATGTCACATATACCATATATTGGCCATTTCTCTTCATATCATACCTCAGGTTAAATAGTATGTAAACATGCACAATAGTTTGAATGCACTGAATGCATAGGGGCATGGTTATTCCTGTCTTCATAGCATTCTAGAATGGTTTGGGTTGGAAGGGCCTTCCCCCACGTCCCTTCCTGTGTGTGTCAGTACAAGTGCTTTCTGTGGTAGGAGATAAGCACAGGAACAGCTGTATGGGGCAGATGTTCCCTTCAGAGAGAACAATGATGAACAACACCAAAGAAACAGTGATGGTGGGACCAAAGGATTGGTATCAGATGGATGAAACTATCTATGAAGAGTGAATTTAAAATAGAAAATTCCCATGTATTCATATGGATGAACATCTGGGCTGGTGCACAAGCAGCAAACAACCAAACAGCAAGGAAAGGTCACAATACCTTATGGGATCTGTGGGGAAAGAGGAGGACACAAATGTGCAGCATGACCAACCAGGAGCACAGCCTGCAGTTACAGGGACCATGGAGGAATGCGACCCAAAGGGATGGAAGAGAATAGAAGTCAGGACAGGCAACCTTTGCTCTTTTCCTTCATAAATACACTATCATCAGCCACCACATTTCTGTTTAACTGAGCAGCTGGCTTGGCCATCAGTTGAAGCACATCCCATGACCATTTTCTTTCCTTGGTCTCTGGGAAGCCACAGCAACCTCAAAACTGCCAAGAACAGGTAATAACAAGAACAAAAGAATAAACTCCAGCAAAAGGCAAAAGAGAAAGGGCACAAGCATGCCTTGCTTTTAAGAATTAGAATCAAATGCATCATTTAGTCTCTGCTACTATTCCTGCTATTAAGCCACTGGTGCTGCCACTGTGCACAAATCCTTTCCAGGGAATGGTGCAACTGCTATGTTGAATCATTGTGACCTGGTCATTTTTAAGATGCCAAATCCACTTCAAAAGGACATGCTAGAGACTCAGATAATTCTGCTGGTTTCCCACTGATGTAAAATGCCAAGCACATGAGATGTCCTGGGAAATGATTTACTCGTGTTTGTTTTGGAAATTACCAATCCTATACCATTCTTTAACTCCCTTCCTTCAAGACCGCCTTTCCTTTCACTGGGTGTTGGCCCTTACCTTCCTGACAGAATCACAGCCTCTCACTGAAGAATCTCAGTCCTTAGCACTGCAACAGAACACGAACATTTGTCACATTTCCCAGTGATAGAGGATAGGTTGCTCTCCGTATATGCTACTTAAGTGAATTAAACCAACTCAAATGTGTGATCTCTCCAGACAAAGATGAAGGTTACATAGTTTAAGGATGAAATATAGACCATCCTCCACAAAACCACTGTGTTGCAGTTTAATTAAAAGAATTCATTAAAGTCATGCCCCATCCAAGGTAATTAGTATGCATAATTTATGCTTTGCCTAATACACAAGGGCAGTAGTCTGAATAATAAACTCAAGTTAACCTTAAGTGGAAGAGATTGAATGGTCAGATGTTTATTTAACTCAGGTTTGCTCAAGAGCTAAGGTTAAAGAGGTGAAATTTTGTTATAGTTAATTAATTTCTTAAATTTTCTTCATAAAATGCTGCCTACCCAGTCACATGAAAGTTTTTTTTTTCTTAAGGAAGGATACAAATAAATGTCTCTTGTCCTCATCAGTCACCAGAACACTGACTATGTGACCACGACTGTGCAGTTTGCAGCAGGGATCTGACCTGCAGGAAGGTTCCCCTGAACATTTTCGCCACTGAGCAAACGTAGCAAAAGGTTCCAAAACAACAACCCTCAGAGGTTTCACAAGGCAAAGTGGCTTCCATGGCCCCCTGACCTGTTGCCTTTCCACTCAGCCCGTCCCTCCTGTCTCACTGGTGTCCTCCCAGCTGCAGAGCCTCCCTGCACACCACACCAGGACTGGGATGTGACCAAGCCAGCAAACCCAACACCCCCCCCCTCCTGATGCTCTCCTTTCAGCAGGACTCAGCTCACAGTGTGCCCACACGTGCCATCCTTACTGAGGGTGGCCACAAGAGGATCAGCTGTGCCCTGAGCTGCTCCTGCTCCTGAGGACTGCACTAACCTTGCTCCAATCCCTTGGGCACTAAGCAGCTGTATCTGTTCCACTGGGCAAAGTGAATCTGCTCCTTTATACACAGTTTGTTGTATTTGGGCTCTGCTATTGTGGTGGTTCATGAGTGACAGCCCTGCTCAGCCCCAGGGGACCTGCAGTCCAAGCCCTGGGCACAGTGTCCCCCTGTCACACAGTTCTGCTCTGTGTGAGGCTGTCAAAGCCACACCTATGGCTTGTGGATCCTGTGAAAAGACACAGGGATGCCAAGCAGATCTGTGATAACAGGATCTCAATGTTTGAGGGTGGAGAAATGAGGCTGGCAAGACAGTCAGATGTCTTAGGAAGCATTTGTCACTCTGGCATAGGAACTGTGAAGTTTAGTGCTGGAAAAGAAGGCCCCAAAGTCTTCTGGTAAGAGCAAGAAAATAGGTTTGACCCAAGATCTTTTTAGCTCCAGATGCTCTTTCAGACAAGAGTCAGTCAGGCTTCCTCAGGCAAAGCTGTAGGGCAGAGCTGGGCAGCTCCTGGGATGAGCCTGGGATGGCTCCACACAGGACCCATGGCCCCACCTGCATGGATGTGCAGCACAAGGTCAGCTCCAAGGCACAGGGGGAGGCTGTGAGGGTTGGTGGGAGCAGAAAGATCCTGTGGAGCAAGAGGAGGCAGAAGGAAAGCAAAACTCTGTCAGCTTTGAAATCAAAAGCTCTGAAAAATGCTCTCTGTGCTCCCTCTTTCTTCTTCCCAGAACATTTTCTTCCAACAGCAGGGCAGGTGGGTCTGTTGTGGTCCATTTGTCACTGGAAAACATCCGAAATGTTCGTTCTTGTCAAAGGCCAGCTGAACCTCTGTGCCTGAAATACAAATTTCACTTTGAGGCAGAGAGTTCCCTTAATCAAAAACTCATTATCTGCAACACAGGTAGATTATTTTCCCCAACTGTCTTTGTCTTGTCAACATACTTGACTTGTTTGCTGTCACATTTCTCCTTAGGCTCTACCAACACTGAGAGGTCTTCGTGTTTCCAGTCTTTGAGAAAACCTGTGCTTGATTTGGTTATTCCTTCTGCTGCCCGAGTGGGAAAAACCCTTGAAGTGTGTGGGGTTTGGGTGAGACCTAATACCCAGTGGGTGTTTTCTTTCCTTTGAACTTACATTTGGGGTTTGGTGCCTATTGCAGTGACAGCACAAAAAGTCAAGGTGTTTGAGGTCACACAGGAAATCAGCTGAAGTGAATCCAGGTCTTTGTGCACTGTCCTACCCACAGGCCAACTTCTCTCCTAAACAGACAAGTGGGAGTTCGTAGTTCTCGAGTATAAAAGATAATGCAATAACCCCCAGACATTTCTTTTTTTAGTTACATTTTTTGAGCCATTCTCAGGCATTATCTGCAGCAGGATTTTTGCCCCCAAATGCATGCATGGTACAATATCAAATATTTGGTTTGGGGTCTGTATCACCAAATAATCCTTATTTGCTTCCTCTTTTATTTATTTGTATTACTAGCCAAGAAGAAAACGTCCTGTGAGGGTTATTTAGGGAACACTGCTGTAAATGCCAGTCCAGGTGTTGCCTTAACCACCTCCCACTGCCACACTGCAGCAGGAAGATGAATTAGTAAGGGTTGCCCTCTAGAACTAATTGGTATAGCATAGGAGGCCAGGTCTCAATCTTACTGGAAGTGCTGGCAAAACACAGCCTGTATTTTGCTCTTAAGGAAATGGAATCTATGTTGATTGAAATGAACTCTTAAAGCCAACAAAAATCTACTTTCCTTTGGATCAGAATACTCCATTCACACAGGAATCCTCCAGCTTCTGCCAGTGTCTCTCAGCTAAGGCTTGGTCCTATAATCACTAAAAAGAACAACTTGCAGAAATATGTGGATATAAAGATTTTTTTAAGACTTCTGGAATATGTCGTAATAAAGAAATGCCAGCCAGAGAAGTACAGTAAATTAATGTATTATTTGTGCTACACATTTCTGACCTTTTATTCTCTTTTCTGTAAACATTCGGATAACTCAGACTAACTAAATTTTAATGAAGACAAAGTGGGGGAAGAAAATAATTTTCAGAGTCACATATGCACATGCTTGCATAAATTCAATTACATGAATTTTTGCCACACAAAAAGGAAACCAAAACACCAGAAGCATCCAACTTCTATGAGTGATCACAATCACCCAACAAAACTCATGTTTCTAAGACCAAGTAGTGAGCAACAGATACAAATGTATTGTAGAATAATTTTTCTATACTTATTTTTCCAGAATCTAAACATTCTCCAGTGCACTTCTGAAGAAGGATATTCATGAAAATTGGCCTTGCCAAAAAATAAAAGGTCAGTGAGCAAGTAAACTTTATAAAGAGGAATCCACTTTGCTGCTGTCAAACTGGGGTCTTGCTCTGTGCATCAAATTATACAGAGATCAGGGCACAGCACAGAGAAATTAATTTCATTGGAGCTAAGGTTCCAGTTTCAGAAAATAGGATTAAAACTAAAGGCAAATTTAAATAAACTTTCTCTAACTTCCATACAATAAAAAAGGAACATTTGAATTATATATTACTCAGCAACACCCAAATGATCCAAAGCCAACTGTTCAGACATTCAGATTCAACCAAACAGTTTCAGACAAGAAAATCATCCAACTGAAGAACAAAAGCAGAGGAACAGCCTTCCTACAATTCATCAGCATGTATGTCATAATTATACTGGGGAACCTTATTATGAACTGCAAGACATAAAGACGTGACAGATTTTATTAATTTTATTTTTAAGGTTTGTTTAACTCTGTCTAGCTTTGCAGCCAGATTTACTCCTGAAAAACCACAATAATTCCATCAACTTCACTGTTTTCCTGTTTTGGAGCTAGTTTCTGTTGGAATGGTGTTTTCTGAGGTGCTTCTGCCCTTACAAGAGCTTCACCCCAGAGCAGGTCCCCCCCTCCTGCCAGCACAGCCCTGCCACCTCCATCAGTCCCATCCCTTTGAATAAAGTGCCACTTCCAGGGAGGGCCAGAGCTCTGGCACAGCAGCTCACTGGGCAGCAGAAGGTGCTCAGTGCATGAAGCCATGCACTTCTCTTCCTTGGACTGAGTTTTTAATTAAAAAAAGGTGCACAAAGGGAAGCATCTCTGAATACAGGACTTAAGGGACAGATCCCTTGCAGGTGGAGATGTAACAGCAGCCACAGTTTCATTAAAATCACAGTCCCCCCTCAGATTTGTGGAATTCGAGAGCACTCACTGGAATGCCTGTCATCTGTCACTGGGGGCAAAGAGGGCAAAGAGTGCCCAGGGTGGCACTGGTGGCCCCACCTGGGGCTGAGAGTGCACGACTCACATCAACCTTATCCAGCCCAATTACAAACAAAGGGAAGAGCAGAGCCCAGCACACATTTAGCATTAGATGGCATGTATCTGGGCAGGCCTGAGAAGCTGCAGAATAAATATTGATATATTAAACCAGAGTCTATTACTCACCTTCTGAATAAACCACTGATTTTAATTTACCTACAGTTTTGCAACAGCATCTTTCCAAAGAGGAAATTACATTTTTACATATCATAGCAAATCACAAAGCCAAAATGTCAACTTCATATATCAAGCAATTACTTGTAATGTTTATTTTGGGGGAAAATTTTAACATATATTTACTTAGAAAGCCACATGGGTCCCTCCAAAATAAATAGGGGCTATAATTCTTGCCAAAAAAATCCACAGTTCCAGAGATCTACTCATCAATTTCCTGCAGCATTAATGAGGAAAGGCGCTGAGACAGTCATTCATACTGTCTTTATGATAAGACTAACCTACAGGGCAAATCAAGATTAAGGACAAAGGGAAGACAAATGGATAGGATACAGAACAGGAGTTTTTAATGCATTGCTTGAAATTTTTGTTTACCACCTTAAATGTAAGTACTACACTCAAAGCACACATAAAAATTGAAGCTAATCTCCAAACAGGAAACAATATAAAAGGAGGAGTAGAGTTATTTTCACCTCAGAATTTATTTGGCTGCAGTTGGGATGAGGGGAAAGAGTCCACATTACTCATAAGTTATTTTTGAAATTGTTACAAGTTGTCTTTATAAGAAGAATTAAATTCCAGTTAAGAAAGACAAGGTCAGAGGTCACAGTAACCTGGCTCTCCAAAGATATATTTTGCCACTATCAAAGGCATGAGAACTTGTTCAAATCTCAGGAAAATCCTCCCAGAAATACTTTCACTCTACTCTTCACTACCCCAGAATCCTATTTCTCTCTGGATATTTGGGGGTTTTGTGCTACTTGGAAAGGAACCAGAGACCGTAGCACACATGAAGGTCTTGAGGAGTCTTACACACTTGGGAATGAAGGATTGGAAAGGATGTGGTAAGTTCACCCCAGGTATCTGAGACCACAGATCCCTGCACAAACCATTAGATGCTCAAAGTGGGTGTGCTTAATAAAATCTGCAACCCTGCTGGCATAAAGGACAGTGCCAAACACAACCCTCTGCCACACACTCCCTTCTTCTCTGCCATGGGCAACACACCCCTCATCCTCAGAGCCACACATTGCTTTTCCAAACCACGTGACATTTTAATTTTCACAACACTTCCTCTGTATGTCTTTGCCAGGCTGAGAGTGCCCCTATTTCTAAGAGAGATGTATCAGCATTAGAAAATGACCAGCTTGCTGGACTTAGGCTATAGACACTGGAGGTGGCTCTGCCAGTGCTACCCTTGGCACCAAAATTTTGGGGGATCAGTGCAGATGCACTGGAGCTGGCTGTCCATGACTCAGCTAAAGTCCCAAAGCAGAAGAGCCAAGGAGGCTGCCAAGGGCATTTATCCCTTCTCACCAGGGTAAACCTGCCCTCAGCAGCTCCCAGCTCAGCAAACACACAACCCTCCTGCAAACAGGGGCTGGATTTACTGTCTGGCAGAGAGGCACACAGTTACACCAACTTTTCTGGAGCAATAGCAAGGATTTTTCATTTCAGCCACGGCACAACCCTTCTCAGTCAAGAAAACAGTAACACCCAGCATTCCATGAAGGGAGGTTATTATTATCCAAACTCTAAAGAAATCAAGGCAAGCAGATGATATTTGTATTTCTTCCCATGACACAGGCTTTCATGAATGAGATGGGCAAATAGCATCACTGTGCCTTTTTGTTCTCAGACACATATTTGTACTATTTTCTTTACCTTCTTCTTTTGTTCCTTTCTGCTGCTTTTTCCTTTTCTCTCTCCTTCTCTCACAGAAACCACCCTTGTTACTCTCACATTAGCTGCTGCCTTCTCAGTGGAAATAACAAGACAGAATTTATCACTAAGCCCCTCTAAATGTGCTACTAAGCCCTTCAAGTCCTAATTGATTTAGGAGGCTGGCCCAGCTGATACTGTTCTCTAATCCAGACACTGTATGTTTGACCTGCTGGAATAAAGAAACCTTTAGAGAGATTTGAAATGCTTCAAGCATCTCTCAGGTTTTGGTGGCTCTACCCCTGTTCTCAGTGTCTGTGCTGGCTCTCTCTGGGCTGTGCACCTTGTCACCAGCAATGCCACAATACCCAGAGCTGTCCATGAGCCCCTGCAGGCTCCTCTACAGCAGCTCCTCCTGCTGAGCTCTCTGCTCGTGCCTACTCAGCAATATCACTGTACAGCACATTATTTTAACCCTTCTTTCCCTCCTTTTGCCTTACCTAAGCAGGCAGAAAGGTGGCAAGTTACAATTTGGTTTTCTCCAAGACCTTTAAAATTCAGTCTAAAATTCACTTCTCATTATTTTGGTTGCAATTTGGTAAGACACCAGCCAGCACCAGCAACTCTGAGCTGACTGCCAGCTGATCAGGCTTCTTCTCTGTCAGATGCTCACACAGCTCCACTGCCAGGTCCTCATTATATAGAAATATCCAAACCAAAAAATTCTTCCTTCCAGCCATCTCCTTCTGGCCTAACCAGATGGCTGAAAACAAACAAATAAATAAATAAAACAGTGAGAAAGAAAACTCAAACCAAATCAAAATAAATCCTGATTAGCTTTTGCTTAGTAAACTGCTGATAAAATCTGCTGCAAGGCCAAGGTCAAGGGCTCAGGTCCAGGCACAGACAACATTTGACACCTGCCAGCCTTGAAGGGGCAGGAACAGAGCAGCTTGTCTGTGCTGAATCTCAGCTCCAGGAGTCCTGCCTGCCGAAGGGAGAGGATGTGGGCAACAGGAGAGGGGCCTCTCCCATGTTTTGTGTCTTTATTTGGGAAAGGGAAGTACTGAGGGCAAGCCAGAGGGCTGCTTCAGAGCATAGGGGAGCCCATAGGGAGTCCCAAAACCTAAAATCATTAATGCCTCTTGGGAGAAATATAAATACTGACACATGGCCTTGCCAGGTATCAACAATATTAACTTGTGGGCTTTCCCTTACATTAAATGCATACACAGGGACATTGGGAAATTATAGCTTGTCATAAAAGCATCCAGCATGTCTGGAGTCTGAAACACAGTGAAAGAAAGTTGACAGTCAAAGAATATAATTTATCAAGCCAGACCCATTGCACCCAATGCATCCAGACTGTTTCCTTTTCCTACCAAAAGATCATTTTCCCATAACTGCTGATGGCAACTCTTGCCAGATTCTTGAAACTTGTTGCAGCAGGATGCTCTGCCTAGAGAGGGGTTGAAAGAACTTGAACACTACCCTGTCAGCAAAGCTCTGCTGGGGAATGAAATCAGCCTGAGCCATCGACCCCAAGGTTTCCCCTTCTGAGGGGGAACAAATGACCTGATAAAGGAGCCAACACGTGACACCACTGATAACTTCCCTAAAGGTGCCTGGAGACACATGGCTCACAGTCCACCACTTTATGCCATAAAAGCCCAATACCACTTTTTAGTGCAGGGTCTTCTAGCACAGCCCTTCCTGGAGCACATGTGGAGATCCCTCCCTCGAGTGGGGTGCCCCTCATGGTTATTCCTCGAGGCTGAGTGAAGGAGGTTTGCCCATGGTTGGTTGCACTGGCTGAGTAACATCACTCTCTACTTAGTAATAGCTTTTGCTAGCTTTGATATAATTGTTTCAATACTGCTTCAGAAATAGTGCACTGCACTAGTAGTTATAGCTCCTATACTGGGTAGAAAATAATTCTGATTAAAATATTATAGTCTAATATAACTGTCACAATTTAAAGAAATTATTTATTTATATAAATATATTTGGTTTGTCATCCTTAATGCTATGGGACAAAGTTGCATAAAAGTTCAATTACACCTATACAAACCTTTAGAAATAAAGGGTTGACTAAGTCTGGAGCTAAGACTGGATCCAGCCACACCCAAACTCCTCCCAGAGGAGTTTAAAAAGCAGGGGGGACCTTTCTGCCCCTCATGGCTCCACAGGGGGGCTTCTCTCCTAAACCATTCTGCCCACAACACACATTCACAGTAGGCTCTGCTCAGTGCTTTCAGCGCTAGGAAAGCTGGAGAACAGCCCACATTACTTGCTGACTTCTGATACTGCTGATGATGTAAAACATGGAGCTGAGCCCAGTTCAGGTATCCCCAGCTGTGCAGAAATCACACCACTGACAGCACTTAAACACACACTCTCAGGTGCCCTGCATGCCAAGCACATTGTTAAAGGGAGATAAGGTGGTAGGTACCCTAAGGAAGAAAAAAAATATTTGTCTTGGGTATTTTTAATACAAATACTTTTCTACCGCTGAGCATAACTAAGACTATGCAACTATCAAATAATCTCAGACTGAGCCATTAGATCCATAGGAATGGGACTTGGGGAAGTTGCTCCCTGTAAAAGTCTGTGTTTGGTACCTCGTACAGAATTTCCACTGATGGACAGAAAAAAGTCCCAGCTGAGGCTGGACTAAACAGCTCTGGGCATGCAAACAACTTTCAACAAATCTAAGGAAAACAGTCCCATGAAGTGCTGCAAAAATGGTGAAAGAAAAGCCAGGGCTGCTGGCAGAGCCAGTGGCTGAGCTGAGAGTGGCTCTGCACACCAGGCTTCCCCTTTGGGATCCTCACAGGGCTGAGACAACCCAGCTGATACCAGCAGGGCTTACCCAGCCCTGCCCCTCCCGAGGGCACCAATCTGCTTGGGCACAGTTTGCTGAGTGTCATCCCTTTGGACTGAAAAACCCCAGGTTCCTTTTACTCTGACTGAACTTTAAAGACCTGGCGCATCTCAGGGCAACAACTTGTCCAAGTGTCTCGGCTAAAATCTCTCCCTGTGCAGCCCTGCAGGTGCCAGCCAGGTCCTGTCTCCCCATTCCATGCAGGCAGCGTGTCAGTGGGCTGTACACCCAGTGTGTCAGTGGGCTGTACACACAATGTGTCAGTGGGTTGTACACACCCAGTGTGTCAGTGGGCTGTATGCACCATGTGTCAGTGGGCTGTACACCCAGTGTGTCAGTGGGCTGTACACATAGTGTGTCAGTTGGCTGTACACACACAGTGTGTCAGTGGGC
>JAWWEE010000016.1:16499410-16510617 GCA_035221455.1 Xenops minutus
GCACTGAAGGGCATGGCTGAGTGCTGGGCTGGGCAGGGCTCTGCTAAAGCTTGGGCTTGATGCTCTTAGAGGTCTTTTCCAATCTAAATGATTTTGTGATTCCAAGGACTTGATTGGGCCTTTATCAGTAGATGTTTGCTCCTGGTTAAAACAAAACTAAAATGGGTCTAAAGTTACCAATCTATTAGGTCTTTATTTCTGGAGTCAGGATGTTGTCTCTCTGAACACCTAAGTGTAGGTAAGTGTATAATCAAGTAGCAATCCCCATGGGTGCTGTGAGTGTGAGACTGCACTGTGTTATCCAGGTCAGCCTCAGCAACTCCAATTCTGAAGTGCTGTCCTGCCCTTAGCCAGAACAGGAGGAAAGAATGAGAAATGTTCCCATACAAATGTCTCTAGAGACTTGTTCCAAGCAGCTTGTCCTTTCTAACACAGCATGTACCTGACACAGCCCCAGCATCCCCAAGACTCAGAGAGCAAACCTGAGTCTCACAGAGCTCTTTCACCTGCAAAGGTCTGTCAAGGAAGGGCAGGTGCTGCTCGGGCTGTGGCACTGCCATGGACACAGGGCACCCCCAGTGCCTGCACCACTGCTCCTTCCCATCTGCTTTCTGAGCACACGAGGCCAGGGCTGCTTGGAGAGCAGAGGGTGGTCCCAGCACCACTGCAGCCAGAGTTCTGGGTTGGAGGGCAAGGTTAAACCCCGTAACTCCTGCACCCATTCCCCTCCATCCTCCTAACACATGGGCAGAGGGGTTTCTGCAGCTCCAAGGAGCATTCCCACAGCCCCCCCAGAGGGATGGCCACTTCAGCACCCCAGCTGCTCGGGGGAGACTTCCTAGGAAGAGAATGACAGTTCTGGCCTGTTTCCATTTAACAGGAGTTCAGCAATAAAGTGCTTATTTTCCCTTAAAGCACTGATGTTCAGAGCAGCTGAAATACCAGGCCAAACTCAGCACATTGCTAGAAAGAGAGGATGCCTCAGCCTGGTGTACAGGAACAGGGGATTGGAGGGGCTGGAGCAGGAGCCCAGGCACTGTGGCTGTGCCAGGACTGGCTGCAGCTGGGGAACCCTGCAAGGAAGCAGCAAGGGCTCCAGGGCAGGTATCCTGACCAAAACTGGATCACAGCAACCAGTCTTGGAGAAATCTGTGCTCAAAACATTGTCAACCCCCTGTAAGTGGTAACAAAGGAACTGTTTGCTACTGATTTCGGAGTCTGTGGGCAGATTAAAGGACTGTACAAGTGTGTTTCAACAATACTGAAAAGCTTTTCCACATAAAGTAGCCAATTTACTGTTATGGTTACACTTAAGTCAATTAAAATGTTTTATTTGCAAGGATTTGAATCCCTTACCTTCATTAACATTTAGCAGTAAATGGGAGAAAAAAGGTAAATAAAATATTATCTGGCTTTTTAAAGGTCATTCCAGTTTGATCATTATAAAAAGCTAGGTAGGAACATTGAATATGCCCCTTTGTGTGGATTTAATACAACTAGCCAGTGCAGAACAGGATCAGCAGAAGACAGCAAACAAAAAGTCAGTGGCTGGAGAGACTCAAATGCTGGTGTTTAATGTGTGCTTAATTACAGCCACCCTTTGTTCATCTGGCTTGAGATAATTTTCTTTTTTCCTTAAACCTCCCCTCATAAATCACCCTCATCACAGAGCGTTTAAGTGATGCACCTATTCTTAGCACCTGCTTTTAAACAACCCTAGGCTAGCAATCCAACGTGATGAAATGACATACCTAATACTTTGCATGCCTTTACCAAAGGAACAGCCAGCCAGGTTCTGGAATCTGGGTCCTACCCAGGCTGGAGGGTGCTCGGGAGGGCAACCCCTCCACTGTAATTATGCACTGATTGCTGTGTCTTACTTCAAGAGCTTTCATATTCCTGTTTATTAAAAAGAGTACCACGGTATTCAAAATTCATTATCAAAAACCTCTTCTAAACGAACATTTTTATTATTTGTAAATAGATATAAAACTAATGATGCAGGAAGACTCCGTTCTTAATATATATTTAAAAAAAAAAAAACAGACTAGAAAAATAAGAAATATTTGTGCTCCTGTGGGCAAACATTTATTCAAACACACAGTTTACATTAAGCTTGCTTCCTTAGCTTTCCATTTTACTACATCCCTCACTGCTGGTACTAAAAGGAAAATAGAAATTCCCCAAAACCCACAGAATTGCAACAGCAAAATGCCACCTAACAGAATATACAGTTATTTTCCACCATATCGTTGTCCTTGGTAAACAAATTATCTTCAGTGCAAAACCACAAATGAAAGCTCTCAGCAAGCCTGTCCTTGTCTAACACAAGGGTTCAGATGCAACGTGGGACGTTCAGATGCTGCAAATCTCCCCTCTGAAAGTACATGGAAAACTAATCCCCCCACCCCCAAGGCCAGAGAAAAAGGGACCCTTAAGAACCTTAAAACTACAACATCTGAGAGACTTTCACAAAGAGCTGACATCACCAGGCAAGAATCCTACAAGCAAATCCCACCACCCCAATAAGGAACGCAGAGGGACCCCCGGAGAGCCAAGGCAAGTGCAGGCTAAGTGAATGTACACATGGGTGTACTCTAAAGCTTTAATGAATATTTAGCTAATGACAAACTGCTCTGTCTAAATTAGATTTTCATAACCACAACATTTTCAAGAGGATTTCAAGACAATGACAACTCCCCATAAACATTAAATCCTTTAGGCTTTTGTCAATGGATACTTCAAATAGTTTTATCAGGCAGCGACTCAGCAATTGTAAATCAAAAGGTGATTTTAATATTCCTTCTTTGTTTATTTCTTCTCTGTTTATCTTTCCTTCACACAGGTGCTTCAGCCACCTGGGATTTCACAAGGCAAAGAGAACAGTCAGGTGCAGGTGGTTTGTGCCACCTCCTGCTCCTCCACATTCCCCTGCCCTGCTCTCCTCCACCACAATATGTGTGTGGGTCATTAGCAGTTGGACTTTTACATTTGTAGCACGTTAGAGATATGTACCCAGGGAGAGTTATCCCTGCTGACAGCAGTGTATTTCCATGCCTCCTGTGTACAACCCACAGCACCGTGTCACAAGCCTGAAACGTCTGCCAATTGTTCTCACTGAACACTGGTTTGTTGGGGAGGATTTTTTTAATTATTAGCAAGAACATTATTTTGGTAGCCCAACAACATTTCATAAAGTTATGTTAAGCTTGGGAAAGGGTATGTCTAGAGAAAAATATTTAAAAATAATATTCAGGTTTAAAGTCAATATTAGTGTAAAAAAACCAATCAACCAACGCACCAACCAACTGACCAACCAAACACATTCCTAGTATGCCTCCCTTTCCTTTATACAGGAACTTTTAATTTCAATTTTTTCACATTTGTAGTGTAGGATAATTAAAAATAATCATGAAACTTGCAAAATGAAATACTGTTTTTACTTGAAACAGTTTTTTTGCTAAACTTTCTTTCAGAACTACAAGTGAACTAAATAAAGACAATAATTAGTAATGTGTCCAACAAACATTAACAACTAAGTTTTCCAGAACATCCTTGTGAGACTGGGGGTAATTAAATGCTTACTCTTACGTCCATGAATGTGAGCAGCCAATAACTCAAGAAGCAGGATTAACAGACATAGGATTAAGAATACAACCTGAATCTCAGTAATCAAACCCGAGGCTTTCCAATTAAAGCTTCCCTCTGTCTAAGCTAGTGGACAGCACACACTGCATATTAACGTGAATAAATCTCTGCAGCATCATATATTAATACACAGCAAAATATACAACATAATCTAATTAAATGGTACCCTATTATTCAGAGTGAGCCCATGAGGGATCACAGCAGCAGCAGCAGCAGCAGGATGAAGGGTGTGACTCCCAGGGGAGTGGGGAGGGAGCAGCCCCGTGCTGGGACAGGGGCCCTGCCCCAGGAGCTGAGCTCCTGCACAGGAGCTGCCACCACGCACCAGAGCACACGCACAGAGCTGGGCTCAACATAATTAGGTTCCTTTAATAGAGCAAGAGCTCATCTGAGTGTCTCAGCCAAGTTGAGGGTCACTTGCTAGAAGCAAGTGATAACGGGTTCAGCAGGAACACAAAACTCTTGCTGGGGTGAAAAAGATGTTATTAGTGATCATGGCTGAGATAAAGACTTCATCTAATTCTACAGTGATTGCCACCACCACAGCACACACTGAAATGTGACTTTGAGAACAAATGAGGCAGGAAGGCTCTCGGCTACTTCCACACAAAGCCATTCTAAACCTGGATTTCACAAGCAGCTGCTGGAAAATGTTTATCCAAGAGTATTGGAAGAACTGCTTTGGGCAAGGTTGACCATTACCTTGAGCCCACTTTCGTGGCAGGGTGGGGAACACAAATAAAGTATATTCTTCCTTTCTACTGCTACTTTCAGGATGTAAAACCTATAGAAAATCTGGAGGTGAGATTTTAATTGCTGATTTAGGAATAGCTGGTAATTAATGTACATTTTCCCCAGAATGTAGTTTCTGTATGACCCGGTAACCAAGCAACAGGAAAAGTAACAATACAAAAGTGTGATAATAAAGCCCTTCTTTTGTTCATACAGAAATTATATTTTCAAGCTAATAATTATTTCTCTTTCTGTGCATAAGATTGTTTCTGTCTCATACTGGAAGGACCAAAAAAGGAAATGCAGTTCACATTAAATAAATGGAATAGTTGGGAAGAGCACTATGCTCCATTTCCATCTGGCCTGCTGTGCAGAACTCCCCAAGCAAACCCTGCACGTGTTTTGCTAGTGATGGAATCCCCTCCGAGGAGGAACACCAGGAGCTGCATTGCTCCCTCCCTAACCCAGACAACCCAAGTGCCAAAAGGTTTCTAATTCTCAAGTCAAACACTCTAAGAGAGGCTGGAGGGACAAGGATGGACAGCAGTATCTGTCAGTGCAGCTCTAAGGCTCGTGGTCTGGTCCATTCTACCTGCTCATGTCCCTTGCCCTGCCCCAGCACTCACAGTCACCTCACCCTTCAGCACACACAGGTCTGGGCACGCTGGCTCAGAAAACAGCTCCTCAAAAGCCCAATCCAGAATTCTGAGCACCACTGAAAGACTGGGGAGGAAACACCATTGTGGCACAGAAACGTCTGCAAATACATTTCATACTGAGTGTGGGAAGGTTTACAAAGCCCTTAGGAAGCGTTTTGTATGCTTTAATTTGAGGAGCTCTTTCTCAAGAGCTTTGCTATTAGAGGAACCAGTTCCCAGCTTTCATGTGCTATGTCTTTAAGTGCTATGTCTTTAACAAGATGGGCCTAATCAAGTCTTCAAACATAAGAAAGATCAAAGGGCTGTATCTGTAATAAAACAAACGATATGTGTCTGGCATGTATTGACAAGGCTACACGGCTTCGGCTGTTCAGCTTCATTATTACTGACATTCATCATACAAAAGTCTGGATGCCATGCTAGAAGTTCCCTAACTTTCTAGCAAAAATACTGTCAAACAGCAATAACACTTGAGTTGACCTCAGTTTTACCTTCTTGATACCTGCAGTGATTTGCAAGCTCAAACAATGCAGCAGCACTTGGAAAAAAATTAAGCCTGTCATTAGCACACAGTAAATTTGAAGAACAATAATTTTACAGTAAAATCTTTAAGTGTTCATTGGTGCTAACACAACACAGAAGGGCTCTACAGCTCCCTTGATGAACCCTCTAAAATGCCTTCTGAACATCAGTCAAGCCTGGCTCCCTCCCCTTGAGGTATGTCACAGCTACTGGGGCATTTTCTGCATAGGCCTGTCTAGGGCTGGGACTTAATTGAGCAGAATATTAGCTCGGAGATCTGATTCTCCTCTGCTCTCACTAATCAACAACGCTGCATCCCAATTACAGAGCTGCACAGGCTCTGGCATTGCCTGGCATACACTGTCTCAATAATTTTATTCTTCCCCTATCTTCTTGTAATTGCTCTGTGTGTGTGTCACAGTTCTTTGGACTTGCAGCACCACAGAGTAGAAGAACCAATCATCAGTTTTGCTCAGCTTTTAAATAATGGCTATAATAGATCAGATTAAAAAAAAAATCAAATTGATGATTAAGGGAACCCATGTTCATCTACTTTGAAAGATTTCTGTTTCAAGGCAGTGAGGAAACAAGTTACAAAATAAATGTCGACAAAATTTTTAAAAATCACACTTTCCTATCACAGTCATTTGCAAAATTTGAGGCTCAGTTAGGCACAGCTGCATTTTATTTTTAAGGTCACCCTAGAAGACTTAGGTTATTTTCAGAAGTCTTTCACTGAAAATATGTCACCACTTTTCCCCCTACGTAATACAAACTAAGACCTGCTATATTTATTTGACTAATGACACTAACAGGACAACCTGCTTTGTGAATGTTGGCCTTCCTTTGAAAACAGAAGAAACACAAAGGGAAATAAAACCTCTCCCACTCACAACACTCTCGTGTTACGAGAAAGCCTCGCAGAGCTGAAGGGGCTCTGCTGGTGGCTCTTGGTGACACAGCAGCTGGATTCCAGTCACCTGCTGCTCAGCAATGCTTTCCACACCTGTATCTCCCGCATTCAGACTCGAAAGGCAGAAGTTGTGTTGACTCAGGATTGTGAATCACGTGGTTTACACTCTGCATTTTGTGCACCACAGATACTGGTGTCAGGCAAATAAGAAAATACAATTAAGGAAATGCATCCAAGATAGAAACTAACAGCAAGTGATTTCACAGATGCAGCATGTCAGGCTCTGTTGAGCTTGGCTGAAGGAAACAAACACTTCAATAGGAGGTTTACCGAGCTTTACTGCTATCTTTGCATTTCAATTGTGTCACCCTGGTCTAATTGTTCCAATGTCAACAGTCTCCTCTGCTGCTTCTCAATAGTGTGGCTTTTCTTAGATATAATACCAGGGTTACCACTTCATCCCACACACTGTACCACTGCATTACCATTTGCTAGGTCCTGCCTTACAGCCAATTCAACCTTTTTCTGTGATCTCTTTTCACAAGTGTCAAAGTTCTAGCAATCTAACTTTTTGCAGTTTCTTTTAACAGCGTATTCTGCCTTTTATGGCAAACTAGCTGTCCACAGGTTATAAGAGCCTTTGCTCCTCAAATGTACTGTATCTGCCCTGCTAATTATCTGTCAGAATCGGTATGGAGTGGACAGAAACCAAACTGGCAAAGGGAATTGATGTAATCTATTATTTTCAAATTTCTTACTGTGTGTCGTACATCAAGACATACCTTATTCTGGGACATCAAAAAATGCTGGCACACAGGAGCAATCCAGCCTGATGCCTCAGAAAGACTTTGAAAGCTTTTTGTGCTGGAGAGCCACCTATTTATCCACTGAGTGAATATAACTCAATAGGAATTTTTTGGAACATACATACGTGGTGTTTTCACACGTCCTGAGACATCTGTATCAGTGATTATTTGTCTGTTTGCTTTTCCTTTCACACCACAGCTCCTTTCCAACCCTGAGGAAGCAGAGCTGTCCAGGAAGGCTCAGCCATCCTCAGCTATTGGCAGTGTCAGAGCTGGCAGGCAGCGCTGGAGTGCAGCCCCCAGCCTGGGGTGGGCACCATCTCCAGTGAGCTCACAGCCCCACAGAAACCAGCTGGGAATCAGGAAAGGAAAATGCAACAGTAAAACTCAGCATGGATTTTATTATTACACTCCAAGTGTCATTCCCAACCATTATTTTATTTTTTTTTGCCACGTTTTTCTGTAACAAATGACAAGAGAAGCGTGTCAGCACTGCAGAGTTGAGGAAGAGGGGGACCAGAGCAGCCCTGGGTGACAAACAAGGCAGCAGTGGATCCTCACACAGGCTCTTCAGCACTACCCAAACACAGGACTGCAGTGTGCCCACTGCTCTCTGCACTCTGAGAAAACAAAGCAAGCTCCAAACCCCACCTGAACTGCAAGATGGTCCTAAATTTTGTTTTGACCTAAGACAGGAACATAATTTAATCAATTTCCTTAAGTAGCTAACCATAAATATTTACAAATAGCTATAGATACATGAAGATAAGCTAAACATATATAACATAAAATAAAACCACTGTGATTAGGAGATGATGCAATAAAATTTTCTCTTGAAGGCATCAGTTTGTGCTGTGCTACAGACAAGTGCATCTAAATATGCTTAACAAACAACCCAATGCAGAACCACAGCTGCCCTGGGAAGTTCAGATCACAAGGGGCAGCAAGGACGAAACTCAGGTGCTCAAAAGGGCAGAGGTTTCTGTGTCTGCTCTGGAATTCTTCAGTGAAGCAGACAGGAGTTGGGTTTTTTGGGGGTTTGGGGTTTTTTAGGTGGTAAAGCCATAATTACATATCTAAAGGGGACCTTAAAAATGACTGTCTACCTGGAAACTTTTGAAAGTGATAAATCCTAGTGGAGGAGGTCTTCCTAAGGGAGCTGACTCACACACCAGAGGGGGAGTAAGGCAGCTATGGTACAAACCCCATTGTCACCCTGATGATACTACTGGGTTTCTGTCACCCTCCACCAAGAGATCACTATTTCCAAGGAAGGCAATTGGGTTTAGGCTTTTTTGTTGTTAGAGAAACTTCACTAGGACATCCAAATATGCACTATAAACTATTTCAAGCCCTCTTCAATAAGAAAAACCCACCTGCTCTACAGTCTGAATGCAAACCCCCTTTCTGCCCCAGTGCAGTAAAGCAGGAGAGCTCCAAGGACAGCCCTGAGTTTTGAGCACAGACCTCTCGCTGTGTCAGTCCTTGTTACCTGACCTGGGCTCCACTGAGGGGCAGCTCAGCCCTCCTGCCCCAAAGCAGGTAACCCTCAGGCTGTGGCCCATTCATACACAGCCGAGATATGCACTCACTACTTCTGCAGCATTTTGCTCTTTACTCTTGTATCCTGAGAAGGCCTGAAATAGGCATTTGGCATTTCAAAACGCTTTTATTTTTAAGAAGAAACAGCAGCAAATAAGACAAATTTTACTTCAACCAAATAAATCCTCATTTTTTATCGCTTCAGAATATTAACAATGGCTTGGGCTCAAGACTCATTTTAAGAGTAATGATGAGGATTTACTATAGCTTTGTAATTTGCTCTTCTTGCTCGAAGAGTTTACATAAACAGTTTCAAAGCTTGACTGGAGAACTGGCCAGCATATCATTCTGGTCAATTATTTGCCGTGCTAGAAATGCATCAGGATAATGACACAGTGAGGGATTGTAAGGCAATATTGTTCCCCCAGAAGCCTTTGTCTAACAAGGTAATTTATGACCTGTTCTGGAATCCAGTCTTTACAAAACCATAAATTCACACTTGTACTCAACTTCAAAGGGACCATTATCAGTAAAGGTGGCAGAAGGCATCAGAGTGCTGCAAGCCAGATAAACAGATAAGTGAGACTTTCATGGTTTTCTCCTCTAGGTCTGCTCACAGGACAAAGGCACCTAAAGGTGCAGCTGCTCCTCGGCATTTGGCCCTGTTATTTGCAGAGTTCACCACTGAATGTGCTACTTCCCTTTCACAAGGTGAGGAAAGCCGTACTCACTCAAGTGCAAAAACTCACAGCACTAGCAAAGCTTTGAAAGCTCTTTCAACAGCCCATCAATGCTCACCTAGGAGTGGTGCTTTCCTAGGGATGCAATGACATGTAAAGCAAAAACAAAGAAACCACAAAAACCCCGAGGAGTCAGTGCTTTGCATCCAGAATTAAAATAGAACGGAAGGTCTGCGGAGCAGTGAGGTTTAAGTGGTGTGTGTGTGTGTGTCCAGAGCTGGGAACGCTCTCGGGGCTCTGGCAGTGTCTCCCTCCCTGCAGGAGCAGCACGAGTGTTTGCACTGGTGTTCCCAAGCGGGGCTGAACCCCTCCTGGAGCTGGGGGATCGGGGCCCTGGGGGAGTGCTGCACCCCAAAAGAGGCCACATTTATACCCACTGCCTTTCAAACAAACGCCTACCAGTTTTGGGACAGTCATTCTGGAAATTCATACATTTGGAAACAATCCTCGAATAATCCCATTTTACCGGAGCGATGACAGGGTAGGGGAAGCGGGCAGGTCCCAGGGGATGGAGTGCTTTGCATGGCACCAACGTGGGTGCCCAGCCAGGCAGCCCGGGCTGGGGCAGGGGCTGCTCACCCACAGCAGCGCCCCACAAACACCCCCCTGCCCATAGCTAAGACTCCCACCCACCCTTCCGTCTCTGCTGCAGAGATTAATTAGCTAATGTTTGCACAGTGTTATGGAGATCTAAAGAGCTGAGTGTGACCGTGGGGCTGGCCAGAATTACTGCTAATTAAAGTGCTGGAGGTGAACGTGGCATTGCTCCGGGAAGAAGAAGGGGACAGCGCCTTTGCCGTGCAGCTGTGGCACAGCTGGGGAGCTGCAGCAGCCGCAGCAGCAGCGCAGGAGGGAAGCACAGCACGGACAGGGGCATCGCCAGCACATGGAATGCTGACTGCTCTCACCCAGGCACTGAACTGCAGGTACTCTCCCGCTGAGGGCCATTAATCTACTAATTGTGGGGTTTATTCCAGATTCATGCAGAACCGGCTTCTCATTGAAGTTCAGTCCTCTCTGGGATGAGGCTGGAGGAGTTGTGCACGTTTAAGTTCTCTGCACTGAAAAAATGTAGGCCATTAGCTTTTGTATCCCTGGCGGGACAAAAATGCCTAGCAAAGATATTATGTGTGAAGAGACTATTGATGGATCCTCACTGAAATGCTGGGTGACAGGTTCAGTACAAGCAGCATTTGCTGAGCTCCTTAGTATGGAAACCAGCCCTTAACCCTAGTATTGTCCAAGCTATAAGTCGGTCTTTTTAGTTGAAGTTATTAAGACATCAGTGGCAAAATTAACTGGTGTCCTTTAGACACTCCATTGGCTGGGTGTTGTGGTTCAGCCCAGCCAGGCACCAGCAGCCCCTCTGCACTCCCCACCAGCAGGTCCGGGGAGGGAATCAGAAGGGTAAAAAGTCAGAAAACTCACGGGCTGAGATAATGACAAGTTAAACAAGGAATTAACTCCCTGTTCCCCAGGGACAGGAGGGTGTTCAGCCTCTCCCAGAGAGCAGGGCCCCATCATGTGTATGGTGACATGGGAGGACAAACAGGACCTCCCCAAATGTCCCCCTTCCTTCCTTCCTTCCTTCCTTCCTTCCTTCCTTCCTTCCTTCCTTCCTTCCTTCCTTCCTTCCTTCCTTCCT
>JAWWEE010000016.1:16510717-16534040 GCA_035221455.1 Xenops minutus
CCTTCCCTTCCCTTCCCTTCCCTTCCCTTCCCTTCCCTTCCCTTCCCTTCCCTTCCCTTCCCTTCCCTTCCCCACCTCACACGCTGACCACGATGCCACATGGTGTGGAACATCCCTTTGGTCAGCTGGGGTCACCTGTCCTGGCTGTGTCTCCTCCACCCACTCAGGCACCCCCAGCCCCCTCCCCAGCGTTCACAGCAAGGCAGGAAAGGCCTTGGCTCTGTGCAAGCCCAGCAAGAACAGAAACAACTCTGTGATCATCACCAGCTTCAGCACAAACCCCAACACAGTCCCCTACCAGCCACGGGGGAGAAAACTAACTCTATCCCAGCCAAAGCCAGCACAGCTGGGTGGGCAAAGGAGCCTGTCTGTCTTCATTCATGGACAGACCTCCTTCCTGGCACCAGATGCACAGGAGAGGCAATGTCCAAGTAACTTTGAGGCCAGCGAAAGCTATATGTGATATACAGATTTAAATCTTTTGCCTATTCCCTTAATTTCTGTGGCTGCTTCTGACATGCTGAAGAGAAAGTGTTAGCACTTTTGCTTGGAACTCTAACAGAGATTGTTTGTGTTCAGCTGGTGATACTCTACTCCACCAGAACAGATACTGGACCTCAGGGAGAGGCACTTGGCCAGCCTCTGGGGCACTCCTGCTTGCCACAGGGACACTGTTGCCCAAGACAAAATGCTGTCGTTAAGGATTCAAAATTTTTTGCCAAAGCATGGTAGCAGTAATGTTTGATCCTGCTGGTGAACAAAGAGAGAACCTGAAAAATGTGCACACACAGGACGTGGTATGGCAGTCACAGCACATCAGCAGCCTGTGTGCCTACGATGACTCTGGAAACTCAGTCGCACATTTCCCCCTTCAGAGCTTACTAAATAAGGAAAAAGCAATTGTACTTCAGGTTAGCTGAAACCCTCTGGCATTAGAGAAAAAAAAAGTGGTGGGCAGCTGAGAATTATGTTGAGTACCAGTATTGCAGCAAAAAAATACCAATTCCCTCCATCACAAATAATGGCTAACTTTGTTTTCCCTCCATGACTTCTATCTGTCCTTAAACACACACTTTTCAGGAGGAAATCACTGCTGTTCTCAGCAGTATCCAAGAGTTTCTAAAATTTGCACAATAGCCAGTCCAAGTTAGATACAGTGATTTGACTCCTTAATTTCCAGCAAGAATCCCTGATCCATTAATCCAGGAACTGATTTCTAATTAACTGGGGGAAAATGCCACCATCAAAAAAGAGAAAAAAAAAATAAACAAAAGAAACCAACCCAATAAAGCCTGTGAACAGAGTCACATCCTCAGGGTGAGGGATGTTCTGTGTCCCTTAGCAGGAGCAAACTGCCTTGTTATGTACTCTCAGCTGCCACTGCAGCAAAGCAGCACACAGACTGCAGGGCCACAAACCCCGGGTTATTAGACAGTAATCAAATCGCAGCAAAGTTCAATGGCAATTGAATTTGTGTGTCATACCCCAAGCCGGGTAGTCTTTGCTTTGCCGGCGGTCATTAGTTACCCTGACGCTTCCTTTGGCAGCTCAGTACACAGCTGGGTTTTCTTTTAAATGCATACAGGTTCTCACCTTTACCTGCACAAACCAGAACGTATCTAATACTATGCAGCAGTTTGCACTTCTTTGCATCAAAAAGATTACCATTAAAAATGATTCCATGACAGACACTGCAGGAGGAGTGAAAGGGGACAAGACTGCCAAACACTTTCAAGTGGTGGATTTTTGAGCATATAAAGCAGGGGGGAAGGAAAGGGAAGACTTACAAACTTCCAAAGTGTAAGTTCTAAATGCAAACAAGGAGCGTTCGAATGGCATTAGCAAGGAAAAAGCCAAGCCCGATGACCACGGGCATCCCCGACTCCCGCTAGGAGCCCAGCCCGGCACTGCCCGCATCTCCTTCCCGAGCACAAACCACGGGCTGAAAGGGCTCTGCCTCTTCAAAGGACAAGCAAGAACATCTGGGGGCCGGGCGGGGGGTGTTGGAGCGAGAGGGAGAGATGCTTAAAGTGATTTACGACCCCCCTTCGAGAACAAGCCAGACCTGGGCAAAGTTTTTTTTGCACCTGGACCATTATGAGGCACCAAGGATGATCTCTCAAGGAGCAAAGACATTCAAATGTACAAGTCAAAGACCTGGATGATTCAACCTTCCCCAGGATCAGCCTGGCTTAAAGAAAAAAAAATCTGGGAAAAAATATACCTCTCTCTCTTCCAAAGAGTAAAAAGGGAAAGGAGATTAGGAAACAAGAGGTCTTGCGTATTCAAAGTGCTAATTCAGAACTTCTCTCTCTAAGGCACTCATGAAACATTTTAATTGTCTGACTTTGCATTCAAAAACCTTGTTTGCAACTCTTAATTGCAGACAGCTTTGAACAAATAATTGAAATGCATGACTTGTGAGGCCTGCTTAAACAATTATAATGTGCTTTGCCAATAGGTACTTTGTCCCATTCTCCTCCCCCCCCTTTCCCTAATGAAAATGAGCTAGCATGATATTTGGAGCAAAGTTAAAACCTTGCTAATTTGCAGCAGAGATCTGGGACTGTGACAGTGGTCGTACCTGTACAACTGCTGATATCAGCAAAAAATACACTAATAGTTCAACTGAGTGCAGAAAGACCTTTTCATTTTCTGCTGAGAACAACCCACTGGGAGATTCTTTTCTAAATACAAATCCTTCATATATCTGTTAGTTTTGCATTTCCTGAGATTTATGTAGCTATTTTCCTGAAAATTCCCTTTGTATGATTTAAGCAGAACCTCTCATAAATATAAACAATCCTTCCAAGTAGAGTTTGAAAAAATAAGTTGGATAGAACCATATCCTTCTCGGAAGACACAAATGATTTTGGCATGGTGTAGTCAAAACCATTCTAGGCAACTTACTGTGTTCCTCAAGCTGTAATACACTGAAAAGCAGAGTGGATTGAATCCTTACCCAGAAAGCAGACAGCTGCTCCTGCCAACCCCTGGAGGGAAAAGTGCCCTCCTGAGGAAAGTGAGGTGGGTTCAGGTCAGCTTATTCAAAGTCTTACTTCAAATGGTCTCCTTTCACACTGCTCTGCTTTTCCTCTCTTGGGAAGTATTGTACCTGTTTATGTCCAGAAGCAACACATGACCCTTTTTTGGATGTCTGACACTTAAGCCAGCCCTGGGGATGATTCCAGCATATGCCAAACACCATCTCAGCTCAGATCCTGGGTGCAGACAGAGGCTCTAAAGCAGTTCTTAGGATATTATTTGCCCTGAAGCCCTCGGAGTTGCTGGTGTGCTGATCAGCAGTGCCAAGCACCACACTGCAACCAGTGCTACCAGTTTCCAGCAGGGAGGGGAGCAGCTAAGGAGCCTCTCACTCCCTGTTAACCCAGGTTTCCCACTGCATTCAGGCTCTCAGCTGGGCACAGGCAGCTTGGACTGCTGATAGTCACAGTCACTCAGCCTCTTCCACCTCCAGCACAGGGCCTGGCCTCGAACAAACAGACCTGCAAACTCAAGGATTGAAGTGAAGGACATCAAACCTAATTTAATGAAAAAATGAAACTGTAAATCAAATTTAATCAAGATCTAAAATCTAATCAAATTAGGGCTACTAGGAGCTGTTCTAGATGAACTCCAGAAGCTGGAAAAGCTGCAAGAATTTTTAACAATACAGAAACACATCCAACCATCTGCCACTACAAGGTAAAGACCTTCTGTTGCAATTGCTCCCAGCTAACATGCTAAGAAAACAGGAAAGCAGTTTTCTGCAGGCCCAGTTTTGTATTTCTTGCTTTAAAATCCACTGTGCAAGATGACAACTGCCTTGTTTTCCCAATGGTATTAAAAGGCATGAAAAGGATTCAGAACCCTGCAGGATTAGATCAATACTGCTTTTGCAAGTAAACTTCACTGAGAGTTTACAAGTGTGAGCAAGCTAGTTTGGGTTTTATTCACAGAGCCACAACTCCAGTTTAAATAAACACCTTCTGAATATTTTGGCATAAGGAACTGACCCCAGCTATAGAAAGCATGGGTATAACTTCATATAAGTAAAAAAAAAAAAAAAATCACACATATGCATTAGCAAAATTTCAGCCCAAGTTTATAAATCATCATGCAAGTTTATGGGGCCACATAACAGTTTTGTGATAATTATAATAAATGCAAGCTCTGGCAGGAGTTTAATAACTCATTCTGAAAATGCTTCCCATGTTCACTACCCATTTCATTGGCTACTCCCATCAATAACCCCACTAACATAAAAACAAGGTCAACGAAGCAACAGAAAGCCTGGAAAAGAATGTTGAGAAGATCCAATTCTCACAGGCACACCAGGGCTGGTAAAGCAGGTTCAGGGTGACAACAAACCCAGAAAATGGCACAGCTGGAACACACTTTGGGGCACACCCCCAACCCAGCAGCAACCACCCCCTCCCCAGGAAGGACTGCAGCAGCATCACTTCCAGAACAGACCCATCCCTCCCCAGCTTTAGGAGAGTCTTTGGATTCAGATGCAGTGAATACTGACAGAGTCCCCCCTCCATGTGCTCAGCTGTGGAGCCTTGCTCTGTTCACTGTCTCTATTTGAGTGCATTGCACTCAGAGGGTGTTTTGGTGTGGGCAAACTAAATTTGGGAATTCCTTTGTCCCAAGACAGCAGGACAGGCCCATGTACTAAAGCATCTGTTTGGAAGTGTATTTCCATGGGAGGAGAAAAGTTCACCCAAGTAAACTGGGCAAGTAAAGGACTTCATTAGAGAGCTGTGATGGAAAATTACTGTGTGAAAGTATTTTGTGAGAAGAATCGTGGCAATACTTGGGAACCCTCAGATTCTCTTCCAAGGTCAGTCCCTGATCCCACAGATCAAGCCCACTTGAAGGAATTCCTCCTGACACCTAGAGCTGTGCATTTAGAAAGCACAGGCTGTACAATTGCAAGAACAGAAAAGAATTTTTTTCACTTAATAAAAGCATTGTTGAAACATTAAGCTGGCTAAATATATTAAGGTGAAAGCTCAAAGAGAGTGACCATATGAACTGCTTGGTACAGACCCAAACTTCAGCAATGGTTTAGCAGACAGTTTCCTGTGAAATGACCACAATTCCACACAGGCAGTTTAATGTCACATGTCCATGTGTGTGTCTTTGGGCATTTGGGCTTCCCATTTCCTTTTCACATCCTCCACACATCAATAGAGCACCTCATTGCCAAAGCTCAAGAGCATAAGAAGTGAAGGAGAGGAGCACACCCTGGCAGCTTCTTTAATGGAGGAAAAAATAAACAAAAAACCCTGGAAGGTGAAGGGATAAAATTCAACCCTGCAGCTGCCCAGCAATGCAAAGCCCTGGCTGACCCCAGAGAATGGGAGCACCAGTTAACAAACTCTTCTGGGTGCAACAGAGCCAACAAAACTCAGCCAAAAATTAATCTCTCTCAGGATCTGAGCATCCCCCTGGATTCTCTGCTGTCTAATCCTGTCTGGAGCTTATTCTAAGTTCTTCCTTGGAGTTTGGAGCTTGCTGCCCAGTCCTCAGGGACAGTGCCATCAGGGTTTCTTTCCTCTTTGTTGCCCGTCCTTGCCTCTTTTAAAAAGCTCTCAGGACTTCAGTCTCTTGCAGAACCTTTCACATTTGATGGTCCTTGCCACAGATTCAGAGTGTACAAGGGAAGATTAATACCTGACAGAAGCAGAGAGAATGACAGATGTTCAGAGCCAAAAACAAAGAGAAAAGTCCTTAATTCCTTAAGGCTAAAAGGAGAAAGGAGAACCCAGCAGAGGTTGCACTGTAAAGCTTGCAGTCCCTGTGCATCCTCTGTCCACGTTCTGCAGCCACACTTACAGAACTCAGTGTTTCCACCTCAGGGTAAATCTTTAGTTTGTCCCAAATACAACAACCCACTCATTGCTCCCAGTAAAGCTTTTCTGGCAGGTGACAGGTTGGGCCACCACTGCATTCAAACCATTCTTCAGTAGGATTAGCTTGATGTGGGTTCAACAGATGTAGAATTAAATTAGTTATTCCGAGAGAATCTGCATTGCTAATAGCGACCACTTCATTAGTTTCAGGAAACCTGATCTCTAACTACAATAAGACTCAAGAGCCTCCCTTTTGATTTGCAAGGGGCACATCTACAGCACTTTTCTGTGCAAATATTTCACGTAAATTTTGTGCTGTAGCTACTATTCCAGCTACCTAGTAGCCAAAATAGTTCCTCTGAGAAATGTCGGAAATCTTGAAAAGCTTGTAATTATAAATGAAAAAAAGAAACATTTTTATGGCACTGATGAAAATGGATCTTAAATAAATACAAAATATTGGAAGATTTTGAGTTCACAATATCTTAGAAGAAGAAATAATAAAGAACTTGCTCTACCTAAGAATTTAAACTAGTTCTCTTCCAAGTGAAATTTTGTATGTCCTACCGAAGTAATTTCAGATAGTGAAAAAAAATAGACTTCTTTACATTAGAGCAAGAAGATGCTTCAACCAGAAATTTCAGGAAGCAAAGAGGGATGAGTTCAGCCTGAGGATCACATTGCTGAAGAGTGAATTTCCATAGAACTAATTCCATTACTGGTTTATTTTATTTATCTTCAAACCACAAGAAAATCTCCTATATTGATTTGGATTTGGGCCTGTGCTGGGATACAGTACATTTATGCCAAAGCAGTTTTCTAAAAGAATTTTATGTATGCAGCTGAGAAAAAACCACTGTACCCTGTAAAATGACATGAACAGAGCACGAAAGAGAAGCAGGATGGCGAGGGCAGGCACAATTCAAGCACTGGACAGCAGACTGGCCTAATTGCCACCTTCTGTCCCTTCATGCATGTGGTGGTTGTTTCAAAAGGGTGTGAATTGACAGTGCTCTTCTAAATTCCCCCCCCCCAAAAAAAGGAGATTTGGAAGGAAAATGCCAACATTTATTACAGCTCAGGTGCCTGAAGCAAGAGAATTATTGCTGAGGTGTTTAAGTGGCTTGTGATTTTCTGTTTTCTTTTCATAGAGAAGGATGATTTTTGAAGTAACTGCTGCAATTGATGTGCAAATTTTGACACATTTTGTATGACAAGTGACTAACCCAGTGGTACATCTGCAGATCCATAATAGCACATCTCAGTTACCTGACTGGTGAGTGTTTGGAAGGAGAAGGAAAAGGTTTGCCATCGTGCCCAGCAGCAAAAGGATTCCCAGAGGCTTTTGCTCTCTGCATTCCTGAACACCTGAACTGTTTTTATGGGGCAAACTCAGAGAGTTTTGAGAACTCCCCAGTGTGAAAGGTTTGGGTGCATAAAAGCAGAAGTCAGAAATATATGGCTCCACTTATTTAAAACATTCACAGATGACCTGATAGTTGACATACCCCAATGGGACATGAATTGCAGTTTAATTTAACATGCAGCCCTCAGTATATCGGGAAAAAGTTGCCCCAGAATTCTCTGGAGATGTAAAGGCACTCGCCTCAAACTGATTTTTCAAAGAACTGGCTACTTCAAAACAAAGGAAAAAGATACCTCAAGGGCTCTTGGGCTTAGGAAACAAAGTACTGATAAAATATATCCCAAGCAAATGCAGCAAGACACAGCAGGCTTTGGACATGTAGCACAAGTGGCAAATAGTTCCTGTTCCTAGAGAAACCTTCTGGAATATTAGAAGCCCAAAGAACACTGGATATTTTGCACTGCTCAGTTTCTAACCTCTCCTGTGCACCTTCCCCTGAAAGGCCAGAGAGAATGTAGAAACCAAAAAATATTCTTATTGCCAAATAGTTTGGTTTAGTTTTGGTGTATTTTATTTTATTTTATTTTATTTTATTTTATTTTATTTTATTTTATTTTATTTTAATGTTCCCTCTCCAAAGGGAAGGAGGTGAAACTCTAAGGAGATTTGGGCTTCCTATGTAAATTTTCCTTTGCAATTTTTTTCTGCTAACATTTTTTAAACACAGAACTTTACTGATAAATGTTGGCTTATCTCTGTAAAAAACAGATGTGCATGTGACCAATGTGAAGCACTTATTGCCCCCTGTGAGGGTGGCAGACCCTGGCACAGGTTGCCCAGAGAAGCTGTGGCTGCCCCATCCCTGGGAGAGTCCAAGGCCAGGTTGGACAGGGCTTGGAGCAACCTGGGCTAGTGGAAGGTGTCCCTTCCCATGACAGGGAGTTGGAACAAGGTGATCTGTCAGGTCCCTTCTGACCCAAACCATTCTATGATTTTTGAGGAATCTGGTGCTATAGTCAAGGCTATGGCACAAGAGGAATAAAAGGAGTCCACCTAGTTCTGACCTCGGCAGTACAGAGTTTATGAACTTCCTAGAGATGGTGAACACAAACACAGCTTTTTAATTTACCACTGCACCTCGGAAACAGCACAAACAGGGACAGAGCTAAGCTGAAGGGCAGCAGGGTGAACTGAAAAGTTAGAAGTCAAAATTTATTTGTCCCTAACTATAGTTCTATCCTACCTAGAAGCAGCACAGTAAATTCTCTTCCTTTCCACTCAATAAAGTGTTTTGTAGAAGGGTTTTATAACATCCCCTTCTAAGCCTGTTCATCTTTGTTGTTCCTCTCTCTTCAGCCGTTCTAGCACAACCTTTCCATATAAATTTACTAGGAAACAATTTATAGTATTGCCACCAGTAATTCTTCCTGCAGCCTTGTAAACATGCTCAAAGGTTTACAAAACTGATAAGGCAAGTTCCTGCCCCAAGGGCCTGGGTTACTTATTTAAGTCTTTATACTTATTACCTTAATATACTTCAATGCAAACTTTTAAAAAGGAAATATTAAAAAGTATAAAAGTGAAACAAATGACTAAGAATTGCCTACTTACAGATCCTAAATAAGAGTAAAAGAACAGTTTTTTCCAACAATACTGTCCAAAACTCCCAAGTGTTCAAGGAGTATCTAAAGCACTGTTGCCTTGAGGTCAGTCACAATTTACTGATATCAAAGTTCTCAGCACCTGAAGCAAAACGTGCAATACAACTAAAACAAAGAGTTCTAAACTATTCACACAGAGAGCTGGCCTTTAGTCATCTCAGCACTGAAAAGAAAGAAAGAAAGAAAGAGGCTTTCTCAAATTTACTGTTATGAATAAGCCCCCCTTGCCCCCCTGCAATTCTTTAGCTCCTTGTGTGCACCAGGACTCGGGGCCAGCACATGAAAAACTGCAGGCTGGCACATCCCTCATGCCAGCTCCTTCTTTGCAATTTACTCTTTCACTGAACAACAAAGTCAAGGCAGCTGATGTGACAGTCTGGAGAACTCGGGCCAAGAGCAAAAGACATCAGGTCTGCCCAGGCTGGCTCGAAGGGGGCAAACCCACAAACATGGAACACAAAGAGGAAGATCCAAGCAGAGGAAATGCCCCAGGAGAGCTGGAGCAAAGGCAATAATGCTGAGAACACGCAGCCAACTCACCTGGCTGGTTCGTGCATGAGTGGAGCTCACCTGGTGGGAGAGAGATGAGCAGGAAGCCTTGGGTTGGATCAGACAGGGAATGAAACTGGGGTGAAAGGAGTTGTGAGATGGGACAGGACCAGACCAGAGACGTCAGAAAGGAGGCAGCAATTCACAACATGCAGGCAAAGGGAACCCCCGGAGTCCCCACCGTTTCACAGCACTGGGATGGGGTCAAAGACATCTCAGACATCCCCCCTGCCCTGCTCTGTGCTGCTCTGGCAGTGCTGCCTCTCCCCCCTGCCCCGGGCAGGGACAATCTCCTGGGGCCACGAGCTGCAGCCTGGTGTGCAGCACAGCCCTCGGGTGGGTACAAATGTCACCAGCAGGTCACAGTGTCACCAGGGCACGTGGGCTTGAAGTGCTGCTCTTAGCCCAGGGTGCCACCAAAGCAGGAACATCAGAGATGGCACATCACAAAGCCATGACACACAAAACCTGGTGCTGGTGAAAGCTTTCAGTCTTATGAAACCAAACCTTCAGAGGTTATTTAGCACTAGGATAAAATAAATACCATAAATAACCTATGTAATAACCTACCCATAAATAACCTATGGAATTCCTCATGCACATTTGATTTTTTTTTTAATTCCATGATCTGTATTTCTCTTCCTTATAGACATCGGGGTTGTGCTCTGAGAGCATTCTTGTCCAGCAGACTGGCTATAGAAGTTGCAACTTCATTTCTTGCTGAAGTTGGAAAACATTAAAAAAGGGTGTTGGAAAATATTAAGAAAAGCTATTGGAAAAAAAGAAATTAACAATTATTGATTTAACTAATGTGAATTTGCTTTGGAAAACTGGAATGTATTCCAAACCACCTCTGAGTTCCTTATCAAAGTAAGATAAATCAAACATTGAAGAGATCCTTTTTCATAGCACACCCTTCATTTCTAGCTTCATCATTTGATATCTCAAAATCTTATTTAATGAAATCTTCAGTTGTTCCCCAAATCAATGGGAGTTGTGTCTGAATATAAACACGGTATTTAATGCTAAGAGGATAAAACATCTTGTAACTTGAATTGTGCATGAAAACTTAGAGATTACTTTTTAACACTGTACCTCAACTAGTAATCTCTGTAATGGGGATAATCCTATTCATTCACTTCATAAAGGTGAAAACAATTTCATTAATGTTTGAAAAACTGAATAGCCCCCTGGGTAAATTAGTCATTTGCTTTCCAAAGCAAAGTTTGAAAAGCACGTACTAAATAAATTCGTCATGTCTGAGTGAGGAAGATAAGCTACTAAAATGCAAACATCATATTCTTAGCCCTGGAAATGGACAGGATCTTGTAGGAAAATAAGCACTACTGGAATACTCATGCACATACAAAGCTTGCACTGCCTGTCATAAAGGTGAGCCCAGTCAGCACTCAGGGCTTGACTTGGAAAGGTTGGTCATGGGCTTTGAATGTGGCTTCCTGAGTGGAGAAAGGTCCATTCAGACCAAAAACCTCCACCTTGCTAATCACTGTTCTACCAATTTTCCTTCTGCATTCTCAGAAATAGCTTAGAAACCAGAGAAATGCCTTGTGAGAGAGGAAAAGATCAGCTGGTGTGACAAACCTCTTTCTTCGTGTCTATTGAATACAATTCCCTCTTTGGCCAGCAGCTCTTGCTCTGTGTGTGCCCCTAAAATGCTGGGGTATCTTAATCTCATTTAACCCAGCTACTTGTCTTTGCTTGTTAACTCCTCCCTAGCCCTCACCCCTCTGCATTGCACAGCTCCTCCTGAATCCTCTGCCTATATTTTATGTGGTCCTTTCTGGCATCCCTACCCTTAAATTTGATTTTCCATTGGACAGGAGCACTCCCCACCTCTCAGCATCTCATGCTCCATGGCTGCCAGCTCTAGCCAGAGCCCTGCCACTAATCCAAAAGTTACTGAAAAATCTAATCCCCCCCAAAAATAGAAAGAAAAATATGTGATTGATGAGGTCAGTAAAAGCCTCAGTGCCTACAAAGTAAGTTCTACTCAGTTTTCTTCCTCATGCCCGAGAGACACATAAAATAAACCCGGGAAAAATCTGAATTAGTAAGAGGCTATTTCTGCTTTTTACCTCCTCAGGTTTGTGATATAGATGAGGGAATCCTTCCCTTCATTTGTCACCCCAACAGGCACCCAGAGCAGAGCTCCTCTTTGGGCACAATGATGGTGTCCAACATCTCCCCATCCGCACTCCCACAGCCAGCAGTGAGCTTCACCTGCACACTGTGGCAGTGAGCACCTCGTGGATAGCAGGGAAACATGAAATTCAGCGACTGCTGCCGAGATAGACGTGAAAGGTCTCATTGAGTCCTCCTGCAGGTCTTGGCAATGAGGCCCTCCCAGGGCAATTCCAAGCTCCAGCTCTGGTGACCTCTCAAGGCTCCCACCCCTCACTGTGTCAGCTGCATTTCTCTGCAGCTCCTGAGCTCACCTGCAAAAGCCAAGGTGCCCAAGTGAAGCTCTGCTTGCACAGAAACACAGGACGGGACCAGTTCAATGATCTAAGCAAAACCCAAGGCTCAGGTTGCAATAGGCACACTTGCTACCATGGAAGTCATTTCATTTAAAAATGAGCATAAAACTAAGTGCAGACAAGAGTAACTTTCATATCAGAAGACAAATATCACTGGTATAATAATAATGTAAAATTAAAATATTAGAATCAGCTAAACTTAGAAGATAGATAGCAAAATGAATAATATATGCAAGTACAATCCAGAGTTCTGTTTTATGCATACAAGGGGAATAATTAACTGATCTGGAAACATGTAAATGAGGGCTTAAAAGCATTTTCAAAACAGCACATCCAATTTCAGTTACACATGCAGAAGTTGCTACATTATAATAATTAGATTTTTTTTTTCCACAAAAGATTTATTTATTTTGAATAGGAGTATTAAATATTATACTAATTACTAGTTATTTTACTTTGTACCCAGGGAAAAGGAATGAATATTCATTAATTCCTCAAGCTACCAAACCCCAACAGACCAGAGAGATTCCAGCATAGCTACTGATAAGTAAGTAAAAAGTTCTGTACAAAATGAGTCTCATTCCACAAATCACAGCTCTGTCTTTTTTACATGTTAAGTGCACTACAAGAAGCAACAGACAACAAATAAAATCACGATACATCAGTGTTTATCCTTTCACT
Organism: Xenops minutus; assembly: GCA_035221455.1. Classification (NCBI taxonomy): domain Eukaryota; kingdom Metazoa; phylum Chordata; class Aves; order Passeriformes; family Furnariidae; genus Xenops; species Xenops minutus. The sequence goes on from JAWWEE010000016.1 coordinate 16,523,334, forward strand.
TTTTAAGTGTCTTTTTGTATAACACCCTGGAGAAAGCCTTTTATATGTATTATTTTGGTAATATTACATACATTTTGCTGTGGTAGCAAAGGTAAAACATAGCATATTCTGGAGGTAAATAATAATCAAACCATCTTACACGTATTCATCTGTTCATTATTTTTCTTATAATCAAAGAAGCCCTGCTGGCTTCTTGTCATCACTACAGCCACTGCAGGAAAGACCCTTGTCCCTCAGATGCAAACTGGCCCCTAATAATCACCTTTTCCTGGGAGCATGTCAGGCTTTCTGTCCACCTCAAAGACAAGCAGCCCATTCAGATTCTATACTATATTTGGTAAGTCAATGATGAATAATCTGGGATTCCTGACTTTTGGAAGGTCCAGGTGAAGTTACCACACGGGTTCTTCATTTCTCAGAGATGGGACATGTGGCAATTTCTGTCACAAAGCCATTTGAGGGCATTTCCAAGTGGTTGCCCAGCCCAAGCTTGGGAACATTTTTTAAAATCAGTGGGTAACCAGCTTGGCAAATGAGTTTGGGGATGAGGAGGGGAATCCAGCAGTCACCAGCCAGGGCACCCATGAGGCTAAACCACTGCAGGGGTCGCTGGGTGCTCTCCAGATGGGCAGGGAAAACCCTTCCCAGGCTCCCCCAAACACCAGCCCTGGCTGAAGATCTTTGGTCAGAGACAAACTACCTGTCTGTAAGTTCATTGGATATTTATGCTGTAATTCCCCTTTGTGTTGTTTCATTCAAATCCAGAACAGTTCTCCAAACCAACTAAATTTATTTCTCAAACTAGACCTAAAACTTACCAGAATTAGGTTGACTCTCTCAACAAGGTCTCTCTGGAGGGTCTGAATTCTGCAGGAGTCTGGATGCTCTCTGTTCCACTAACACTATTTCACTCCTCATTTCAGATTGTCTTTATTTTACAGTTACAGACAGTGCTAGATGAATTTTAACAAGCAAGTTCAGAATCTCTTCACTGGCATAACAGCCAACCCATGACTCTATAATGTTTTTTTATTAAAACGTTACTGTTTATTAAAACATCATTGCAAAAAAAACCCCTCTCAAAATTCATGAACTGCTTCCATACATCTCTAAGAGGCCAAAATTTTAAAAATAAATAAAAAAAGCCTTAAGAGGATTCTTACTTTAGCTGAAATTTAAGTATTTACACTTTGCACTTTGAAATCAGTCTACAGTTTCCCATTTAGATGTTCTCAGAGAAGGCTAAAATCTCTTATTTGGACACTCAAAATGATCCAAACAGACATTTAAAAAAACCTTCAACTCCCTAAACCCAGCATCTGTATCTGACCTAGTGATTTAGATGCAAGATTTCCATGGCTTTGGAGAGTGTTTAATAATATACCTAAACCACTTTTTTGAGCAGCACAAATCTGCTGTTGATTGTCTCAGTGTACAATAACCCAAATTTTGTTCTCTCTTCGGGGCACCTCTCAAGTCCCACCTTGTAAGGGCAGTGTGGAACAGCTCTGCTGCTGGGGACTCCTTGCACACTGCTTGCCTTGTACAACCCCAGGACATTGTCCCTCCTGAGAGGGAGCAACGAGCCCTGTGTCACCTCCCGAGAGCCCAGCGTGTCACCTCACACATCCCATGGAAAACCAAGTGCCAGACCAGAACAGCCTGTGGATGGCAATGAAAATTCCACCGACCCCTCCAGAAAGCCCAGCCTTCCCAGAGCTGAGAGTCCAGACCTGGACTAACTCTTGGCACAATGAGAAGAATGAGGAGGGTTTTCTGTTTGTTTGTCTTGCCTGAACTAACATCCAGAAATACAAACACATTAAGTCCCAGGCATTAATCTCCCATTTCTCATGCAGTTAACAATGTGTTTGCATGAACTCCAGCTCAGAGCAAGGCGAGGAAGCCCACAGTGTAAAGTCTGACAATGCCTCAGGGCCTGAGTACAGGGGTGCAGAAAGACAAGGAAACTGAGACCAAATTCCTTCCAGCTTGGCATTACATCCTCCAGGAGTAACACTCAGGGCACATGACCCTCTTCCCAAACATTGAAATGAATGCTGTTCTTTCCTGAACAAGAGGCTGTGTGAAGGATTATATCAAGAAATTAACCAACTACTCCAATTATTCTATTGCTTTTTTTTAAAACTTTCCTTTTGCTTTTCTACTCATGAGAACAATTTATGGCATGCCATGATTGGTAGGAAACAATACCATGACATAAAACATGTCATTACTTTCTTAAAAATCTGCATGATATGTCTGTGTGGATAAAGAATAAAAAAGAAACCAATTAAAACAAAGACATGGAAGTATAAATAAAGAAAAAAAATACAATTTAGCAAACTAGTGAAATAAATTAATAATTAGGGTATTTACTATCCGTCTAATCCAATGCAGACAGAATTAGTTCAAGTGAGCTGTGTGAATGCAGGGGTGATACATTGGTCAGAATTATCCTTTACTAATTTGAGATGGTACTATAAAACATGCACTGAAATATTTCAGAGAAAATGTTATTATATTAAATATTACCTTTTTTTGCTACTGAAGTAATTAATTATTCAAACTGTTACGAGAGAGTCTAGATTCACACACTTGTAATGACTAGGAAGATATTTAAAATTCATTACAGTACATTAAACTTCCACTGATTAGTTAGCATCACTGCAAAATAAATAAATAGCCAATTGCTTTGATCAGCAGAAATTCTGATAAAATCAGCAAAACACCAATTAAAATGTGAAAAATGTCACCTACTGTCATTATTCTAATGGAACTAAGCCATAGAGAAGAAACTGATTCAATGTTTATTTTCATATCAGCTGTGTCTTCAAACTGTAAATCATCCCAGCTTCCACTTGCCTCTCCTTCTGCCAGCCCCAGAATTAATTCTGTGGATGGATTTACTGTGGACTGCCTCGTGCTGGAATAGACCACCCCATCATAAACAGAATAATAAGCTCTTGCTGCACTTGTGTGAACTCCTGTTGGGAGGGGCCGTGGGGAGCAGCAATTCACTCAGAAATATGGGAACCCAGATGAAACTTGACAGGAGGGATTTTTGCCTGAAACTTTGTTCTTTGGAAGCAGGTGGAAGGGAATGAAATGATTAAGTAGGGGTGCTCTATTTAGTTATATACATTTCTTATTTATTGAGTTCCCCAGCTCCGAGCCCTGAGCCTGCACATAACCACAGAGGGGGCTGTAAATGGGTGCAATGTTCTGCAGGTGTCCAAGGCAAAGTCTGCCCTGGCCTGCAGGATTTACCAACCCTAACTCGTATCAAATGAGGAGATGTCATACAAGGGAACGGTTCCTATACCTACACAAGCTCCTGACAATGCCAGTGCCTCTAATTGTACCTATAGAATCCCCACATATATCTGGAGTAATTGCTGGGTATGTAATTAAGACAATCTGTGGCCAACCCTTCAGCTCCTGCCTGGGAGCTGTCCTTGGGTCCTCCTGTCCTTGGGTTTCAGCTGAACACAGGCTGAAGTTTCTGTGCCTGGCTATGTGTTTTGGGGTGACCTAAGTGCAGCCTTCCTGCACCTCAGGGGGCTACAGGCAGGATGGAGAGAAACTATTCCAAGGGCCTGGAGGGACAGGACAAGGGGGAGGGCTAGATCAGATATTGGGAAGAAATTGTTCCCTCTGAGGGTGGGCAGACCTTGGCACAGGGTGCCCAGAGAAGCTGTGGCTGCCCCTGGATCCCTGGAAGTGTCCAAGGCCAGGTCAGATGGGGCTTGGGGCAACCTGGGTTAGTGGAAGATGTCCCTGCCCATGGCAGGGGGCTGGAATGAGATGATCTATCAGGTCCCTTCCAACCCAAACCATCCTGTGATGCCATGACCATGAGTGATTTGAAATACTGCATACTTCTTATCCTGGAAGTCTTGACAGCTCTCAAAAAGAGAACCACACCGTGTACCCTACGTACCAGTTGCCTTTAGCAGAGTATGGGGAACACAACAGGGAAAACTGGCCCACTAGAGATAAATAATTAGTGTTTATTCTCTCTCTGTGTGAGGTCATTTTGCTCAGACATCCTCTGTGTGAGCCAGTCCCTCCTGTGAAGTGTTTTTTTATGGACATAGGACAGCTTCTACACAGATTATTTGCCTGTTTAAGCTCCAAATCAGGAAAGTTTCATAGTACCTGGAATGGAAATTGAGCAAAGAATTTAGTACCTTACCCTGTCACACTCGGCCCCTCACTGACTACAGTCAGCAACAGCTGGCACTTGTTTAGAGATGAATCACAGACTTGCAACCACAGAAAGACAGTTCTGGGATAAAATACCAGGTGAGAGGGAAAGGAAAAGCTCCATCACAAACCCACACTTCTCCTGGAGTGGAGCTCCTTAGAGACATTAGCTCTGAGTGCCCCTGCAAAACAGGATTTCTGTGTCAGAGGGACTTCAGACTGATGTTCTGGCACACAGGAGTGAAAGAACCCCAAACTATGACAGGTAGAGAGAAGTCAGTATAAAGACAAGACGATCTGGTGTGTCAGTGTAGGAGACAAGAAGAATGCTGAGTTCATGTGCCAAAGAAGGCAGAGTGCACAGGAGCTTGAAGAGAAGGGGCAAAACTAACCTTGGAGTGAGAGAAGGAATTCAGGAGTAAAGACCCATCAAGTCAGAAGGTATAGCTCTTGAAACAACCTCCCAAGGGAATCTCTCTCTTCCCAGCTCCCGTTGCCCTTGCCCTCCTGACAGTGCTCAGATGGCACAGCAGCAAAGCAAAGCTGCCACAGCCTCCTGAGCAGGAGCACTTTGGCCCAGGGCTTGAGGCTGGCAAGAACAGGAGCCAGCTGGGTGAGCCAGACCCACTATGGGTACAAAGTCAGCACCAGGCTGCCCCCAGACTCTGCAGAACCTCATTAATCTGGGTCTCCTGAACAGAGAGCAGAGCCCACAATAGCTCTCTCGTGGGGGTTTGGGTTTCTGCTGCAGGGTCCAGCCCAGAACAGAGGCCCCAGCTGGTGCTGTAAAACCCCTCTGCTGACCAGAATCAACACTAAGCAAGGAGATCCTTGGGTTTCATTTCCCTTTTTAAGCAGCAAGGCAAGCAGGGTTGATTTGCCAGAATGTTTATTACCCAACACATTGTAAGGTCTGAACTAATTCTTCATGATGGCTCCGGTCTGTTCGAACACAAACAAGGGCACAAGAATATATTAAAAAAGGAAGGCAACATTAATGTATTCATCTGTGGAACTCTGCTTCTCTGAGGAAGAGCCATCCTGGGATAAAAGAAGAGTGCAAGATGCAGCACACGTCCTCAGTTATCACACTTGATGTCCTTGGGTCTAAGTCAGCCCTTTAACAAAATTGCCATGCAGAACTTGCAATTTATTAATTCACATCCTATGATGCTCGTTGTTTATGAAACCTGCATCTTTCACAAATCTTTTTTTTTCAACTATTGCAGCACTTTTGAATGCACAGACAAAATAGGTACTCAGAATGAAATGTTATTCTGAAGTTCACTAATTTGGATGGACAGATACAGACACGCTGGTAATTGCAAATGGTCTGAGCTTTGAATGATTTTTCCACTACAGTTAAATATATTGAGAAGTATATTCAAATAATTAAAAAGTGCTGGAAATAAGCAGTATTTGGAATTAATGGAAGCCGTATATTCACCCTGTTGCATTCATTATTTTTAAATTATAGTTCCCACAGATTAAGATATGCAGTGAAGTTAAAGTGAAGCAATTTTGTTGCTAAATATTGTCATTTAGATTAAAACATATGTGTCTGTTTAATCCAAAAGCTAAACATTACTATTGCTGCTGCTTTTATTATTTGTAAAATCTAAAATAAACTGCCAACAAGCAATGAACAACAACTGGGAAAACATTTAAAAAGAGAGAATGAAAGCCCCAATATCCCCATGTCCCTAGATAACTCTTTTCTTACACGGTATGGGATGCCAATCACATTATGTACACATCAAGAAAGTCATGTTATATTAATTGCACATTTCTAAATAGTTTAATAAGGGATATACACATTATAGATGCTGCAATATATGGTTGAGAATCCAAAAGGTTGCTCATAACCCTCTCTTATCCACCAGTTACTGGCTAACAGCTCTCATTTGAAATGTACCAACCTTTGCTACATTGGCAACACAGAAAATAATCAAAACCCTTTTCTTGGCCATTTTTGAGTGACTAGGACTGGCTGGAAGCAGCAGTTAAAGGAAGGATGGACATTCTTGTGCTGCCAAGAATCTCACAGGAGGTGGCTCACACCAATGCACAGGTCTACAAACTCAAATATCCTCCTCCCACATCATCAAACCTGTTTGGATTCCTGAACTTTTCAAGCAGGACCCTTCATATGGAAACAGTTATTTGATGCAAACTACCAGACAATTTTACACCCATCCTTTCAGGATATTGGCAAAATGTTGAACGCCAACAACCTCAGCTCACTGCCCAGGGAATAAAGGGTCTTCCACGCCAGAGTGGAAAAAAAAAAGGTTTTAAATAGAACATCACACCAACCAACACACAAATGAACCCTCATGGCTGAAATTTCAATTACATAAAAGACCTCACTGGTTTCCTTTGAGGCACAATTACATCCCAACAATTCAAGACAGATGATAAAGTTTTATTGTGACCAATTTTCTATTTCAAAAACTTCAGTGCATTTTAAAGGCAAACATATAAAATGCATTATACACTTATTTTCCTTTACACTTGTATAGAACTTACATAAATGCCACCAACCATGTCTTACACATTTCTGTGGTTCCATATAGACCTTACCAACATTTTTTTTTTCATTTCCTTCAATAAACTATCACATTTTATATCAAATTTAAACAAATCAGCTAAGGCAAATACTTTATGGGGTAGGGGCATATCTTCTAAATGGTGCTGCTAAATAGGTCACCACTAATAGCATTCTCCTTTACTCTCCATGCAGTCCTACTTATGCACAGTCATTAAAAGTGACACAAAAATACTCCAGAAGGAACCCTCTTCTCCCCTGCTTGGATGCAAACAGTGGATGTGAAATTCCAGAGGCTCCTTCAGAAGGTGCATCCCAAGAACCTCCCCAGTGGCACGATGTGAAATGGCACCTCAGGAACCCAACTGTGGGGACAGTGGGGACAGTGAGGGGACAGTGAGGGGCTTACCTGGCTCTGGGCTGAACTGTGTCTGCAGGAGTTTCCATCAGTGGCCACTCCTTGATCTCCTCACAGCAGCTCCAAAGCCAACGTGCCATCAGGTAGCTAGGGAGGGGAAAACCCAACATAACTAAACACAAATTAATTTAGAAGAAAGAGAAAGAAAAGAAAATGAGAAGAATCACCTCTATGTTTTACAAATGAGAAGAATTTGTTACAGCACTTAAAAACACAATCATTTTCAGTAAGTACATACTCAGAACATTATCAAACCTTTAAAGGGCATCTGATGAACTAGTCAAGGAAACAAGTTTTGGTTTACACCACTTGGTTATCCTGTTTCTTTCCTAATAGTTCTACATCCATAAAAGGCCAAAGGACTCTGACCTTGGCAAGCTAACTAAGCAAGAAAAGGCAATCATGTGTGCAAGGTTGTCACCTACACTACAAATTATGATAAAATATATCTCAGGATTGGAAAAAATAGCTGTATGTCTTCAGTGACATCCACTGTAGTGCATTTAAGGATTTGAATAGGACAGCAATTTATTTTGCACTAAAATGTTTTATGGTTATCATAAAGCATTATGTCTTCAGAGACTGAAAGGAGATGTTTTTATGGACTGTTGCTGCTTGGTGCATTATCTTTGCAGAGCAAAAATTATCCTTCCCCCCCCCCCCTTTTTTTTTTCCCAAGTGCCCCCCATTGCCCCACCAATAATAGATGTCATACAGTGGTTCAGTCTGATAAAAAGGAAACTGTTAAACAAAGTGTACAAGGAACATATTTCTAACACAGAAGAGTTTTACAATGAATGATTATCCAGCTAATTAGTGGAATAAATAATAATAATTGCCTGTCCCTCCTCATTAGACTCTTAGGAAGAAAATGGAGTCCCAAAGCAGAGTTTCAGCTTTTGATTTGAAAAATTGGACCTTGTTAATTTCATTATCACTTTGCCAAAAAGCCAGTCCTCTTGCCCAGTGGAACAAGTGACAGGGAGACTGACAGATGTGCAAGATGCCCATGTTTAACTTTGGAATACTTTGGAGGTGGTAATTGGGTCACCTGATGTGGTTACTTTGCCCCTGGTTTATCCCTTCTGAAGAGTCAGGACCACCAGTGAGGGTCAGGTAGAACAAATACACAGTGTGGGCTTTTGACAGGGTCATCTGATGGATTTCAGGCTTATCTGAGTCTGTGCAAATTGTAGTGCTGTATAAATTCATTTTGTTTGAGTATTATTAATATATCAAAGCCCCTTCCCCTCCATGCCTTGTTCTTCAGCCCTTCCCCAGTGTTGTGCTTCCACACAGCTGACACTGGTCTCTGCTTTGGCACCTTTGGGTTGTCCTCTTTAGCCCACTCTTTTCCAGCCTTGTCTCAAGTTTCCCCATTTTGCCCAGAAACAGAGTGCCTCGAGACAGAGGTCTCCTCCAGCCCAGCTGATTCTATGGTTCAGCTTGATGCTGAAGGGATTTCTCTGGCTCCTGGGGCAGGGGATGAGCCCTAAGGGGTCTGCTTTCCATCTGATGTGTGCATTAAACAGAGTAACCCACGTCACACCACTGAGGAACGTTCACCCCACCCTCAAGGCAGTGTTTCTCCAGAACTGGGGCCTTCAGAGGGTTATCACAAGAACCTTTGTTTCACCAACATGACACATTTTCACCCTCTACCCCAACCACCAGCAACATCTCTGAATGCTGCTGTCAGGACCAGTAAAATCAAGACCCCCCTACATAGCCCAAAAGAGAGGAGTCTAAACTATGGACCAGCTTTTAAGAAGAACCATGGAATTTATGTTTACTTCTTTCGACAGCACTCCTTGCCATACTGCCAGGGTGATCTGTACACAATGTCCTATACCTGTCCAAAGGGACAATCACAGAAATAAAAAGGAGCTTCCCAGTTTTCCAGTGAGCTACACTTACATGGAGTCTCAAAATTCAAATTTCAGTGATTCAATATGTGTCCTTTTCCACCCATGTCCACAGTTCCTGCTGCTGATCCCTTCTCTTGTCTCCCCCTCTGGCTGACTGTTGGCTCCAGCTCTGTCCCCATGTCCCCAACCCTTACAAGTCAGAGCTTCTCTTTCCCTCTGCAAATACCACACCAGCTCAGATGAACCCACAGAGGCTTAACTTTGCACAAACTAGCCTGAAAAGCCAGCTTATTGCCTATATTAATTCTAACATTTCCCTTTCAACAAAATGAAGTTACATTGGGCTCTACACATGAGGAATTTTTACCTGTTTGGTACAAATGAATTTTTAAGTAATTTAATTAAACCAGTGAAAACAGCTGGGTGCAATCCTTCACTGAGCTCCACCTGTAGCTGCTCATGCAGTTTAGGGAAGAGATCTTTGTGCCATGATCAAGAGAGCCAAGATGACACCAGAGTTATAAAGAGCCTCCTTCAGGCTGCAGCATTTTAACACTGCAGGCCTTCCTGAATGACCAAGCATTATTTCTTTGTATTGCTTCATAATTTTAGTCTTTCAGATATTAAGCTTCAATTTCCAATCCAAAAAGCAACAACTCCACAACCAAAACAGCAAAACCCCCAAGAGAGTCTTCTAATTTTTCCATCCTTTACTCATTTTTATCTTCAAATATCATACACAGCTGCAGATTTTCACTTGTGCAAGGTAAGGAAGCACTTGCTGATGGTGTTACAAAACATTTCCCACCACAGAGTTAAAAATGGCATTTTCTGACTAACGTAGAGAGGCATCATTTCAGGTTACGTTACCAGAGGAACATTTACACTTCTCTAACTCCTTTGTTTCTTCAGATGTGCCTCCCAGTAGAGTGAGAACTCAGAATTTTTCTCATCTTTGTGTTGCACATAGTGCAGGATTTCTTTTGTCATTATAAAACACTCCTGGAGCAAATTGCATTGACAAACACACCGAACCTCATTTCCCACACAGAGAAGAGTGATCCATGGCACATAAACAACTGCTCCTCTCTAACTCCTACCTTGGATCTTCCCATTAATAAATGCTTTCTCAAGTTTAGAACAGCAGCATGTTTTTCTAAGGTTTCTCTTTAATTCCTGAGTTACACATCCCACAGATGACACTCCATGTGCTGGATGGGAGCAGCAGCAGCTGTGGTGGGGGGAAATAACCCTTCAACCAAAACTCAGCTCTCTGGAACTTCTTCTGTGGAATAATTGGCAGAGGAAGGGTCTGATCCAGCTTGGCAGATCTGCCTCCCTTGTCTGCAGAGGAGGTCGGGCACAGCCTGTCAGGCACTGCCCAAACAGGAGCCCCCTTTCTCCAGGGCTCTCAGCTAGGATGGAGCTGGAACAGCCCTGCTGCCCCCAGGATGGGGCTGGAACAGCTCCATGGCCCCAGGATGGAGCTGGAACAACCCCATGGCCCCAGGATGGGGCTGGAACAGCCCTGCTGCCCCCAGGATGGAGCTGGAACTGCCCTGCTGCCCCCAGGATGGAGCTGGAACTGCCCTGCTGCCCCCAGGATGGAGCTGGAACTGCCCTGCTGCCCCCAGGATGGAGCTGGAACTGCCCTGCTGCCCCCA
>JAWWEE010000016.1:16534140-16547391 GCA_035221455.1 Xenops minutus
TGGAGCTGGAACAGCCCCATGGCCCCAGGATGGGGCTGGAACATCCCCATGTCCCCAGGATGGAGCTGGAACAGCCCTGCTGCTCCCAGGATGGAGCTGGAACAGCCCTGCTGTCCCCAGGATGGAGCTGGAAGTGCCCTGCTGCCCCCAGGATGGGGCTGGAACAACCCCTGCTGCCCCCAGGATGGAGCTGGAACTGCCCTGCTGCCCCCAGGATGAGGCTGGAACAGCCCTGCTGTCCCCAGGATGGAGCTGGAACAGCCCCTGCTGCCCCCAGGATGGAGCTGGAACAGCCCTGCTGCCCCCAGGATGGAGCTGGAACAGCCCTGCTGCCCCCAGGATGTCCCACACAGCCAGGATGGAGCTGGAACAGCTGCAGAGTTGGGACTAACCTGGAGGATCAAAGGAGCCACCATTGCTGCAAATGCATATGTTCAGAGATCATTTTTCTTCTCCTAATAAGTTCCAAACTTACAGTTGTTAATGTGCCCACATAAAAATATGTCCCCTACATTTATTTTTATTTCATGTTCCTCAAACTGGATCTGGACAAAACATCAATATTCCCCATTCTCATACCAGGAGACATGGATTTGAATTGAGCAATTAACATTTTATACACCTAAAATCTCAGATGAAAACACTGAAAGAAACTCTGACATGTTCAGAAAGGCATCTGTGTTGAACCTGGGCTCATTTCTGATCCAAGCGTGTGAGCTCCAACTAAACTATACATTTCTGTTTGTTATTTTAATAATCATATTACTTTAATCTCACTGTTCCAAGTTCCTGCAGGATCAGCTGTATCATCACACCATAGTATCACAGGAAGCTAACACACCCTACTGCAGTTTTTGGAAGTTCTGATTCCTTCTCACACAGAGCACACAATATGACTTAGTGGAGTGGATATGGCTGAAGTGAGCTGCTTTCCCAAATTATCCTGAGTCTGAGAGCTGTTCAGTTCTGCAGTCCTTCCCTTCCTTGATGCCATGTCATCTTCATTCAAAAGCTGATCCTTTGAAATGTTCCTCTCTGGACTGAAAGCATATCTCAAAGGTCTTGGTGAATCCATAAGTATTTAACAGGCTTTTGTGTTTAAAGAAGTTCTACATCTTTCAAAGACCCCATTCCACAAAACTTTTCTCCAAAAGTAATATTTTGTTACTGATCTAGCAGGTTCAGGGACACTTAATTAAAAAAAAAGAAAAAAAAAGAAGAAAAAAAAGAAGAAAAAACACCACCCCCCCAAATCCACAAGGAGAAACCAACCAACCAAACCACATTCCCATCTAAAAAATCCCCAAACCCTACAGAGAGCCCAACCACAGAAAATCATAGAGTGTAAAGGACTCAAACTGCTGCATTACATTTCACTGCAGAGACATTTCAAGCCAAAAATCCTCAATCAGTTCAGATGTTTGCAAAGAACCAAGAGCACCAGTCAAGTTGCATGCGAGGGGTCCTGTGTCCTGTGCAGTTTTCATGCAGTAAGAACAGGGGGAAAAGGTAAGAAAAGAATAAAACCATCAATACATTATTCCTGCCATGCTGCAATGTCCTTGTTAACTTCAGTGGCAATATTACTGCCTTGTCATGGGGGACCAGGGGAGAAAGGTCCCCACAACGAGAGTGCAAAGGACATGCTGGAGCAGCTGGAATTACAGAACACAATTACAAAACCCTCTGAGTGGCCAGCCTGGCCCAGTGCCCTGGGAGACCACAGGGACTCTCTTTGTCACCATCTGTGTTCTGTTGTTATGCACCACAACATGAGATTGTGTCCAAGATTTGGGTGAGCCAAAGCTCATTAAAACCAATGGAAGCCCCTCTTCCTGCAACAGGGAAGAGGCATTTCTGCTTTAAATAACATATGAAAAATGTACCACAAAAAGAGATGCAGCCCAAGAAGAAAACACTGTATCGAGGCAACCACAGCCTGTCCAAAACTGGACAAGCCACCTTCATCTTTCAGCAGAGTTTGCAATGAAAGTCATATTGCACACAAGCATCTATTTATTCTATCAGTTGTAATCACATCTAAAATGAAAACGTAAAAATCACAACATACATCAGGCTGTTTAGTTTGGGAGAAGGGCAGCTATTTTATCTGCATCTTAAAGGGAAGGAAAACACACTCCTCTCTCTGAACATTAACCATTTCAAAAGGTCTCATTAAAAGGTTTCTCTGTTTTCACTGATTATTTTGAGCAACAGCAAGAACACCTATAAATCTGATTGAATTAGGTTTTCAGACCTTTATTCCAGATAATTTCTCCTCCTTCTTTGGACTTTCTCAGGAAATGAGATTTAATGAGTCATAGTCCTTACTGATACTCACAGGAGAGCTCATTAGCTTTCTGTCAGAGTTGTACCAACTATTTGCCCTCAATATGCTTGTGACTTACTGGAGCTTAACAGGACACTACAGAGAGAGCAGACTTACACAGATGAAGCAATACAGTGGATTTGAAACACTGTAGAAACAAACAGTTCTCCTTAATTTATTTTGAGAACTTAAAGGAAAAGATATCAACATGCCTTCTCTCCTTTCCTATGCTATTTTCTCGACTGAGTTGGCATTGCTGACACCAAAACACACAGAATTACAGAAACTCAAGAATGGCATTTGGGAACTCTTTGCAGATGTGGGGGCAGAGAACAAGCCCAGGCAGTCCCTAATGCAAGGCCAGGTGTCTGAGCCACCTTCACAGCCAGGCACTGTCTGAGACAGGGCTTGCTTTTCTCTCTCTCTGCAGCTTTAACACATCATCATTTCTTAGCTGAAAGGGAAAGTAAATTCCTGGAAAAATGATAATCACCCTACACTCTCACAACCTGCTTTCACAAAATGCCTCCTTTCCAAATGTAGGTTAAGGAGGGTCCAATAAGCAGGAAGATGCCCACGAAGGTGTGTTACCAGACTGTACTATGGCAAGAACTCACCTTGTCCAGGAAATCATCCATACCAGAAATAAAAAACCCAGACTAGAGAGGAATGGCTTTCTCAGGCAATTCACTGCAATGCCAGAACCCAAAGTCACAACTGCTCTTGTCAGCTTAATATTTGGTTTTAGCCCTATCCCCTCACCCATGCTTTATACAGCTGCTCCTGTTCTTCAGTCTCTCTTCTCTCCCCCACCACATTCTTCCTTTTCCCACAGGTAACAGCAGTAGTTGCAAAGGGACTGCCCAGGCTGGCAGAAGGAGGTTATGTTGGGGTGACATACAAGAGTTGTCAAAGCAAAGGGAGTTTTATACTCTTTATTTCCAGGGCTCAGCAGAGCTGCCACAAGCCCCTCTCCATAGAATTCTGCCAGTTTCCCCATATTACAACGTTCACAAAGTTTATACAAACCCTTGAAAAATCCTGAAGATGTGTGTTCTTAAATGTATTGGTAAGTCTGGTGAGGTAAAGGAATGATTGCTGGGAGGTGACACCAGCAATGAATGTGTCTACACCTTCCTAGTGGGTTTGTTTTACCACCACCAACACCACCTCAGATGGAGCCAAGTTAAATTCCATCAGACAGGATGAAGATAAAGCAAAAAAACACACCATGTGTTTTTCTACTTATTTCCCAAGCTCTTTTAATGCCCTGCTTATTCCCTATAAAGAACAACAGAAAGTTTCAGTGAACAGCTGCTTAAAAAATGCCAGAGGTCAGTGAGGAAAAGACAGTTAAATGGGATCAAACCCTTGATCCCACTCCTTTTTCATCTAGAATTCCCTGTTTAGACCTATCCTTTAGTTTCACACTTCCACACTTCAGCACATACTCCCTTTGTACCCACAGAAACACATCACAGACATTTTCCATATGTGAAATAGGTGTGCAAATGATTGGTTTTGCTGCACCAGAAAGAAAAGTCAAATATGCACCAGGTACAGGTCAGCAATTAGGCTTGGTTAGGCTTTCACAGGGTTCCATTGCAGTACTGTCTGAGCACTTCCATTACCATCATGTTCGGTACTTGTTTCACAGCCTTCCCTTGCTGTAGGAAATATGTTTATTTTCTTTCAAAGCAGAGCAATCTTCCAAGGCTTGCAAGGAAGTTTGTGAAGGAAAGGCAAAGGGGACCCAAGCCTCTTGTGGCCCAGGCTAGCACAGTTTATCATGAGCAGCCCTTCAAGGTGACCAGGTCACTTGGATGCATGTGCAACCAGCCAGTTCTCCAGCTAGGAACGTGTCTGAGAGAAAAGAGCTCCAACAATCCAAATCCCTTTTTTGCCTCAGCATTTGTGTCCCTCTGTCTAAGTCTCATTTCTCTCCAACTTAAATAAACTTTTCTCAAGAGTTGAAATGATAACGAGACAGCCATCTTTGGCTTTTCAGATGAAACTGCCCTGGTCACAACGTGCATTGATGGCCAGAGGAACTGAGAGAGGCCAGGAGTTACAAATTCCATCACTGCCTCAGGTCAAAGCCATTCACCTGGTTCATGCTTTCCTTTCCTCCAAGTGCAAGGGGGGATCCAGCACAAACTTCCATTGGTACAAGCTGAGGCAGCTCTGCATTTCCAAGGAGCGATGCAGCTTTTTGCTCCCAGTTCAACAGGTTTAAAGCAGAAGCAGCAGTTTTGTGAGTCTGCTCTTCCTGGGCTCTCTCAGCTCCTCAGAAGCTCCATGTTGAAATGGTCTTTGCTCTCATTAGGAGCCCTTCCTATGGGGCATGGGGACCTCTGGAGCTCCAGGTTCTCTGCCCCAGCACTTGCAGGTGACCAGCAACAGGTTCTACTGCCATCAGGTCTTCAGGAAGATCCCAGACTACTTGTCTCATCAGACCAAGTTGCACATTCATGTGTTTTTCATCTGTCATTTTTAGAGCAATAGAAAAGGCCAGGTTTTTATGGCATGTATAAAGTTGTGGGTTTTTTTTCCTCCACCCCAGGAAGCTAATGGTTTTAAAGTCTCAGACATTGCAAATAAGGACTGCAGGTGTAACTCCAGCTCAGGATGACTTCAGGGTTCCAGTGCCAGTCATTAATCACTCAACTTGCACTTTCTGGGTTTATGGTTTTGACAAAATCTCTTCATTTGAATTATGGCCTTGTGTGTAGGGTTTGTGTTCTTCTATATATAACTTTTAAATACAAAGAGAAAGAGCACGGAAAAATTAGGATCTATGACCTAAAAATCCAGTCCTTTCGTGGCATAGGCAAACAGAATGCTCTTGACTTTAACCTATGGGTTCCACTTCATATGTGGTGTATTTTTCATACATCATGGGCTTTTATAAATTTGCTGTATAAAGCACCAGAGCTACATTGCCAGCAAAATATAAGGAAAACAAATATGTCAGGGTAATGATGCCAAGACAATTCCTTATTGAAAAAAACCCCAGTTTATTAATACCTTATTGCTACAAGCTAGATCTTATTATCATCTTGGGTCATTTAGAATCTTATTAGGTATTCTGATGGTGGATGAATAATCCTGTGATAAATTCTTTGCCATGTCCTTCACAGTTGTCATAGCAGGATCATAAACAGCATTTATAACAATCTAGCCTGGAGGAAAAGGCTTACAATGGTCTGTTTAACATGCAGGAAATATTCAGATCGGCCGTGTCTGGTTAAATTTGAGACCCACAGGAGAGACTCCAAAGTTAAATGTAGCATGGGTTTCTCTGAAGATTAGCTTTAAAAAAGGCTTCGGGTCAGGGGCATGGGGACTAATGCCAATGATATGGCCACAAACAGCTTCTTTCAAGAAAGACATCTAGAATAAAAGCGGTGAGGACAAGTTACTTTCTTACTGAAAACCCACCACATAAAGCAACTTGAGCTGCTACTTAAGAAGCAAGGTTGAAATTATTTGCAATTGAATGGCTTGGAGCTCAGGCATCTACTTCAGTGATCATTATCTGAAAAAACAGTGTATGCACTCACACAGAGAAAAATATGCAGATGTTTGCAGAGCTATAGGATAACTTGCTTACACTGTGCAACTTCTTGAACTCTTGCAAGCTCAGAACTGAGTTCTTCAGAACTACTACAAAAGTGACACGGGTAAGGTAAACTCTGGGGAAAAAAAATAAATTTACACTGCTTTGAGTGGGTACTTAAAAAAATAAACCACACAGTGTACGCATTTAAACACACTGAATTCCTCGTACCTGTTGTCATTCAGTGTCACTTTCAAAGGCACAGCCCCAGTTTTCCAAGCCTAAGTGCAGCGAGTGCATCTCACAACAGCGGAACTTTTCAAAACAGAAGTTATTTTTAAACACTAACAGTGGTATAAATTAAAGCTCAGCCCAAACTAATGGTGCAGGACCTGCCAGGGACATTTTCAGGAGAGGGATGATAGAAATGGGTGGTTCCCTGGGGTGACAGATTGGAGCACAGCCATGTGTGCACTTTCTCCACAACAGGGGATGTCGCTCTCTTGGCACAAGGAACCGAGACCGTGGAAAGTGAACAGCAAAAATCTGCCTTTCTTTAAAGAAGATGAATTGCATCTTCCACTTGAATTTTAAATACACCAAGGGAAGGAGCTGTGTAGCTCTAGTCCCCAACCCAGACCTCAGTGGTGGGAAAGCTCCCACGAATGGGCACAGCTGAGAAATGCAGGAATTGCACCCAGGGCATTCACTGCTGCAGCCACTGGGGCTCCTCCATCACATCCTGCATTTCTTGCAGCTGCAGGGCCCACCTAGGAGGATTAATTTTGCAGATATCCCTACGTGCACACAATCTTTGTGCCAAAATATGACTGTGATGCTTCCAAGGACAGCACAAGTGGCAGGAAATGGGGATGGGGGCAGGTCACAGTCACCACATGACGAGCAAAGTACTGTCAATTGCTCAGAATTTGCTCCCAACTTGACTAAAAAATGGTCCGTAATTCTGAAGCTGAAAATAGAGCTCAAAAAAGGAACCTCAAGCTAGACAGGAGAACCCTGAGAGGGGAAGGGTTTAAGCTCCCTGAATAAGTTGAGAGCAAATAGTTCTCAAACAGCTGCCTTCTTTCATCTCCTGTATTATCGTGCCTTCCTCCAAGTTTTTTTAGCTGGCTACAGATGCTTTGGGAGTTGTAGCTGTACCTCTCCAGGTACTCTTTTCACATCTCTAAAGCAATGGCAGGTAAGATAAGGAATCACACCATTTGCTAAACAGCAGTGCAATGGCTTTTTTTTAATAGTAGAATTCAGTATTTGCTTCTTAAAAGACCATGCTACCCATTGAGGAGTAAAGCTTTTAGTATTTTATTTGTTTAAAATGTGAGATTTGCACTGATAATCTTCCTTGTCAATTAAAAAATATCTTAAGTGTGCTATGATTGTACACAAAAGTAGAATTTATTTATTTGTTAAAAAAACCAACCAAACAAACAAACACCAAAGCCACCCACAAACCTTTCCATCTCTGTTCTGGTAACTGGACAGCTGTACAAAGAAATACCATGTGTGAAGATGATTACTATTTTGGATGCACAGATCAACACTTAACCAGACTGAAAAAGCAGCATTGTAAAATTAATACCTTTAAGACGGCAAGTTAACTGAGTCTTTGGAGGTTTAGAATTGTTAATATACCTCTAAAAATGTACAAAATCCCTCCAAGGCAGCTCTCTTGGCATAGTCACCTGAGCACATGAATTTACAAAAACCTCTCCATTTTCAATGCAGTTCAAATTCTAGATTCTAGTTAGTCTTGTACTAAAAAAACTGTGATGAAAAAATGTTTTACAAGTTAAATTTCCCTTTGTCTCTAAATTTAAAAGCGGTAAAATATGCTTATCCTAAAATAAGATTTTCTCTCTGCCCTCTGGGCCTGCCTGCACAGCAGTTTCAGACTGCAGGGACATCTCAGCAGCATCATGGCCAGTGTCCTTCCCCCTCAGCTGCTCGTGGACAATCTCTGCTCTGCTGAAATCCATGGGACTGCTGCCTCTGATCCAGCCCCATGTGCATCACCCCAGCCCATTTCCTGCCAGCTTTATTGCTGCTATCAGAGCACACATGGGCCAGCAAGACTCTCTCTGGTTGATTCCATAGCATTTTTACAGTGCTGTGCAATATATTTCACATGCAAGAAGATAATCTAGTTTGTGCAGAGATGAACCAAGCTGGCATTACTTGGCAAACTTTGCAGGTGGCTCTTAAATTGACATTATCAAACTCCTCTAGGCTGCTTTTAATACTAAACTCATATGTTTTTTTTGGTTTTTTGTTTTTGTTTTTGTTTTTTAAATGCACATTACCATACCCCAAAATTTTACCCCTTGTTCAGCATTTTCATTCAGTTTCCAAAGCCCAGCAATGTAAGTGTGCAGCCAGGGCTCCCAAAGTCTCCTACAAACCTGTCCAGTTTCTGTTCAGCTGCTTGCCCACAGCCTTTTGAAGTGCTGAGGCAAAAGGTGCAGATATAACCCCTTGGCCAGGGCCAGATGCAGCTCCTGGGGCCATTCAGACAGATCAGAGCTTGCTTTATTTCACTGGCACAGATTCCCAGCCCTTGAACTGAGCTGGAGCAGCCTAAGGCAGGGTGGTGACTGTGGCACAAGCACCTTCCCTCCAGCCTGCTAAACTCAGCTCTCTGGAGGACCCAAAAACTGCTGTGAGCCCCTGCAGGAGCCACAAAACAAAGATTTTAATGATGAGGCACCATCAGCTCCCAGCTCAGAAACGTGCTGACTTTGAGGAGTTTATTTGCAGTGGGTACCTGTGACAAAGCCTTGAACAGCAACACTGCAGAAGGAGATCAACATTCAACATCCACCTCATTGTAAAGGGTCTTGTTCCTTTGGACACCCCCCCAGCATGCAGTCCTGCCCAGGGGAAGTGTGACATTTGCTCCCCAGATGCTGAGGAGAGGGAGAGCAGGTCAGTGGCTCAAGGAAGGAGCAGTGAGCAGGGCTGTCCCACTCTGTGGTGCAAAGGGTGCCAGCCCCAAGGGCACTGGGGGGTCCCTGCTGCTCTGCAGGCAGTGTCACCCAGCTCAGTCTCTGTGCCTGCCCTGCTGCCATCACAGCTCCAGGGGCTTGGAGCAGAACCAGCACTCCTACAGGTATGGAACGCTGCTTCCTGAGCAACTACAAGTCAGTCACAGTTTCAGTGGGCAGAACGACTTGGAATTGTCTCTGAGATGTGACAAACCTGTAACACACTAACAGGGAAATTGCTGACTAGGTGGTCTCAGCTCAGCAGTTTGCTAATACAAGCCCCAAGTGCCAAGCAGCAAGCTTGAGGCCAGACCTGTACCTCCCTGCCAGGATGGCACTGCCCCTCTGCTTAGCTTTGCTCCTGGTCCAGGATGGATATGTGAGAGCAGCCTAAAACGGTGCACAATGCTCTACACTCTATTAGCTCCAGGCAACTGAAGTGACAGGTAAGGTGTGCAAGACTGCTTCCAAAACACTGGGAGCAAACCAGAAATGTAAGTACTATTGAAGGAAAAAGTTTCCCAGTAATTCCAAAGAGAAGAGATTTGCAGACTTCCCCTTCTTTTTCCCCACCACCCTGCATCAGGTTCTGCATCCTCAAGCCCGAACAAAACTCCCCTCCCACTCACTCCCCAGCAAAGAGAAGTGTTAGTTAACAGGTTTCCTGGGACCTGGCTTGGCACTCTCAGGGAATTGCCTCTTCACTGAGATTCATTTGTAAAACCATTTTCATTGAGAATGTTTGATGTGCACTGTAACCCAAAACGTGCCCACACACTTATTTCCCACTGTAAGGCAGCCAGATGTGAAATGGCAGGGATGCTCTTTTGCACCTTACTGGGGATCTGTGAGTACCTAAACCAGCCGTCCTTTGGTCTCAGAGCCACTCAGCTGTGACCAAGTAAATGTCTCTGCTGTACAAACCTCCATTAGATCAATTGCCTCTGCAGTTCCCTGGGAGGGAATCCTAGAGACACTCCCTGACTCCCTGTCTTAACTGTTGCCAATTAGAGCTTGAGTGTCTAATTAACAAGAAATAAATGGAGTTCTCCACTGTTGACTTTGGAGGACTCTGACCAATAACTCTACCTGCACACCACAATAAGATGAAGAGAATGAGAGAGTGGAAATTAAATGAGTTTAGAAATGTCTGGACAGCATTAATGTGTGTATTTATAGGTACACATATATATCTAGCACAGGTTCAAATCCTCTTGGCTCACTTCTCAATATTTAGTTTCTCTTAGAGTAAACCATCACTGGTTTCTAGTGACTTTTTCTTGATTTCTATTGGCTTCCAGAAAATACAATCACTTTTGAATATGAAGTAAACATGAAATAAGAAACTGTAACACTGTTATTTTTGCTTTAATAATATTCATGGTCCTGGAATTTAAGTGTTTGGAAGCATCCTTGTAAGCAAATAATGTATGGACCACACTATATTTTTCTTTAAAAAATATGCTATGAATTACTGATCCTCCTCTTACAAAAACTGAGGCAGAAAAGTCAGAATAACAAACTCCACAGTGCAAACTGAGTGGCTTCATAGTGAGTCTGAGCAGTTCATCAATACAGATTATGGACTCCTCTGATGGGCTGCAGAGCCAGGACCTAAATATGCTGATAAATACCTTGATGGGGAAGAGCAAGAGCATTATTCTGCATGGCTCAAAGCAATTGTCGCTGCCTATACAGCTGCCCAGATCTAGACAAATAAATGCAGTTTGGTGGCACCTAAACTGAATCTGCTGAGAGACATTTGAAACTGGCAATAGATGCAGGCATTGCAAATCATTTTTCTTCATAGATGGATGATGCACCAGAGACCAGCTCTTATCATAACAAACTACAATAGCAGATGTCAGTGAAATAATATTTAGCAATGACATGGACATTCCACAGAAGTCAAGGAGGGAAAAAAATCTCTCAGATACATGTGTATGTTGTTAATCATAATTAAGGCAAGTGTGACAGTTTCTTGGCAACAGGCACTGAGTTCTCTTCCCTGACAAACAAATCCTGCAGGAATACTCTTTCATTACATCCAGCCTGCAGTTCTTTACACTAATATCCTCCACTTGGAACACCCCAAGTCACAGGGAAACTTTGGTTTTGTCAGTTTGGGGTTTTGCTGGATAATCACAGGGTGACCTCCCCCAAAGAAAGGGGCAAGTTTCTCATTAGTAAAGTAAGAAGAGCTTTAAAAGCTGGCAATACAAACAAGCACAGTTACTGTTTTAGGCAGGGGCAGGAGAGTGGGGACAAAACAGCCTCACAGCATCCAAGCCAGGGAACTAATGCCATCCATAACCACAGACAACATCTGGAGCACCAAGTGGGACAGCAAAGCACAGCTGTCCTAAAAGCAGCAAGTGGATGTTATGACAGTCCCTGTGAACACAGTTTTACCTGCATAATACACTATCCATATCTGCTGACAATGAGCACCTACATGTAAACATCACCAAGAAAGCCATTTGTATAAGTATATATATGTATTTTATATATAGGGAGTATATATTTATACACCTTTGAGTAATTAAGGGATTACAGATTCTTCCACAACACAAAAGCATTTTCAGAGAACTCCTTTGTTTCTCTTTTAGAAAAGCATTTTTGATGGCAAGGTTCTGGCCAGCTGAAAGTTTTTCATTCAAAACAAATCACTTTTTACCATGATTCATTAAATTTTTTTCATTAAAGGAAAAAAAGGTCGAATAAAGAATGCTGAACCATTTCAACAATAAGCTATAAATGCATGTATTAGTTAAAAGGGCTGCAAAGAAACACGGTTATGATTCTAAAAGACGGTGTAAATACCACAGAGAGAAAAGAAATCCCTTACAGTATGTATAATTACATTACTGATAATTATATCTCAGTAATGAGCAAATTACAGTAGAACACCAGCCAAGCCTTTCACAATAAATTGCACAAGTTTATGGAACAATGTCTTCAGAGAAGTCTGGAAACTCCCTACATCATCTGAAAGACACAAAACACAGGAGACAAAACACATCCACAGAGTGCTGTGGGGACAATACTGAGCAGGAAGAGAGATGGGCTGGCCTTTCCCATTTCTCAGTGCTGTGCCAGGAGCTGAGAGAGGGGTTTAAAATCACCACCTCTGCCATCTCCCGATTTTGTTGTCTGTTCCTGGCTGTATCTCATGCTAGTGAGATCCCACAGGGTTTAGCAATTAGCATGAGGAAAGCAGCATGATAATCAGAAGAAATTAATGGTTTAAAAACATAATCTTACACTTCCCCTGAGACTTGTTCCGTGCAACTGGATTCTCAAAAAAAAAAAAAAAAAAAAGAAAAAAAAAGAACAGGTAATTTGTTATTATTAAGAGAATGATCTGCCACAAAACGCTATCCACGTGAAAGAGATGTTAATTCTAAGTGCTCTCAGAGTCGGTGTGAGCCTCTTCTCTGAGTGCCTTCGAGGGGGACAGGCTGGCAGCCTCGATGCCACCTTTGCCTTTGGCCCTGCTCTTCAGGTGCTGAGAGCCAGCAGCTGCAGAAGGGAGAGGATGTGCCAGTGAAAGAACCATCTCCAAGGGATTTCAGTGGGAAGGCTGGAGAAATGAGCTGCACTGCCTGCTCTCCTCAGTTTTGTGGGGAAGATAGGACAGCTCGTGAGTGGTAGATAAGCTATATATTGTATTTAACCATGTCCAATGGTGAAATTTTATACATCTCTTGTAAAAAATTGAGTTACAGACTTTATTCCCACGGTTAACTACACTATCAAACATGTGTGTTATTTATTCTGGCTTAATTTCCTCTCAATGAATTGATTAATAATGCAAAAAAAGAAGGCAAGCAAAGCAGAAAAGAAAACCCTCAGTAATATGATGTCTCACCTTACTTCAATGAGGACAGGACCTAAGTGAATCTCTTAGGGACTTAAAAATTCGAAATGCTCAAACTCTTCAGTCCAAAATAATGCTTCCTATATTCACTAAGCCAGCCAGCTCTCGATTAAAATATTTTCTCAAGATTTCTATTCTGGGGGGAAAAAAAAAGCAGCTTTTCGTCTGTAGCTTTTTGCCCAGGCAGTGCAGGTGCTGCAGCTCCCCGTTCCCTTCAGCCGGCTCTATCCATACCCCATGGGCAGTGCGTGTGCTGTGCCCGCAGGGAGAAGGGCTGGGAGCGACCCCGGGCGGGGTGTGCGGACCCTGCGGGGCCAGCGCCCCCTCGTGAGCCTTCCACGGCCACTCAGCAGGGCACCAGGGGAAGGGGAGGGAGGGGACACCCCCAGTCCCACCCAAAAAGTTGTCATCAAAAATTTTAGGTGTCTATAAAAATGTAAAAAAAAAAAAAAAAAAAAAAGTTGGTGTTATTCTAAAATCT
>JAWWEE010000016.1:16555725-16593465 GCA_035221455.1 Xenops minutus
CAGGGATCCAGGGGCAGCCACAGCTTCTCTGGGCACCCTGTGCCAGGGCCTGCCCACCCTCACAGGGAAGGATTTCTGCCTAATATTTAACCTAAATCTACCCTCTACCAGCTTAAAACCCTTTCTCCCCTTGCCCTATAACTGCAGGCCCTTGTGAACTTTCCCCAAAAGGAATATCCACGGATCACTTGCCAGCTGTAAATCCATGCCCACGTTCAGAGGAGTGTTGTTGTAACCAAGCCCTGCAAGGGTGGGTACTTGGGCTCTGAACCATTCAGGGTTTGTACTGATGACCCAGGAGAAAAGATAAAATGGGCACTGATCTCTGCTCTCTGTAACCCTTTACAGGACCAAGGGAACAGCATGAAGTTGTGTCAGGGCAGGGTTAGGGTGGATCTCAGGGAAAGGTTCTTGCCCCAGAGGGTGGTGGGCACTGCCCAGGCTCCTCAGGGCAGTGGGCACAGCCCCAAGGCTGCCAGAGCTGCAGGAGGGTTTGGACAATGGGACAGGAACAGGGTGGGATTGTTGGGGTGTCTGTGCAGGGCCAGGAGCTGGACTTGGATAATCCCTGTGGGTCCCTTCCAGCTCAGGATGTCCTGTGATTCTCTGAAAGGTTCAGGTGGCAGAAAAACATGGGGAGATGATGCAGAGGTTGCTGCTGTTGGAAAGCAGGCTGGCTCATTTGGGCAGCTGGGCATAAAGCAGGAGCTGGGAAGCAGCAAGACAGGCATGACATGAGGGGAATCAGCACTCAGGGGGAAGGTCCACAGCAACGTGCCAGCCAGAGGTCCAGTGTTCAATAACAGCCACGACTGAAGAAGGAGTCTCCTAAATTTGAGGAGACATTTAGAGATGCACCAGAGGAGAGATCAGATAATGAGATAAAGACTGGGAGGTGAGTAACTCCCGCAGTTCAATCGGAAAAACTTAGCCAAGGTTAAGGATGAGTGATCCCAAAATAAGGCAGAGAAATTTAATACCAGAGGTACAGTAAGAGCTCCAACTAAAAGCACAGAATAAACCTAATCAGACTATTAATAAGCTCTCTGGGTTCACTTAACCAGGAACATCCCTGTTAAAACAATGAACGAAGGCTCCTCCCTCATATCCAGGGAGCAATACTGGCTGAGGTGTGCATGGTGGGTCCAGCCCAGTTCAGAGGGGAGCACAGGGGTGTCGGTGGTGTGGAGGTGACAGGAGGTGACCTCGCTGTCCCTTTGGGACATTAAACTTCCCGGGGGTAGGGCTGTGATGCCCCAGGATTACCTGCTGCTTTATCTCATCCCTGCACAGACTAAGCTAGCAGAGACCCAGTTCTCTCTTACAGGGCCATCTGACATGGATAAAATCACACAGATTGTGTTAATGAAGTAAAAAAAGAATTCAAAATTCTGAAAGCTGTGGCTGGCCCACGTTCAGCTCTGCAGTGAAGGCGGGTCTGTAGCCAGCTGTGCAGCCCAAATGCTGAATTCCTGCCACAAGCACTCATTTTGTGAAGATCTGTAGGGACCAAATATGTTTGTGGGAACGCCTGGGAGACAAAGCAGGAACGAAAGGATGTGGGGGAGCCCTCGACAAGGGGAGATGTGTAGGTGGGATTTCTCTTCTCAGTGAGCACAGCCAGTTTCACTCAAGCAGCAGAGGAACTTGGAGGGGCATTAGGCAAGAAGGATGCAATCCTGCATTTCTACCAGCAGCCTCCTTCCTTTGAGCCTCTGGGGGAAGGTGTCCATGTTTAGCACCCCTGGAGCCCCCAGAGCCTGCCCAGCTCCCACGTTCACCTACTTTTCTCCAGAGTGGAAGCAAGTGGCCTGATGGCAAAAGAATGAACCCGTGTGATATTTAACCGCCTTTGTTCTGAGGATGAATGGGGGGGTTGGGGATCACACCCAAAGTGGCCCCATTTCACTCTTTGGGAAGCCAGTGACAATCCCTTCTGTCCTGTCAGTGCCAATTACATCCCCCTCAGGTTCACTTAGACACAGATATTTTCTCTCAGTGCCTCTTTTCTATTTCTCATCTTCCTCTGTGAACTGTCATTTAATTTTACGAGTTTCCAAAGGGACTATGTGGCTGAAGTTGGGAGTCTTTGATTACAGCCCTTGGGGTCCCTTTGCAAAGCATCTCACAACAATCTCAGCTGTGCAGCCCAATCCCACATGAGCACTTTTCCTGCTGGTGACCAATTAAACTCCTCATCACAGGCATAAACCAGCCCTGGGAGTGATGGGGAGCAGGGAAACCATGGGTGCCTGTCAGACCTCTGGCAGCTCCTCCTTTGCCCACTGCCAGATGTGAGGCAGGGCAGGAGAACAAAGATCACTTCATGCTGGCCTGGTTTCTTCCAGTCTCTCCCTGATTCTCCACAAGGCATCATCAGGCAGACACACACAGTCCCTGCTCCACTGCAGTGCTGTGTTAGTGATGTGGTGTCTGCTGTTTGCTGCTCTCTGCTCTGCCTTAACCAAACCTCCTTTATCCTCTCCAGTGACTGGAACAAAAATAAAGGCTTGCTGGAGCGAGAAGAGAGGTTTACAAGCCTGTCACCATGTCCACTGCCAGCTCTGCTGAGCAACCTCACAGCTCCCCCCTGCAGTGCACTCATAGATGGGTGGAGGGGTGGATGGATGGAGGGATGGATGGATGGATGGATGGATGGATGGATGGATGGATGGATGGATGGATGGATGGATGGATGATGGATGGATGGGTGGATGGATGTGTGCCCAGCTTCCAGCCCTGGCTGGGACCACAGGGAGCTCACATGCTCAGACTCTCCTCAGTGTCAGGTGCTTTGTGCCCTGGGCTTGGTCCTCTCCTTCCTCTGGCTTAGGGGAAGACACTGAGGGCTCTAATCCTCCACAGAGCCAGCCATGAAGAGCTATAGGGCCAGAAGAGAAATAGTCATGGAGAGCCAGGGAGCTCAGAAAGACTAAGGATTTGGAAAGCAGGTGAAGTCTGAATGCAAAGGACAGCAAAAGGGAAAGGCTGGCAGGAGGTTTTAAGGAAGATGTGTAGGACAAAAACAAAGTTGCTGGCAGAGGGAGTGAAGTGTCTGTAGGGGAAAAGAGCAAACAGAAGATCTGAGAAACAGAGAAGAACAGAAGGATGGCAAAGAAAACACAGGTGAGAATCCAGGGGAAGCAGACATGCTTCTGCCCAAACAGGAGACCTGAGCACATCTTCCCAGTCCAGGGGACCAACACAACAGGACCACGAACAAAAGAGCAGAGCAATTACCCAGAAGGAAGTCCTGAAATGATCTGTGTGAGCTGCAGAGCTGGGCTGTGAGTCTGGCAGTCCAAATCCCTCGTGCCTTTGCCAGGCAGTGTTAGGCAGCACCTCTAAAGTGCTCCAGAAGAACCCCCTGTGCTTTGGCAGTGTCAGTGTGCACCAGGAGGTTGTCACCTCCCATGGCACAGGTTTGCACCAAAATCTGTTTCCCCACCACTGCTGCTGCCATTGACTCAAAGTAAATGTGGCTTGTGGTGTCTTCTGTGACACAGTAACCCCACAGCCTGGATAACATTCCCAGTCTCCACATGTGTGTTCTGGGCAGTTCTACCAACCTCAACCATGAGCTCCACTGTGTGTTCTACTGCAGGCTCAGCTCCCTCCTCAGTCCCTGCTGCCACAACAACACACACCAGACAGAGTCAGGGTGCAGCTTGGTGTACCAGGCAGGAAGAGGACTCAGGGCTACTTCAGTCCATCCTCCCCTTCCATTTGTCTTGCACTCAGGACACACACCTGACCCAGTACAGGTCTTGGGACCAATGCACAGGGATTTTTAGACATGCTGTTTAGTGCTAGCTAATGTTTCTCTTTGTCAGTACTTTTAGTGCTGAACTGGAAAGGCATACCAGTAAGTTCTTCCCTAGTTCCATATTCTAAAGCCTGGAAAAACACCTCTACAACTCAGAGAGGACTCAAAGTTGTTGTGGTTCGCCCCCACTCCCCAGACTCTTTTCAAACAGGAGCTGCACATAATTCGTTTGGGACTCTTGGAACTCTATATATTTCAGATAAAATCATGTCTCATGCTAAATAATTCTGCTGCTTGTCCTGTTACACTTCACAACACATGCATTTAAAAAGATTTTGTGTCCCAGGGTAACCACTGAGGGAATTTTGTTGCAAACTACTCCACATGGAAACAAGATTCTGCTCACTCAGCACAGCTGGCAAGATCAGGAACAGAGAGAGCTCCAGGTTGGTTTTATTTTTGCTTCTTTTCTGATTCACCCCATACAAAGAAGAGTGGGTACAAACACAGTGTGTAATTGGCTCCACCAGTGTTGAAGAGCCTCCTTGGTACTCAAACAGCTGATGTACAAAGAGCTTTCACCTTGGCTCAAACTCTGGTTGAAACAAAGGAAGTTCTTCCAAAAAAATCAGTGGACATTTTGTCAGGAAGGCATCACCTCTTTGCCAAGACCTAATCTTTTCCTTGACACCTGCAGTGAGATTTGAATAGCCTCTGCATGCTGCAAACAGACATAAAAGTCACCTTTCCAAATCACTGGTGACAGACAAACCTCTAAACAATACACCTCTGTGAATTTTGTTCCATTATTGGGATTTTTAAAGACATTGCAAGACCAGTGTTTATCTGAGATGTCTGATTTTCTGCATTCTCTAGGAGGAGATTGTGCTTTCACTTGTGTTCTAAATTAGGCAGTGCAGGTTAATTTCAACATTCTCAAGTAGCAGGAGCAAAGAGCAAACTTCAAAGAAGACACTACATTTTTATGCATCTTTAGCCAGACAAACATTAGTCCTTTTCCTTAAGTGAGGCAGCTATTCTAAAGAACGTTAACTGTTTTCTAAATATTCAGATGTTCTGTTGTCATAGTTTCATAAAGTAATGAACAGCTTCTTAATATTTAATAAACCTTGCATGCTGTCCCCAGGCAGGGAGCATAGACTGTTGATAGCCAGCTACTAAATGTCCATTAAAATACAGTATTTCTCCTTAAAACGTACCTAACAGACAGGTTATATCACCTGCACTGAAACCTTAATTGCTCCAGCCACGAGACCGAAACGCCCTCATGCTGCAAGACACAGGGAGCAGGAAAGCTGATGGTTCCTGCTCCCTGCTCTGACTGATGAAACCTTCCCCCTGTGACAAAGGCTGGCTCCTGGTGCCATTCAATCCCCCGTGCTGCGTGGCAGAATGACAGCCCAAAGGGGCTGGCACAGCCAGGGGATGCTGCAGAGAAGCTATTTATAAAGCTGCTTCTTGGGAACCTTGTTTATTGTCTCTTGTGTGCAATACAAGTCATAACATATTGCAATAATGATCTTCACTAATTGGATACAGAAGTCATTAATACAGAACAATAATATTTGTAAACTTTAGTGCTGGCTTTTTATGTCCTAAAAGCAAAAACTAATGCTAATGAGACATGAAAGAAAGCAGGACAAATGCAGATGAAGTCAGGACTAGATGCTGCCCTTTCTGGTGATGCTGAACTCGAGGTCCAGCTGTGCTGGGCTTTGCCACATGGCCTTGCAAAGGGGAAGATGTGAAGACAGGACCAAGTGCTGGGTCACAAAGTGCCACACCAAATGCAGGAGGTCCCTGGGTGCTCCTGCCTGCTCAACACGGGTGGGCAAAGGGCACAGCAAGGGAGCTCTTCTGTATCTGCAGCTATCCAGGGAAACCACCTGTATCACCCAGCTCTCCTCACAAACATCCCTGTGCTGTCAACACAGCCATCAGCAGCTCGAAATAAAATAAAAAGGTATATTAATATCAAAAGACAAAAAGCAAAGTAATCAGAAATAAAAGTGGAAACTAACTATTCCACCAAAGCCCACTATGTCTGATGGAGTTTGGCCTTGGCCTTACAGGAAACACCGGAACAGGAAAAGGATAAACTTGCTGCTTTAAACTGAAACATTTAGAGTGTCTTTAAAACACTGATCTCAACTAGCTCTGTAAGAATTGTGTGCAATGAACTTTGGCTTTTTAGGCTGTGCTTCTCAGTGTCTAATTGGTTCCATGCCTGAAGAGAAGGAACAGACGTAATTAGAGGAAAGCAAGCTGCCTTTTGAAACCAAGAACCTCTTGGAATCTTGAATATCTGTTAGGAGTGAATGGGCTCCAGCCACCTACTCCAGTGCTTTTGAGTTCCTACAGCCTAACTGGGCTACATTTCATCATTTAAAAGTTTACAGCAGGGTCAGTCTTGCCTGGAGGAATGCACATGGAATACAAAAAAACTCACATGTAGTCCCTGCAAGAGTGCAAACATGAAAAGGGGAAAGTTAATACAAGACCCAACTGATTTATTCTGCCAGTGGTCCGTATATATTGGTCCTTTTCTGCAGCAGCATGTGACCATATGAGTCTGGATTCACACCTGTATGCAAGTCCTAACCAACCAGGAGAAAACTGGATATAAAAATGTACTAAAAGGCTTTTGCTTCTACATGTCCAGGAAACAGGCAAGCATCAGGCTTTGCAAGAAAAGAGAATCTGCTTTTTAAAACAAAACCAAACAAACAACCAAACCCAAAATAGTAATAAAATACGATACTTCATATTTCTTATCAAAGCACCACCATCCTTTATTTCTCATTAAAATTCTGACAAGTCTGTTTGCACAGCCAAAACCTTAACTACAACTGTGTGTTCTAAAAGCACTCCTACTCTAACAAGCTGTGTTCAGCCTGGGGAGCTTTTAAAGTTTTTAAAAGGTGCACAACAGTAGCTTTCCTGTGATACTCTCTGAGATGTGGTTCTGAAATCAGGATGCCACCTTTGCTCCTGGTCTTTTCTTGGTCAAGTAAATTAGAAATACAACACAATTTGAGTTACTCATAGGTATTAGATGGCATGAGAATGGGCATGGGGAGAGTTTGCACATTTCAGGGGAAGAAGGAAAAAGAGGAGGAATCATTATTGTCCCATATCTTTCAAGTGAGAGATTAGTTTCTGATCTCACAGAGTAACTTGAGTTGGATGAGCCCAAAGCCAGTGAACTTCAGAGAGTGTGAGGAAATAATGGAATCAGGTATGTTAATATAGAAAGAACAAAATTGCATTGTAGCTGGCAATTTTTTAATTTCTAAATATTTCAAAACCATTAAAAATATGAAGAACCTTTCTAGAAACTCAATTTTTATCACTCAGATACTCTACATCTGCTGTGGTACCAAGGCTTTGAATGTCAGCAAGAAACTGCAAAACATGGATGCATCCAGAAAACAATGGGATAGCAGAAGTTTTTATATAGACTGTTTTTTTCTTAACTTAAGGTAAACTTAGAGAACTAAACATCTCTCAAAGTGGATCAGACCTTGGCCCTTTCCCTCTGAGCCACAGTGACAATAAATAACTAATAACAATCACACTTGCCTTGAGTTCAAGCCTCAGTTTTCCCCACCAGTGACTTTCCAGCAACTACTGGATGAAAATGCCCCATCAGCCACGTTTGCCAAGCTGAGCTTTGGTTCTGCACTGATGGACTGCTGGAATCAGGAGCTCTCTCCTGTTATTATCCTTGGCTAAGTCCCTTATACATAAATGGGCATGGACAGCATGAGGTCTGAGACCAGAAGACATACCCACAACCAGACACAAGAGGCAGAACACAAGGCAGAGGTACCAGCCCACATCTCTGGGCTGGCAGCAGCAGCCAAGCAGGAAGGAGAGATGCTGCTGCTGCTGCTGCTCCTGCCAGCCCACTGCAAAGTGACACCTTCGGGCTTTAGTGTGGTTTAACTGGGGATGATGGACCTCAACACTCATTCCCAGTAAAGGAGCCAAAGCCAGCCTGCAGCACTGCTGTGTAGTAAAGAGGGTTTATTTCTCAGGCAATTCCCTGAGTTGCTTGAAAGTGGCACCAAGTTGCTGAGCCCCTGACTGCCAGCAGCACTCAGTTTCCAAGGGGAATTTCTACCACAAAGATAACTAGGCACACTTCCTTTGTGCACTCCAGTTCACTGCTGTGGATCTCAGAGCAAAGTAGTTTCAACCTCTGAACTTCAGAAAACAAATACTTACCACACATCACAGTATTTCCTTAGTAATTCAGAGACCTTGACACCTTGAGCTTGAAAGACTCTCACTCTGAGTACATACTGTAATTACGACAAATAATCAAGAACTGGGTTTTGAGTAAAAGTTATAGCTTACAGTAGTAAGCAGAAAAACCCCTGTAGACTAATATTAAAAGGCCGAACTATTAATAGCATCAAATTTCTGAATTCTTTCAACTTAATAACGATCTGCAAGTTCTTCAAGACAAACTCATTTCAAAGTTCCTGGCATTAGGTGCCTCTCTGTCCTACATTTAGATTTTTTTCTATCATAACATGGCTCAAAAAATTCCACTTATGCAAAAAGGCTTGTACAGC
Source organism: Xenops minutus (assembly GCA_035221455.1). Lineage (NCBI taxonomy): Eukaryota > Metazoa > Chordata > Aves > Passeriformes > Furnariidae > Xenops > Xenops minutus. Next base: position 16,564,096 of record JAWWEE010000016.1, read on the forward strand.
AAGCTATGAAATTGTGTGTCCTAATGGTGGATTTCCATGACACTGCACTTTCAGCTATCTCAATATTCATGGATGCAGTTAGGCAACATCTGCGAAGAGGAGTCTTTAAGGCAAAGAAAATAAACCCTAAACAGTCTGAATTGAATAATGAATGAGAAGTTTTGAAGCTCCCAAACAAATAAGAGTGGCTGAATGTCTGTGGAACACAGAATTTTGAGTAAAGATGCCATTGGTTCAGCAGTTCAGACTATCATTTAAACCCCTTACACAGCACTCAATACACACAATGAATTACACTGCTCAAGCCTACAGGAACGATCCTGAGTTAGAAATGCTGAAGAGGGTCCTATCTTGCCATTGTGGTGCAATTGCATTTGATTTTAAGTCTATAAGTAGTTTTACTGATACCTACACATTTATTCTTCTAGGTAATAGTCAAATATCTATAGATTTTCATTTCTCAGAGATGCCTGTGCTGACCCTCTGCTACTTGTGCTGTGGCTGCAATCAGATTTTGAGAGGTCTGTGTTGTATCCCACACGACTGGATGCACCAACAGCTGAAGTAACAGCACATCTCTAAAAGAAAAAAAAATCTAAATTGCTAAAAACATTTTTATCACCTCCCTCGTTGTGATTTGATAGCTTTAAGAATTTTTAAAAATTAAAAACCTCCTTTGTTTTATCCTTGAGCTTAAAGTTTTCTAATGATTATTATCTGACATACCAACACTCTCAAATCAAGAACATATTTCCTTTTCATAAGAGCCCATAAAGGGGTAGTTTCATTTTCCTACCACAATGCTATAGCTAATAAGCTTTTTCTATTGGGGAACATTCTGGGGGATATCATCATCTTCCAAAGCAGAAGATGTCCCAGAAATTAAAAAATTGCAAGTGTTGATAATATTAGTTCTAAATAATTAATTAACCTAGGAAGATATATTATCCTTTATTTAGAAAATAATTCATTACTCCTATAAACAATCACTGAAAACATACACATGCTGCACAAACTGGAGATGCCCTGAGCAATGATCCAAACAGCAAAGCTATCAGAGGAACACGTCAACGAGCCTGTCATCAAAACAGCCCAGTGCACCAGCCCCAGATGCTGCACTCTGATTAGAACTTGGATTAACTTTAAAATATAGATAACCACTGCCAGAATGTTAAGCAGAAAACAGCCCCTTTATTTTATTATTGTGATATCACAAAACCCACTACAGACACCCTTCTCCCTCTGAACAAAAGGACTTTACGTACGTGCTGCAACTCTTTTCTCTGTGGGTTTGAAATTACACACAGTCGTGCCAAAGGTAAGGCATTTCTAGAGGTTTAATACATTTCTGATTTTTTTTCCTTCCCTCCCTCTTGTGAAATATATTTGTGGCCCACAGCAATCACTTTAGACTTTTTAGACACGTCCGGATAGAGATAGATGACACAAGTAATCTACTTATCTTCCTTTCCCATCACCAATAAAAGTGACAGCCTGCCTAATTAGGCCTAATAAAGCAGCAGGCAGGAGAGGGGCTCCGCAGCGATCTAAGGAGGAATGGCATTGACCCACACATACAGGTGCCGCCTTGAGGCAGAACTGGTATTGCTTTATCTTCCACACATTACAGCCACCTCATACCATATTCAAATGCAAGTAGCATGTTTTTCTCCTCAATTCTTAGATCAAGAACAAAACAAAAAAAAAAAAAGGAAAAAAAATCTCATCTAATCAAAAAAAAGGCACTGACAATTTTTCAGCCTCACATTAAAAGCAAAGAGTCATTCAGAACAGTGCACTCCATATTCTATTTTATAATATCACTTTAAGCTATTTCTTTGAATCACAGACATTTCTTTGTTAGGAAGGAAAATCAAAAATTCATCAGAAGAAGTTCTCAGGTTTTTTTTTTCCTTTTTTTTTTCCCCACCCCTTTTTTCCTTCCCCAGCCCCCCTCCCCCTTCCCTTCAAACAGGGCTATTGCACGGGGTTTTTAGCTGGAACCAACATTTATAGAACTCAGGGATCCTTAAGCAATTATTAGTGGTGAGACTTTGACACGCCTGAGAGTTGTCAACAACTGACTTTAAACAAAGTAGAAGGAAAGGGAAATAAACGGTACTCTCAGCAAAATTAATACACAGCCCTGCAAATTAAAGATGTAGTGTTTTTTAAACAAGGAAAAAAGTGAACTTTGCATGAAACAGCATTTTAAGTATATCTTTCTAAAAATTATCAGATTGTCAAATGGCATCAGAGTAAATCAAGTCTGCTGCTACATGTGATATTTCTACATTTGCTCAAAACAAAACAAAAACCATAAAATCTTGTTTTTTCTATCTGCAAGTATTCCTCATTCTTATTAGCCCAGATTGCCGAGGGCTGTTTTTGTTCAACTAGTACTGGAATATCACCACTTTCAGTACGTTCCTTGCTAGTGAAGGATTTCTATCAGGAGAGTCGAGCACACAAAGGACTGTATTTCAAATTATTATTATCCTTCAAGTTCCTGTCTTTTCTGAATGAAGGGAAAATGCTGCAGCTCTGTGGTGCAGCCAGAGCATCAGTGGTTTGTGTCAGAGCAGCCCAGTGCCCCCATCACAGTGAGCCCTGTGCTGGCAGAGCCCTGTGCTGCTGCTCAGAATGGGTGCCCAGCCCTGCCTTCTGCTCCCATCACACACACACAGTGCTGCTCCCTGAAGAGAACAGAACAACACCCAGCTGACAGGTTCTGCACCTCCCAGCTCAGGGCATTAACTGGCCTGTGAGCACCAGGAATTACTGAAAAACACCCTTCCTTTTTTCTTTGCTATTCCTTCACAATGGACAAACTGAGAGGCACATTTTTTGACTGGGAATCCAAAGTACTTTAGGCAAAATATGTCAGTTTACCTCAATGGCCTTGATTCAGATTTTTTTCTGATTACAGGAAAAGAATGTTGTAGAAAATTAGAACACAGGAAAAGCTGACTGGTTGTGGATGAGAATAAAAAGTATCACAGTGACATTTTCTATCCTTTTTCTACCATCTAAAAATGACCCTTCAGCACAGGAGGCACTGGATAATGACACACTAGTGGGTGCCAAAGAGCAGTTTTCCTTCAACTAATTAAGCTTAACTTGTTAAAACAGTCCTCCTAAAGAAAGGTTTAACTAATCCCATAGTTATTCTTGACATTTAAATTCTTACTTAGCATAACACTAAACAAAATAAATATTTTCCATGCAATCCGAGCACAAAGAAAACACTGAAGATATGAATAAGAAACCTGGGAAAAGCCTCTTTAGGTATGTGAAACGAGCCTAAACCCACAGTTCAGGAGCTGATGTATCAACAGGCACAACTTGCAGAAGGACATAAAGAATTGGGATCCATTCCTCTGATTGGACTGGTTCTGATGAAACCAAGTGTTCAGTCTAAAAGTGTTAATATTCTACCTCATTTATCAACATGAATTCATCACCACAGTCATATCTTGCCACTGTTTGAGGGAGGTTTTTCAAAGGGAAAAGGTTTTCCCAGTTTTGCTGCTTCCCTGTGACAGAAGGTTCAGAATCCAGACCTCACCACAATGTTGCCTACCTCAGGAGCTGCAGAAAAGGCAGAACAACTGCTATTTTAAACAGGGTTTCCCCCCACCAGTTCTACTGAAAACAATTGAATTTTAGAAAACTTCAGCCAGCTTAATAAGCCAAGTGATGTGCAAGTTATGCCGAGCTGTAACATCAACAGGAAAGTACAGCCAGGGAAGGGACAGTGTTTGGTGGCACCTCTTTTCAGTGAGAACAGAGCCATTCAGAGCCAGCAGGGCTGCCACCAAAGGAAGAACCCGTCAGTACGGTGAGCACAGAGGAAGCACAAACCCCTGTGGATGACATAACACTCTTTCCCTCCCAGTTAACATCAAGGAACCACTTCCAGTTATCAGTGTGTTCAGCTTTGAAATCACTCCGGGGGCTCAGCTACCAGAATCAGTCCAGCCACAGTGAATAGCAGCTCCAGTGCACTGAGGACTTGCAGGTCTCTGCCTCCAGCCTCAAAATGTTCTACTGAACATGAATTACCAAAAACGTGGTTTTAGGCTGAGCAAAAGCTGGAGGATTTGCTTAAAGAAAGCTCTCTGCAAAAATAAGAGCATTTCATGTCTGCTTGCACACTCCCCCTGTGTTTTTAGTGACCCTGTTATCTGTTTCCCACTTTCAGTCACTTTGCACTCAAGCTCTGCAAGGTTTTCAAAGGGGCTGAGCAGAGGGAGCTCTGTGGTTCAGCAGCATAAATTCAGATGAGCTCAGCAGAGAGGGAAAATAGTCCCTCCCCTTTAAATTTGAACTACCTCAAGAGTCAACTATCACCCCATGGTTAACCTCACTGGTTTAGTCTTGGCAAAAGAGTAAGGCTGAGGAAAGAGGGGAGTTACTGCAGGTAATGTCTCTGCATGAGCACAGGGAATAGGAACTAGCTTAATGTATTTGTTGCTTCAGCCTTCTCCATGTTAGGGAGAAAGAGTGTTATGCCTGTTCCTTTTACATGATACTGATTTTGCTGCTAAAGGGAGCCAGGACTTGTGTAAGGATGTGGAAAAACCCAGAGAAGGCAAGCACAGAGTCAAGACTGGGACCTGAGGAGCTGCCCAAGGTAAATGATCCAACAGCAATCGGAGGGCAGAGGGGTTTGGAGGAGGAGGACACCATTTAGGGTCACTTACTCTGAGAGCCAAAAATCTGTGGAAAGGAATGTATTTCTTACTACCTGCATGACAATTGTGCTTACCAAAGTCACTGGTTTACAGCACAGAGAGAGCCCTTTCCCTCAGTGGATCAGGGGAGTGTGCTGAGAGCAGAGATCCCCTCTGTGCCAGCCCTCAGCACTGTGGCATTGCTGGCTCAGCAGTGCTATCTCAGCCCGAGCTGGTAATAGACTGACATAAAACCCTTAACCCTTAATGAAGTGAAATAATGTGATTTGCTGAAAATGCTGGGCCTTCTTTTTATGAGTATTATTTGAGGAGAAGTAACAAATGTAGGTCAGCTTATGGACATAACAGATGAACAGCATTTCACTGCCGTGTGCTGGTCAAAGCTAAAATGCTCTGCTGGGACTCTTCCACCTGCAAGTTTGCAACATGCAACCTCTTACTCATTTAAGACTGTGCTTTCCTCTTCAGTGCACTCATGATAGAAAGCTTGTCATTACAGGAATTTATGGGCCAACTGGGCATGAAAAACCCATGTACATTGTCTTAGGTGTCCTAAGAGTGGAGAGTTTCAGTTATCACTAACAAGCACAATCTCAGTGAATCAGACCTTATTAGCTATTCTGGGCTGTAGTGATATCCCCTGGTGAACACAGCCCGGCTCCAGAACACAGGGAAGTTCCCTGCCACATCCTGCACTAACAAATGGAATTTTCCTGCACCAGCTTTCAAAGACCCTGCAAAGCTTCCTGGCTTTACTGAAACCAGATGATCTGATGTCTTGGAGACCTGACCCAAAAGACATCTCTCAGCAAACTCAAAGACCAAGTTACCACATTAAACTTAAAGTATTTTTGTTTGCTGATACCTCCCAAAGACCCAGTACTGATTTTAGTTGAAAATAATCCTCAGCCTCTCCAGGAAGCTGTTGTTGCTTTCTCATTTTTCAGCCCAAGGATCTATTCACAGGAAAAAGGTCTTGAAAATTGAGTTGTGAACTTCTGTAAGTAGGAAGGAATAGGAAAAAGGTTTCTATCAAGTCAATCCATTGAATGCTTTTTTGATCTGGGTCACACTCCTTGGTACCAGGCAGCAAATTGCTTTGGCTTTGCTTTCAGTAGGTCCTGGGTCAGAATCAAAAGTCCTCCTACCAAATCCTGGGAGTTCCTCTCCATGGCTGGACATGTTACTCGTTCCACTGATGACAAAGTCTGGTCCACCCGAAGTTCAGGAAATGCACTTTGGGTTTCTGGGCACCTCTCATGTTCAGGAACAAATGGTGAACACAGAGGTTTGGATGGAACTGGAGAGCCTTGGCCAGGGGTTTTCTGCACCTCTGTCTCACCTGCATCTCTCCAAGTCTGTTTCTACATCACCTCACCTCAAGCTGACAAAGTACATAAGATTGTCAATGAGAAATTCCAAGATAAGCTATTATAAAAAGCATTCCTGTGTTTTGTATCAAACATATCAAAATCCCACTTCATGCCCACAGAAATGCAGTCTGTACACTTACTCACACTTTATGAGATCAAGGGCATAAGAGGATACAAAGCTATATATGAATCCATCATGTGTCAGCTGGGGGTTTTTTCCTCCTTTTTCTTCTCTTTTTGTGGGGGATTGGGCAGGTTTTCTAGAAAGAGATATTTGTAACAATGCCCTGAGGGTTAAATAATGATGTTGAGGGGGGAAAAGTTGGGTCAACCTGCATAGTTTCATATGGCCTTAGTGACCAGTGTGGAGCTGATCACCACAGCTAATGATTACACAGAGAAAAAAATTCCCTCAGTGCTCCATAAGTAAATAGAAAATGCTAACCTTAGCATATTCAAAGGAGCATTTTAGCATGCAGTCATTAAGTTATCTCTTGGTTATTTATTTCTTCTGCTTGTTATTAGCTGTGTGAAGAATATTATTCTAATTATGTCAGCCCAATCAGCAGTATTGCATGTCCAGGCTCATTTCCATTAGTTTGAGCTTTGTCTTTCACACTGTGATACTAATTCAATGAGACATCAAACATTTAAATCGACCCAGGATGCCGAGGTCAGGCAGTTTTGCCCTTCCACTCTATTAGCACTCGAGTGTAATTGTGTTTGTCACTCCCCGCATGACTAATGGTATCAGGGTGACTATCAGAGCACAAATGAGCAATGCACTAATATATTATTTTGTTCTATAATATCAATATGTGTTTATTCAGTGGTTGTGTTAGCCAAGTTGAAATGTTCACTTTAATATAGTAACCATAAACTGTTCCCTTAAACAGGGGCACTCACTCATACAATTACTTTCCAGCAATAGGATTTTTACTTTGCAGCAATGGAATTTTGCTTAAGTGAGAAAAATGGAAAAAAAATCACTTTAAAAATAAGCTTTCAGAGATGCAGCAAACCTCAATTCAGCCTAAAAGCATCAGTAAAACTGTGCATAGTTCATACACAGAGCATATATAACAATTTGCAGTGTATAAATATAAATGTATTATGAGCCATATATAATCAGAGCGTGCATATACCATCGAAGCAATTTAAAAGCAGTTTGCATCTTTAGAATGATTGCTAAAAACTTTAAAGCACCAGGTCTTGAACCAGAATATTTAGATACCCAAAGCAGAGGAAAGCAAGGGATTTCCTTTACATCACTGCAATGATGCAATCCACTATGGAATTTCAGCATGTGGCTGACTTGAAAGACTCAGGTAATCACCAGCTGATGCTGTTCATGTAAAAGCTACACATTTGCCTTAATAAATTCCTGAAAGGGAGACATGATTAATTCCCCCAAAACTTACATAAACAGGGAAAAAGGAATGGAAAAAAACCTCCAAACCATATTAAAAAAGACCTAATTATGAATTCAGCACATCTGATAATTATCAAATCTGATCATTTCAGAAAAAAATTAATTCTTTCTTCTCAGTGCAATAAAGCCTCTGAGTATTTTAAATGCTGCATCATTTCTTTAAGAGATGATTTCAGAAAAACTAACACTGTCAATGTCCTTTTCCATTTTCTTTCGTTGTTTATGTCTCCAAACAAGGTAAAATTTGTTCTTTATCCTTTCTAGGGTAGCATTTGCACCAGCTCCAGGGAAGGCCAGATTTCACCTGCAGCATCTGTGCTTTTGCACTTTCCTTCTCTGGTGCTGAGCAAAGAACCCATGACACCCCTTTGTGTCAGCTTTAAAGATGCCAACAGTAAAAAGTATCACTTCCCACCAGCATGACACAATTAGCTTGGTCAAGGTTAGAGATGGAGAGGGGAGCTTTTTTCTTCATTGAACAAAAAGAATTTGTTTCTCAGTAGTTTACAGTAGCTTTCAACATTTTTAATGCACCAATAAATTTCATAGGAAATAATTCAAACTTTTCTCATCTTAAATTCCACCCATTAAAATAAAAAGCAAACCACAAAATCAGGCAACTCTGGAAGCCACCTGGCAAAATTCTGGGGTGTTTCTGGCACTGTGTATGCACAGCCCTGGCCCTAGGCAAGGGTTCAGCATTTGGGGAATTTGAAGAGTGGTTCTTTGGATTCATTAGAGATAACATGCCAGAATCCCCCAGATTTAAACACAGAATTTGAATATTGAGATGAATGACTCCATCATCATCTGCCCTCTGCAGGAAAGTGCAATGTGTTTACTCACAGAGTTGCTTCTTCAGTCACATGAAAGACAGGTAAGGCTCTTCCCATGAAAATGTGTTCCAGATCATGCCATGAACTGTTTTAGAGGGAAATGTTTGCCCTGGGACATTAACTAGACTTAAGAAACTTCTGAAATTTCAGATAAACTAAAACCCACTCAGTAAAATTCCCTTCTGCATGACAAGTTAGAACCAGCAAAGCGAACCCACCCAACCCTTTTTCTGACCAAGTGCTTTTATACTTGACTTTCCTCCAGCAGGAGATACAAAACCCCCCACAAGCCCCACCTCAGTATCTTCTGACCAGGGACCAGAATGCAGAGATTTGGGAATGGCTTCAAGCTCCAGAAATGGTCCCTGAGCTGAACTTTTAAATGTTCACACATCCCTGAGCATGAGTGACCTGCACACCTCTTTACACTGTCAGCCTGAGAGGAATCTGCTGCAGACCTAACCTGGCATCATGCCCAATCTAATTTAGATATCTCCTCCAAATCATAAACTTCCAAAACTAATGCTTCCCTGTGCAAAGATATTGGGAAGAGGATAAATCTTCAGCCTTAGCAGGCTGTTAAAATTCATTGAATTTGTGTGTTAACTGAAGAAAAAGTGGTTCTTATATGTACAAAGAAAAAAGTACATTTTAACAGTTTTTTATTGACCTTTCTCTATCTGAACATCCTCTCAAGAGAACAAACACATCTAACTCCACAGCACATCACATATTTGTTAACTTAGCTAATTTGTGCAGAAACATTCCTGTTCATTTACATCTTAGACAAAAATTGCATTTTTTTTTTAATCTTTATGAGTTTCTCACATAAAAAATAAACCCAAAAAGCACACCACCTTTAATGGGATTCAAAAGAGAGGGGACAACTTCTTTCTGGCTTCCACAGGAGTAGAAGCCCAAGAGTACTGTCCCCTTTGACAATGGTTTACAACAGTCTTGGACAAGTTGCTGGAAAGCACCTTTGTACCTCCCTGATCCCTGGTGTTGAAGATTTGCTCTAAGCCACCAAGTGAAACTCCAGAGATGTATTTGTCTACAGTGGGCTTATTTCTCTACCACACAGATGCAGCAAATGTTTGTGTTCCTTTCTGTGCCCTTCCCAATTAGGGTTTTATATATTTCTAATGAGTAAAATTAGCTTTCTTTGCTTTGAGTTTAACTTCAAAGTTTTCTTTTTTTTTTTTTTTATCTTTGTCTGTGACAAGTAATTACTATATATGGTAGAGTTGGTGCATGTTTTTCTATCAAAATATTTATTTTGATAAAAAAACAAGGAAAGTGTGGGTGGTAGGAAAAAAATGCATTTTCTGCCCAACTCTAATTATATATGTATATACACACATATGTGAAGAGTAAATGTACTGTTTTGCATACTTTGTTTTTGCCTACCCATCCATGGTAATTAAACCCATGTGTATTATATTTATTCCCTTGAGTTCAACCCTCCCTTTTGACAAATCAAATGATTAAACATACACTTTACTTCTAACAAGACTCTCTGCAACACTAAACTGCTGCCACTGAGTTGCAAGAGCTTTGCCTCTTACAATAAACCCGCAGTTTTCTCAAAAACAACTAAATATCTGTTCCCCCTCCCCTGCCCTGGTGCTTTGGTGAGCAGCAGCTCCAACCTGAGCCCATTCTGCTTCCCCCAGGGAGAGCATCACCCTGCCCCTGCCTTCCCCCATGGACACCTGGGGGTGTCCCAGCTACACCCAGGGGAGCAGGACAAGGGAGGGTCACAAGTGCAGGAAAATCAGGGCACAGAAGGAGCTGCTGCCACTGGAATGGCCTCACCTTCCCAGACAAGCATCTCTGCAGGTGCCTCAGAGCTTCCTGCCCATGCCTCGGGATGTTTGGTGATTCCAGTTTCCAGAACATTGGTTACTAGTTCCTTGACTTTTGGAAAAAGAAGGCACATCTCAAGCAGCCACCTGACTGCTGGGGCTGCCAGAGCACCTGGATCCCAAATCCGTGGTGCTTTGGGAAGAGTTCTGCATAGGAGTTATGCAAGTGCTTCGTGTTTGGGAGTGGCTTTTCAAGAAAACTCCCTGTGATTCTGGAGAATAATAGAAGAGCCTTAAGAGCAAGCTAAATGCCACTGCAAAGGAAAATGACCTGGCCCACTGGGATCAAGCTCATGGGCTGGGGCTGGCACTCAGCACCCAACACAAATGCCAGCAGAACATGACGGTGCCACTCTTGTCCACCAACCAGAGCAAGGAAATGTTTGCTCCCATCACAGATAACCAAAGCTAGCATTCAAACAAAACCTTCAGTTTCTTGGAAGATTCTTTATGAAGACAGCAGTGGTTGTAACTTACAGTAACTAAAAATCTGTATGTTCTTCATAAGTCAGCCTGTGTGAGGAGGGAGTTCACATGCTCTAAACATTGTACATTGGCAGACTGTTTTGCTCACCAAAGAATAAAAACATAGCTCCAGACATTTATCCTGGAAGACCTTTCCTTCCAAGAACAGAAGAAATGAGGGGGTGGGGGGAATTGGACAGAGCACACAATTGAAACATTCGAGTTCCCCGTACGTGCTCTTTTACTGGGGAGGAAAGTGGCCACATTGTCCTGTTTGCCCTCATTTCCACGCAGGGTCAAGGCCTGCAGACCCTTCATACCTCCCTCCTGCCATGTCCAAGGCTGGCAGCACAGCCACATCACCCATCCCCAAATCCCACACACTACACGAGAGGACATGGTTTAGACGTGGGGGAGGTTACAGTTCCCTTCAAGGATACCCACAGGGAAATGCTAGAGGAAAGCCAATGCAATGCAGAAAAAAATCACAGGTGTTTTTAAAGTGGTAACACAGAAATCTAAAAGTCAGTAGTCTCAAATAATTTCCTTATTAGAGTCTGCTGAAAATCTCCATGTGTCAAGTCCTTTACTAATAGTTTTCTGGTTAGTTTCTAATACACATTAGAATGTATTACTATAAAATGCCACTAACTGCAGCTTTGAAACTCAATATCCGTAAATTATTACACATATACACGTCTGTAAGATAGAATAGGTTTACCTCCTCGAAGTGAAACACACAGGTGTGACACTCCAAAAGGATTTGCCTTTATTTACCAGACCCATCCCATTTGCAGCAGTGGCCCTGATTCCACTTTCTGGGAGATATGTTGTCCCTTTGTTTGCTGCTGACAAGCGTAAAGAGCCACTTTCACTGTAGATAATAATGGTTAATTTATCACACAGAGCAGTGCTGACCTCTGTGCGTCCCTGGCCCTCCATCACCTTCACACCTGCTCAAGCTAATTGTTAGAGCCAAGTGTAAATGAAAATCAACTGGGCTAATAATGAATGGGGGCCATTACTGCAACAGCACATTGCTTTACAAAGGTTTATCAAGCTCCCATAGAACTAGTCCCCGAGTCACAGCTCCCTGTTTTATAAATGAGAACAGGGCAAATTCTTCAAGCCAGGAGAGAAAACCAGACAGTGAGGCAAAACACCCACGTTTGCCACTGGCTTTGTAGACCCCAGCACAGCAAATAATACACTGGCATCAGAAAACACAAGCTGGGAATTCTGGTTCGTAAAGCAACAGTCGTGTTTTTAAAATTCTGGAACAGGGGAAACAATGTCCTGTTTACCCATTTAGCATGACAGTGGTCTCCTAAGATTCATGGCTACGTGTGTATGAACTAAGGAACAGGCAAACACGGGGAAATCCAGCCCACAAGTCCCTCATAAATCACACCAGAGACTCTCCCTGTATGGAGCACAAGCCAACCTACCACGTCAGAAACCAAAACCTCAAGGAACATTACCTGGCTCAAAACAAAACAGAGAGCTACAAATAACTTGCTATTTTTCAGCAAATCCTACATTTCCATCAATTTATCTTCTAACAATAAGGACAAATTATAAAAGTATGACAAATACTCTTATAAATAAAAAATAATTGCAATATTCGGAGCAGAGGTGAGGATGTCCAGCACTTCAAAACCGAGAATATAGAGGATATCAATAAAGATGCAAGAGTTACTAAATTTTCTTTAAGATTCCACCTCTACAATTGTGTTCTCATTCCAAAAGAATTGCAAGGCTATCAGTGCATTGTAGGTGTCTCCTTCAACCCCCCAAGAGAAAAAAAGACAGCAGTGACCTTCAGAATCATGCAACAGATAAACAAACAGCTTGGTAAAGATTAAAATAAAAACCCAAACCAAATAAAATTCCACTTCCAGCTTCTCATCCACGTTCAGATTATCTTTCAAGCAAAAACCCATGACCTACAGACAGGTAACACAGTGTAAAGAAGCTTGAAACACCCCTGAGGTGGGCCCTGCTGCCTTCAGTGATTTACTGGAAGAAAAACAAATACCTGTATTTCTGTAGGACTCTCATCACTCCTCTGTACACACCATCACAATTCTGGCTTTCACTCATTTAAAAGGAAAAAGGATTATGTGTTAAAATTGTCCATAATCTGGTAAAATAATTTTAGTTACCTCACAGAATCATTTGTATTAAAAGCAAATGCATAGGAGTCCTTCCCACAGAGTGTCATAAAAGTGGAGCTTCTGGTCAATTCAAAAGAGTTTTTCATAAAAAGTTAATAAAAAGAATGAAAACATGTATAATACTTTCTATCATGTATAGTGTACCAATAATTTACTAGATGCCTTCAATCAGTAAAAATCTACAGGGCAGAATCCAACATCTATAAAAACAAAGGGAGGAGCTGCAAAGAGTTGCTGAACAGTTTGTTTTTGGGAGGACAAAGGCTAAAGAACAATGGAAATGAAAACTTGAAGGTGTGACACAGATTTTGGCCAAAGCCAGCCAGTCAGTAGTACTGCTGAACTTCCTGCACACCTCTCTGGGAGAAAACTGTCAGTATATACACATATTCACAAGCTCACACTGCTGTCCTTGTTCTCCTGATTTATTTAGTAAATTTACTTGACTTACAGTTTTACCCCCTAGTTTATTTTCTCTTGTTTTCACCCCCTCATTACTAGGAAGCCAGTCCAGAACTGTGCCATGTGAGTGTGGCTCTGCATGGCACTGCAAGGCAAGGATAAAAGAGGAAATCCATCCAGTCCAACCTGTGCCCAGTCATGGCATGTCCAGTCTGAAGCGAGTTCGTGGATCTCATCCCACTAAACCACCTCTCAGTGGCACACAAAACCAAAGCCCAACTGATGCTCCATTTTCCTTAGGGGCAAAGTATTTTTGAGTACGTGCCAAGTGTCACAAAAGAAATTGTCATTCACTTTGCCCTTGTCATGGTCAGACTTGCTGTATGACACTTAGAACACTGTCACTGTGCTACCCAGTGTGAGTTATTCATCTGCTGGGGGTCAAAGTGCATTTGACAGGAAGGCTGTGGTGCAGGGCTTGTGTGGAGCTGGACCCTCAGCCCAGAATGGGGGGGTGTTTGTGAGTAAGTACTGAGCAACCTTCACTCCTTTCCAGGACTACACTCAGAGTCTAAAGAAATGTAAGCTGAACAGTTGCTGATTTTCAGGGAAGGTTCTCTGCCATTTCATATTAGCCTTATATGGGAGAGATTTTCAGAGCCTCCTTATCTGTTCCCTGTGTAACAGAAAGAGGGAATTATCCCTTATACAAGGTGATAACAGACTGCTACCCAGGCAGCTCTCAGTATTCTCCATCAATTGTTCTTAGATATCCTACTCCTTTCCCACATTTACTGACTGTAATAGCTAATACATTTTCTATAATTCAGTTTAAACTCAGTATTCTTTGCTCAGTTTTAGCTGAAAATTGAAAAAGAAAATGCTAGAAAAGTGTTAAAGGATGAAAAAAATTCTGCAGAAAGTTGCCAACAAACTTTATCCCAAGGCAGCATAACTCCCCATCACCCCTGTGACCAGCCCAAGGATTTCCCCCATATGTAAAAGGTGCTGAATCAGGATGCAAAGCCAAGTCACTTCTGTACAAGGAAAAAACACACACATTCCTTTCCAATATGTAGGTCTCAAAACATTTTCCAGACTAACAGCAGATCTTTATAAGAGAACATTTAAGCAGCTGTCTCACGGCAGACTTGACTGCCCTGGTTAACTTTTGAGCCTCTTTAGAGGTCCATCCATAGACTCCACCCAGTCCATAAGCCACATGCTTTGAAATGAACTTCAGTTCATCACTATTTTCCGTGTAATTGCCACACTGGTTGATGACACACTTGGCGAGGGGGTGGTGTACTTTTTCCCCATTCCCTCCCACCCCCCAAGATCCAGATCTTGCTATCTGAAAGGGGATTCTGATTCAAAAAGTGCTCAAGGTCATGTCCACACCTCCTCTCACCCCCTGCCCAGCTCAGTTGAAAAGCACAGTCTCTTCTCAGCATCCTCTGCCTCCTCTGCTCGTGCTCTGGCAGCAATGCTGACCGTGGAGGAGAATGCCAAGTTCAGCTGTGGAACTAGATTTTCAGACATTTTTCCAGGAAGACACCCAAGCCAGGTGAGGATCTGGGAGAGGAGCAGAAAAACTCGCCTGCAGAAATGCCCAGGGCACCTCAAATCCTACGGCAAGAATTCCAGCTGTCCATGACTTAGGAAAGCAAAATAAATGTGCCACAGTGAGGGAATCTGGTAAAGCAAGAACTGTGCTCATACTAGCAAACATTTTGTATTATATTCCAAGAGCAAGATCATTCTGAATATATAATCTGATTGTATTTTTAACTTTTATACCCATTAAAACTTCAAAGTATTTTATGAATAGAAAATTTATGCTTCATGTCCCATGAAGCTGTGCTAACCCTTTGGAGAACTAATCATCCCACTAAACAGAATTTTCCCTCTCAGTAATATTTAATACAGCAGAGAGCTTGATTGTGATAGCAAAAATATGGTTTAGTTTCCTAAAAGGAAAAATACTCCAAAAGCCCAGGCTTGAGCAACTGTTTTCCTACACAATCAAATTAAAAAGACAGAGAATAAAGCTTAGAGCAAGGTTCTGTTTAAATAGCATTGCATACTTTCATATTAGTGAAAAAATGTATACTTTGAAGAGGGCTGCAAAACAATCATTTAGATTATATATCTCAGAGAGGATGTGATTCATTAATGGTTGGGGTGTTCAGTAAACCCTGTTAAAGAAGGCAGCCAAAACCAGTCGATGCAATCAGGATGCTCTTCCCCATCTATTAGGCACACAACATTTAAGAAAATTTACAGGCAGCAACATTAACTAGTGTTCCCAGCCTTTCCAATTCGTACAATGAACTCAGCCTTCAACAGACAGAATAATTATGCTAATGGAAGGAAAACTTTCCAAAAAAAAGGCAGCCAAATCTAAGAGACCTGTCAATGCCAGTGTCATCAGTGGAGTGATAACTAGTAAAGAGCAGATATCAAAGGCTGTCTTTTTCTTCCCCTCCATGCTCTGTTCTGTTTGAGCCCATGGTGGTCACAGCTCCTTTAACAATATTTATAATGAAGGAACAACGTTGGAGATGTCAACCCTGATTATTCATAAAGGCTCCTCCTGCCCAGCTCTCCCCTTAGGCTAACTGTAAAAGTACCTGATTCCCAATTCTCAAACACAAAAGCGCACAGAGCTTGAAAGCTGAGCTGACTAATAAAGTTTGCATATCCCTAAGAACAAGAGCACACAATGAAGAAGAAAAGGAATGGCAAGATTAAACAAAAACAGTAAGCTTGGATGGGAAATAATAAAAATTTAAAGAGGCAAGAACTTGGATACCCCTCACCCCCCCATACTCCTATTCATTTACATTTCAGTATGTCCTAAGAAGCATCTGTTTTATCTCCTGACTGCTGCATCAAGGTATAATATACACCACAAAACTTAAATCACATTGTGGATTGGAATGAGGAGAGGTTGTGAACAATATAACTTCTAGGTCATTGAACTTCAGCTCAGGAGGAATCTAGAACAAGGGGTAAGACTGACCCAGCAAACAGCTCTGGCTTACTGTTCACTTTGGGCCTTTATTGGTACTTAAAACACACACAAATGTGGGAAATGCCTCCAAACAAACAGCAGCCTGGGTTACCATAGTACCAGGACCTGGGTTTGCCTGCTGCAGAGCTACAATCCACCCCTGATCACTTGTCAAACTGCAGCTTGGGGCTAGACTGTCACAGATATTTCTTATTCACACATGAGACTAGAAGAAAACAAGGCTTTGTCCCTCTGTTCTGACCGCTGGAAAGGGTGGGGGTCACCTGCCAGGGACAGGCAAGTGGGCAGGAAGGAACCCAAGAGGAAGGAGTCTGTGCCAGTCCAAGCAGCCAGGCAGCTGCAGGAAGACAAGGCTCTGCACTGACCCTTTCCTGAGTCTGACCAGCACTACAGCATGGCCCCATGTCCTGAGAGACTGCCCAGGTGACAGAGACAGCAACCTCATGAGCTGCACCCTCCTGAGAAGTAGCATGAAGCTGTGGGACTGCACACAGTAATAAAAATGCCATAGCTCAAGAAAGCTCCAGGGGCATTTGAGGCAGGAATCAAGAAGTACAGAATCATCCAAGCGAGGAGACTCTGGGCTGAACTTTCCAAAGTGGAGGAAGTGATGTGAGATCACACCTGCAGGGTCCCTTTGGTGGGGTTTCCTTCCATGACACCTTTGGTGCCAGGGTTCAGAAGTCACAAGCTGCCCACACAGGAATTGGTGACAGGCTCACCTGGCCACAGAGCCACAGGGAGCAACAGCTGGGACAATGTGTCCCTTCAGAGCCAGTCCAGTGAACACACGTCCTATCTCTATCTGCAACTGATGGCAAAGTGTACCCTCCATAAAAAATGACTGTCACCTCATTTCATAGACTGGAACAGTAATGGATGATGGGAACAAACTGTATTAGCAGAGTAACACTTTCCAAAGACCTTCAAAACTATTTAAAGTGCAAACAAAATGGGAACAGTGAAGCAGAAGGAAAGACAATTAAGCAGTAACATTTCAAAACAACTGCTACAGTGCAAATCCTCTACCGTGACTTTTCCTGTTTTAAAATCACACATGCACTAGACAACCCTCCAAAAAGCAGTGGCACAGAGCTAGTGTGGTTCATTCAGCATGCAGGGTAATGGGAATAGCACTCTAAAGGTGATTGGGAAACACCTGTATTTCCTCCAGGGCATGGGATTCCAGCTGTCCCACCCAGCTGTGCTTGCAGAGCCCACAGTGACTGACACAGGCACAGCATCCCAGAACTTGTGTTACCAACAGCCCACTCACACCCTGCCCTAGAACCCTCTGAGCTTTGCAGACACAAGGGTAGCAGTGGCAAAGTGAGTTAAAACTTGGAGCAACTGCATAGGATATAAACAGACTGAAAAGAACATTTTTCATCAAGAAATTCACAACTTTTGTAGGCTGCAATAGTCTTTCTGGAACAACTGGAACACTCCTTCTTAACAGCAGCAACCAAGGGCTTGCTCTCTTAGTGCAACTGCAGATATTTTCCTCTTCTGTGAAAGAATGTTCTATGCAATGAAAGGAAACAGGTCAGACCTACATTGATTAATTTTGCAAACACCCACATGTAACTCTTGCACATCTTTTGTTGGAAGGATTAAAAACAGTGAAATTTCAGAGTAGAACAGCCTGGACTAGGTTTTCTGTCACCCTTATAGCTCAAGTGATGCCGCCTGAGAAGATGGGCAAGGCCAGCAGCTTTGCCTTTCCACCAGCACTGCACTGCTCTGACTCTGTAAACCCCACGAGGAGGAGGCAGCTGTGGGTGCTTTACCCACAGAGGGCACATTCTCTATTGGATATGTAAGGCAGCCTTGCAAAAGGTCCAACAGAGCCTTCTCCAAAACCTGTTCACTTAATTCATTGGTTCCAAATTGTCATGAAAAACTGCTTCCTCTCTAAAAGAAAGCCTTGTGCCTTTGAAATTTTATAGCTACGTAATTTCAGCCTTTAAAATTCTCTCTGTTGATTCCCCTACATACAGTAGAAGATTTAAAAAAAAAGGCATTTCATTTTCAATGAGATACTTTTTCTATCACAACTGTGCTAACCTGATCTCGATGAGAGATGACTCCACAAACAACTTAAGCACTGAGAAGTCCATAGGGCTTAGAAACTGGTGAAGCACCTCAACTGCACATCTTCCAAAGGAAAATATTTCTGCTCAAGGATCAAAGTGATCCATTTAAAAAATCCCAGCTGTACCTTTCCAACCATTACTCTTGAATGACAAGGGTCTGCCACAGCTGGGTCCTGCAGGAGTTGTGGACCCCTGTCTGGCTGCATAAACAGCTGTGTCACCACTCAGTGATGTGCACGTGTTTACAATGCCACTGTCCTCCAGAAGAGTTCCCTCTGCTGAATTTTATTCATGTACCTTTGTCACCTGGAAACATAACAGAACACATTCATCTCCACTGCCACCCCAATGGCCTCAGTGTAAATTTAGGGGGAATGTGTTTAGCCCAGTATTGACAACACATATCTCACATCTCCAGCAAGAGGGCAGTGCATGGAGTGATGAGGGAGATGAGGAACAACACCTGACTCAGCTCACTAGCCATAAGGCCACGGCCTTTTTACTAATTAGCATGATTTCAAAAATAATTGGCCTTCTTGACTGTGCCACAGTGCATCAAATGAAGTTGAATGCTAAGAAAGCAGCACAGTAAACTCATTACTGTTTACTCATTCCCTGCCAAATTGTTAAAAGAGGTCATTTAAAAGGTCAAAAATGATACTACCCTACATGAGAGCTTTAATCCGAACATATAAAAATAGGCAGGACCTAATTATGAAACCAGAATTAATAGGGAGATGGTACAGAAGAACATAAGCACAATACAATGAGAGATGAGTAATTAACCAAAATAGTCATAGATCTTGGAACAAGCCAGCCTTGCCTCTCTAGCCACTGCAGCACACTGTACATGGGCTTTATAGCACACCTCCCTAGCCATTCTCCACACTCCCACCTGCAGCTATTCACTGTTCTAAGTCTCTGCATCCTTGGTAGAAACAAGAATGCTAAACCCCTCTCTTTTGGCATTCTGGGGCACCCTGCTGCTTTAGTGCAGGATGAGCTCAGCTCAGCTCTCCTGACTCGAGTCCTTAGGCTCCCTCCACAGCTCACAACAGCCCTGGATGAAATCTCACTCCTGAGCTTTGAGCTGACAAATGAGCTTTTTAGAAAACTTTTGGTGGAAGTAAACAACTCATGCTTGCCCAAGTTTTTAAACACTAAGAAACAATAAAACTTTAGAAAAGGTAGTGGTGTGAAAGTAATCCCTTCCTCGAGGTTGTCTTTCTGTAGGAGACCCCACAAGCCCAACTTCGATTCACGAAACAAACTTCAAAATCTCTTGCTCTTTTACAACTTTCCCCCATTTTTGCCAGGGGTGTCCTTAGTGAGGCTCTACCCAGTGAAGGAGGGAACTGCCTCCTGGGAATAGGAGCTAGCTGCTTTCCCAGGAGCCTTGTGTTTGAGCAGGTAGCCATTCCACCTCAATGCCTTTCAGTGTCAGAAGCACACCCAGCCCAATTGCCTGGTCTCCACTCTGACTTGAAGACAGAAAACATAATGCTGATAGGCTCCCAAAAAGTTTGCTCTCATTAAGGGCACACATTTCTAGTAGGGAAACAGATTTGAAGTAACACTGTTAAAATGACCTTGCACTAAAATATTCCTATAAACAAATCTTGCTCAGTCTCTTCCTTGATACGTATCCTTCTCTGTAAAAACACTATGCCTGAGAGAAACAGGGAGTGGGGATGGAAGGAAGAACCACACAAGCAAACTCCCTCCCACCAGCACTACCACCTGAGAAAACCCTTCACCTGACCCTTCATGAGCTCCTTGCCCTGCTTTCAACATTCCAGCAAAGCAGTGGCATGTTTGCAAGGCTGCCCATTGACCATCCCTCTGGGATTTCCCAAGGCTGCCCATGAACCATCCCTCTGGGATTTCCCAAGGCTGCCCATGAACCATCCCATTGGGATTTCCCAAGGCTGCCCATGAACCATCCCTCTGGGATTTCCCAAGGCTGCCCATGAACCATCACTCTGGGATTTTCCATTCTACCAACAGAGCTGCACTTTGCATCCTAGAACATTTACTCAAACTCCCAGTAGCAGCTAAGCACAGAGCAAGAAACTCATGGCAAGCTTCAGTGGGGAAATGAAGTAAGTTTTTTAAAATCATTAATTGCCTGGCCAGTCACTGTTGGTAAGCTTAGCTTTATAGCATCTGCAGCAAAACATGCAGACATGTGACTGGAGGAGCCAGCTCTCCATTTCCTAAACCACACATTCAATTTAGATTTAACAAGACAGTAATTGCACATTAAGTACTCATTGATTACCTAAAATATATTTATTAAGAAATAACAGCTCTGCAACGCATCTCTTAGATACTCACTTATCTATTACAAAGCTGTTAAACAGCAATAAATGTTTATCTAAAAAATTAACATTCAGCTAACCTAAAGTACACATCCTATTAAATCCAATGAAATACATGTTGAAGACAATTAAAGCCCTGTCTTCTGGCCTCAGTTCTTCTGAGGAATGTCCCTGTGTCTGAAGTCACAGCACCAAACCTTTGACCACCAATCTTTTTCTCTAAAAGATGCAAGAATTTTTCAGGAAGAAATCTTTAGCCCTTCAAGAAATGCTTCTTAAGCCTCACTTGCTTGGTGAGAGATCATCCCCCTTCACAGCTCTGACCGTGGGGCACAGGGAGGACCTTCTACCGTGATCCATCCCTCAGTGCAGACAGGTGCCCAGGAAACTGTTTCCAAAGGGTCTCAGAATGGTAACTCTGGATGGAACAGGAATTTGGGCATTCCAGCCTTATTCACACCAAAGGAAGGTGCATGTCTGCTGAACAGGGGCACACCAACGAGATAAGCACAAAGGGAGGGGACATTCAGTGGAGTGAAGAACATTGCAGGAATAAAAAGAATACTGCAGCCATATCTGACATGGATCAAAGCCCCCAGACTTCTGGCACAGAGTCGGTGGGAGATGGTGAAAGATGCCCCAAGTGCCAAGGAAGAGACTGTGCAAATGGAGTGTGTGGGCTGGAGAGACAAGGTCTCCACACAGACATGAAATACTGAACCAACACACACAAAATGGAAACTCGCTCTCAACATTTTCTGTAAGCCCAGAGAATTGCTTTTTTAGATACAAAAGAGCCACTGGAATGAAACGAGGTCCATTCTGTCCAGTGGGCACTCCCTGCAATCACATCTGAAGCACCGATGTAGGGCAGCATAATGAAACTTTATTTCTGCTGCTCACAATTCATCAATTTTCTGGGTAAGTCCAAAACTCCTACAGACTCACTGGCCTCCTGCTGCAGCAATTAACTCACTTTTCCTACTAAGTTATTAATTAATTTTAAAAAGCCCTTGTTATTGAGCAATGCATATACATCATTAACATCAGAGAACCCTTTTATTGTATTACTGTTTATTAAAACACAAACTCAGAAAAAGGAAATTGGAAAGAATGAAGGTTATAAAGCAAAAAAACCCAGAGATGGGTCTGGAACACAGGTATACTCAGGCATGGAAATTCTGTTTGAAGCTCCACTGTCTGTTTTATTATGGATTCCATAGGCAGCTTCTAATTTAGTGCAGCTGTTAACACTCCTGCGACATCAAAAATTCCCTCTGCTGAACTTTTGTAGAGGTTTTTGTGCCTGACAAGAACCAATCCTTTCCAATTTCACAGTTTCCTAATTATGGTATTGCAGTTCTCACTTGTACTGTAAACCCGATCAGATTTAATAAAAAAAAAAAAAAAAAGAAAATTACTAGTAATTTGCAACTGTTTGTGGGCTTGTTTTCACCAGCTGCTGCATCCCCCTTGTGCTCCAGGAAAGGTGTGCAATATCTGTCCGTGCCCAGCTCAGCATCCCTCTCTGGGTGCATCCTGTGAAATGTGTGTTCCAGCACCTTCTGTGACAAACCCCCTGGAAAAGCTTTCATCTTCCATTGCTATTCAAAGCGATGATACTCGTTTCTTTTAACTACACGTTTTAAGAAAATTAAGATAAACAAATACCTCAATTACTTAACAAACCGAGGGTAAAAGCCTACAAGAAGGATTAACCCACTAATTGAACATTTAAAGCTTTAAATGGCCAACTAGCTCTAAATGACTAACAAAAAGGCTGTCATTGTTAAAACATGTCTGATAAACAAGGCAGATTTGTTACTCTTCTTATATGTTTACAATAACCACCTTTCTTTCCAAGACATCCACAGAAGTATTTGCCTTTTCTCTAACATACTGACTTTATTGTAGGCATCACAATTCGTACCTTTTTCCAGTAGAAGTGGTTCAGGGCCCCTCTGAAGCATTTGTTCTGCAAAGTGACATATTGTGACAAATCCAGTGATAATGGGGAAATAAGGGAAATCTGACAGAAATAGTTTACTCCTCATTTCCACTAATGAGAATAAA
The DNA here is from genome assembly GCA_035221455.1 of Xenops minutus. NCBI lineage: Eukaryota > Metazoa > Chordata > Aves > Passeriformes > Furnariidae > Xenops > Xenops minutus. Next base: position 16,586,873 of record JAWWEE010000016.1, read on the forward strand.
AACAATGAGAGATACCTATCAAAAAAATTGCAGTAAGCAATTTATTTGGTTGAAACACAGGCAGTGCTTTTTCTTTCCCTACTCCCCTTTCTCTTACTTTGCTTAGAGCAGGCTTTTCATTTTTTTCTTCATTTTGCTTTATATTGTCAACCAAGAACAGAGTTCCTGAGGAGACAAACAGGGGGTAAAGAAGACAAATCTGTCTCCTTTGTGTGAGAGCTGTAGGCCAGAGTTATCAACTCCTCTGCTATTCAAGACAGATTTGCATATCCAAGGCCACCCGAGGCAGAGAAGGCATTTGGAGTCTGATTTTTTCTTTCCACAAGAACACATCAGGGAGCTAAGCAAAATAAGGAAACTCCGAAAAAGATACAAGTAACTACCAAAAAAAAAACCCAACCAAACCACCACAGAACTTTGTGGAGGGGGAAAAAAACACAGTTCAGGAATTTATTTCTGGGAAAAAAAAAAAAAAAAAGGAAAAAGAAAAAAAGACATTTATTACATGATCTTCAAATATAATTTTTAAAGAAATTTCACAGACAGCGAGTTGGCACAAGACAAGCTTGGCATCCTTAGTGCCTCTGTTTGCATCTTAACACAGCAGGCAGAAATGAAGGCTGAGGGAACAGCCAGTCCCAAAACATGGGAGTGACTCCCCAGCTGCCTCCAAAGGCTCAAGGCACTCTGGTGGCACATTTGGCATCAGCTCTGCCATCAACCCCTGGTAACAAACAGTGGGGAAATGGTGCTGCTGGGGGGAAGAGTCCAGTGCAGTCCATCCCTGCTCACAATGCCTATCTTCCTGCTCATGTAACACTGGAATTAATATATCACAGAATATCAATGCAGTGTTGGCAGGAATTACTTTTTGAAACCTTCTCAGGAAAATCACAATGAACACAAATATATTTAAGTTAACTTGATGTGTATCACATACATTTGGAGAATATCTATGTGATATGCATGATGCTGTGGAGACAGTGTATATGTTCAGCACTCTTATTATCCAGTAAGAACTGCCAGCTAATTAGCTGCTAATCTATTCTGCTGCCATGTTACCCATTTCCACACTTGCTTTAGTCCAACACAGAGTTACTTTTGGATGTCATTTTGCTTCACTTCTTCACAAAATCACTTTTTAATGCAAAAAAACTGTCACCTCTAATGGCATAGGAGTATCCTGGCAAATCAAGGTGCTATTAAACCTGAATAAAGACAGCAGAATTTCATTCCACAATAAATAGAAGATCCAGAGATCCCAATTCTCATCTATTGCCCACACTGAACAGCCCTCAAAAAACCCATTTTGACTTCAGCAGAGGATGATGTACACTGTAATTGGTTCTGGATTTAAGGAATGTCATAAACAACTGCCTTAGCTAGACTTGAAACTCTACTGCACTGCCAAAGACAGACAGAAAATGCCTCATCATGTACCATGAGACAGCATGCTACAGAACAGTACTTAGCACAAAGTAATACACGAAGTTTGCTTCAGCAATTTAGAATCAATGTCCTGAGTCTAAAGCTTTTCATCTGGGATTTGCTTGGCTTAAAAAGAATGGTCGTGGATGTAACATTTCCATGAACATTTATCAGCAGCATGAGAAACTGAACACTCCCTAGAAACCATTAGACCTAGTCATATCAGTATTTTACACTCTAGAATTCTTATTGTATTCATTACTTACTAATATTTTTATGCACGTTTTCCAAAACAGAGGGACAACAAGAGGGGTGATGCTTTTAGTTCCAGTCTTCTGGTCCCACCCAGTATGCCCTGGTTTTTTCAGTTCTAGAGGGCATGCAAACCATTTTCCTTGTGCTTTCTCTGTACACAATTATTTCTCTGTCATAAATAGACACAAATAAAGCACACAGAGAACATGAAGCAAATATGGCCTTCAGGAACTACCCCAAATCCAAAGTACTGCACTAACTGGTCTCTGTATTTGATAGAGTAGATGATTTCACTGTAGTATGTCACTTAGCACACAGTGTTAAGTGTGTTAAGTGCCATGTGCTGAAGGAACACCAGCTCTATTGAAATATAGAAACTTTGCACAAAGGTGGCAATCCCCCATTTTCAAAGGGAGATTTTACCCTTAACAGTAACAAAAAGATTGAAATTAAGGGACTCAGTATGACTGCAGCAAATTTGGATTAAATTATCAAACATAAAAATAGAGGTTATTGGGGTGAAAATCAGGATCTGCTGAGGAACAAGGCACGAGCTGCAATTCAAAGGGTAGAACAGCAGAGTTGTGTGAGTCAAACACCAAAACAGTTGGAGTTTTTGTTTTGGAGTTTTTGTGTCTGTGTGGTTTTCTTAAACAAATATTTTTGTTTCTTTTTATCTGCATTTTGGACCGTGGGGTTTTATAGAGCAGTAGGACACATTTTTCAAGTATTTCTCTATAACAGGAGTTCTTAAGCAGTGTGTTAAAAAGAGCTCCCACACAAACCCAAACAAAACCTGCAAAAGCCTCTCAAAATCACTGCTGCACATGGCACAGAAGTTGAAGAAAAGAAAGCAAGCCCCTCCCAAATACTCCAGAAAACAGAACTCATAGGTATTCCCAGCCTGGCACACGAACACCTTGCTTTCTTGTATGCCAAGGAACATCAGCCCTGCCACAATATCAGTGGGAGGTGAGAGTTTTGCTGTGTGGCACCTTGGCTGGGAGCAGTAAAGCAGCACAGCTGCCTCCTCTGTGCTTCCCAATTGCCTGTTGGCACCAGGAGTTAAAGGCTGGCAGATGTACTTATGCCAAAGGATGAGAAACCACAGCAGAACAGAGCAGAAACTTCCACCAGCTCCAGCTCTGCCTCCCCTGTTTGTACAACAGCACCTTCCTTCTCAGAACAGCCTTTCTCACACAGCACATTAACTATTGATGAAACACTGAAACCAACCTGTTCTCTCCCAGAAGCTCCACAGAGCCAGTGTGACTGAAGAGATTCCTCCCTGGGTGCCCCAGGACTCCCCCAAGCCATTTCTTGTCTCCAGGACAGCAGTGGCTGGAAGGGAAGACCATGGCCTGTAGCTTCTGTAGCTAATTGGAGGGTAAGGTAGAAATGAAAACCTGACAGCACTACTCTGCAATCCTACAGTGCAGTCAAGAGCAGCAAAACTGAAATTCATGGAATTATCATAACTGGGTTTTAAACCTATGACATTACTTCAAAGTGAGGAAAGGTCTAAGTTCTATTCCTACTCTATCTATTTAATAAGCATTATGACTTGCCAAGTATTAAAAGACTCAATTTAAATGGCAGAGAAAAACTATTCAGCAGTGAATCTTTGAAAAGAATACACAAGTCTCATGTTGGGCTGTTCTGCAGGAAAAAGATAAACAACAAGCACATACATATTAAACACTTGCTCCACAAATACTTAGCATTCTTTTAGGATAAAGAACACATCATAGTGCCAGATGGTAAAACTGCAGCTGCCACCAGCCTTAGAAGTACAATGTCACAGAGCAGACAATATTTAAGGGCAATTTGGCTCATCTGCAAGTAACTTAGTTCTCACTATAAATTAAAAACAACTTGTTTATAGGAGTAATGAGATCTCACTGATTTTGTTTCCATTTATTATGGTTAACTTGCAGGACAGCTGATTCTGTAGACCAGATTTAATGTGTGTATTTCCTCCTTTCCAGAAACTCTGAAACTCTAGGGAAGAAGCTGCAGGAGAATGTAGGTGCTGAGGGACTGTGTGTGCCAAGACCTGCCCTGGTTTGCTACAGGTGTCACTGCAAGGCTTTTCCAGGCAGCCCTTCCAGGCCTGGAACAGCAATTGTTTCAGCCTGCCTGGCCAGAGGGAACCTGCAGGGATTATTGCAGTCAGGAGTTCAGCAGCTACAGCAGAATCTGCAACATTCTTGGAGTCCACTGCAGGCAGCCATATAGGGGTTGCATTCAGAACCCCTGAATATAGGGGTTGCATTCAGAAATACTAATTCTTCTTTAATTTCAGAGCCTATGAAACTAGAACTACAGTTTCTGAGCCATTAGAGGTGCTCCTGGAATAGTTTCTAGAAAGCTGCACTCCCTGCAGTAGCCAGGGCAGAGCAGGCTCCACAGCCAGGGTTCAGTCTCAGGCCAGTCTGAGTGAGTTCTGTACCCTGGGCTTTCCAAGGATTCCTTCTGCTAGGATTGGCCAATTCTCTTCCACCTTCTAAATTCCAGATCCTAAACTAGATGCACTAAATACCACGGTTCTCAATGAAAGCAAGTCAAGTAATTGGTCATGCTGTTCCACCACAATGGACATTTTCTCAGCTAATGTAATCAACTGTGCCCTGTAGTCACACAGATTTACACCCACCCTGGATTTGGTATGATAATGTGTTTGCTATAATAGTCTCTTTTTTTGTCAGGTACTCTTAAAAACATTATCTCACCTGCAAGCAAGAATTTGGGTAGAAAACTGACACTACAGTTGAAGGCTCTAAAATTCAGTCCAAAATCGAGTTCAAGAACTGGTAGCATTTTCACTTCCATATGCCCCTTTAGCATACAAAAAATCAGGAACTTTGGCAGGGTTTAATACAGTTTGAAAATATAATGAAAAGTACTATTTTTGAGCTATTACAGATACACAGTCTCCCTATTTCTTCCCATCTCAAATAATTTTTTATAAGCATTTGCTCAACAGCAGCAAAATGTAGAGTTGGGAGAGCTTGATGAGAATTTGAACATGTATGTAAAATTAAAGTCATTCAGTCGTAATGTTACTTCGAATATTCAAATGTTCAAAGGCAGTAACATAGCAGCAGAAAATTAACTTTTTTTAAATTCATGTCTTTTCTAAGATCAAGTGGATTAGCAGCAGATTTGAAGTAATTAATTATAATTACAAGTTTCCTAGGGAAACACAGCATAATAGATCCGTTAACTGAAACATTACATTTGTTCTGTGTTTGACTCTCAGATTATTTTAACACAGTACAACATTTGTTGGAAGTTTTTTGGGCCAGACACCTTTACTTATGCTGAACAGTTGCTCCCTCCATGAATAGCCCCAACTGACTTCAAAGAAAACCCACTTGGGCCCTTAATTAGACATTTTCAGCCTACGAAGGTAAAATTCATTCCTTCTCTGACAAATTCTGTGGTCTCTATTGAGTGTGAGTCAGTGGGAGCTCTTCTCTGGGCAGGACCATTGAATCTGGCCTCACAGTTCCTTCCTGAGACTCTCTGCACTCCTAACAAAAGAGATACCAAATATCTAACTAAATAGCACCTGCTACTTAAGAGTGCACAGTTTTGAAGTCGTCTTAATAAAGGGCTCAATTATATTTTTAATTTTTCAACTATCCTCTGTTTGATGCTATGGCTAAGCAGAGGAGGAGTTTACGTCCTCATTTCATCAAGAAGACATAAATGCCACTGAACTGTTTCTGAGCTGAATACACAGAGAACACACTGCAGTCATTAGTATTAATTCCAATTCCTAGAGAATTCCACGTAGCTGGTAATAAAGCTCCTCATACAGACCATGGCACTCACAGCCCAGACAATGCCAGGCCATGACTGCTGCCTCTGGTGCATCCAAAAGATGCCCCTTTGACACCCTGGTATCATTGCCCTCAGCTTCAAAGTCCAGGGAAACTGATGATGCACTTGTCAAAGTAGCTGCAAAAATGAGGGACTGGCTAATTAAACCAGGAAGGACTATTTATTTTATGGTCTTAAATGCTCTCAGGAAGTTCTGAGGCACAGAAGAGAAATTAAACAAGCCTTCATTCTGTCTCTATGCTTTGAGAGCCGTGCCCAGTCAGATTACAGACAGCACAGGGCCAAGTGCAGCAGGGATTTCTACCAATTAGGCTTCCACTCTCTGGGGGGGTGCAGGTGTTTTGTGAGCCCTGAGTTATTTTTGCACATCTCATGGGCTGCAGTGTCTCGCCACAAAAGGGCTGCATTAAGGGCAGTGTTACAGGCTTTGCTCAGAGCCCTCATGTGTTCCTGCAAGTCCAGACCTCTAAGAAGATTTCAGTGGCAGAATTGAGAGTGCTTCGTTCTCTAATACTATCAAAAGGATGATAGGTGTGCTTTCACTTACCCAACCTTTACATTTCTGCAATCAAGAAGGAGAAAAAGAGATTACAAGGTTTAATTAACAAGAGATACAGCTTGATGATGCCAGATTTTGCTCCACTGCATACTTACTGTTTTCTCTTATATGCCACCTGGCATGCCAAGAAGCTGCAACTGGTGGTCTGTTAATATCCACCCAGAGCTTTCACATTAACACTTTCTTTTTATTTTTTTAATGAAAGGCACAGTTTTTGTCTGTTCTATATGGAAATAAGTGTAGTATTTTGGGTATTTCTATCAGAGAGTTGCTTCAAAAAACATAATTCAGGAAACAATGAACTCATTTTGAGACTGTGTTTCACAGTATTATGAATACCCTACTTGGTAGATTGACAATTCAAAGTAACACACACAGAGGATTCAATAAAGGTAGTTTTCCTTTGGTAGTTCTGCAAGCCCACCAGACCACAGCAAAGTATCAATTTATGTCTCTGCAGACAGTATGATATATATTATACAAGTGTGGCACATATCTCAAG
>JAWWEE010000016.1:16612867-16640333 GCA_035221455.1 Xenops minutus
ACCCCCCAGCATCCTCGTGGCCTCTGCTGGACCCCCTCCAACAGCTCCTTGTCTGCCTTGTCCTGAGGAGCCCAGAATGGGACACAGCTCTCCAGATGTGCCTCTCCAGGGCCAAATAGAGGGGCAGGATCACCAGAACCACTCAAGTGAATGGTTTTGGATCTGCTGAGAAATTGAATCATTAAATGAGGGAAGAAGATAAGGTTTCAGCCAGAAATAAGGAAAAAACCAAAGAAAACGGACAGTGAAGGATAAATACATATCAATTGTTCACACAGTTTTCAAATCAAGGTCTGAAAGACCCACATTCTTAAAGTAAAACTTCATTTTTAATTCTGTTTTATTAGAAACATGGCACAGAGAGGCAGGGCCGTTCACAAGCAGGTGTAACCTCGTTTCTCTGTGGAGGGTTAGTCCATGGCTGTGCAGCGTTAGCACCTTTGGCAGAGCTGCTGCTGGGAGGGCACACACAGAGCAGGAAAGCACAAGGCGTGGGGCTCTGGCAGGGGGAGGGCAAGCCAAGGCGAGCTAGGCAACTCGGGGCTTTCTAGGATTACAGTAAAATGAAGAGGAAAAAAGGCATGTCTCTGGATTTGGCTTTCTTCCATCACAGTTTTCAGTCCTCTCCACCACACAGGTTCAGCAGTGCCCTCTGGTAATCCCCCTTTGTGTCTTGCTGTAAAGCAAGGGAAAAAAACCACAAAATACATATGAGGAACAGTCACAAAATATAATAGTATATGCATTATATTCCAAACCTGTGGGACAGTCTATGATTCACAGCTGAAGCCTTGTCAGCCTGGAGGGCCTATCTAGACTGAGTTTTACTTATGCATGAGCTGAAATTATTTATCATTCTTGCAATACAAACGCAAGGCCAAGAATGGAAATTTTGGTATGAAAAAAGAGTAACACAATGAAGGGAAGCTGAAGGACTCAATTCTGTTCCTTGTCACTGATCACTGCAAAAATCATACATCAAGCTCACTATTTTAAAAATTTGTTTATAATTTCCAGCTGACATCCTTAGGAAAAGCTTCAGGCTTAAGATTTTTCTTAAAGTTTTTCTTCATCTACAAAGAAGAATGTATTATATGCTGTTGTGAGGGTGGGTAGAAGACTAATTTTTAAATAAATGCACAGGCTCTTCACCTGTGCACTAAGTTACATAAAACTTAGCACCTACAGCCCCTGTCCACTCACAGAAATGGACAACAGTCACTCCAGCTAAAAAGCCTTGAGCACTGAAATGAAAGGGAGCAGCAATGCTCTGTTTTCCTTCAGCAATCACAGAGGAATTCTATTTTTAATTTTCTTTTGATCTGAGGATAGGGACAGGTGAGCAGAATTTTCCTTCAGAACACATCAGTGATTGCACAAAGCCTGCATATACTGTCAAGTGGCTGCCAGGAATTGTGCCAGCTGCAGACTGTGAAGTTAAAGGTGGGTTTTTCAATAGTGCACAGATAATATTCTCACTGCAGCCCCTAAAACACCTCCCATGAGTTCTAGTGGTACAATTAATCCAGTGAAGACAGCTGCAAGTGTCCATGACATTAAAAAAATGCTGAAAAACTTACCTGGATGAAATAATAGAGAGATTTTCCATATTTCCTCTTGAATTCACTCTTAATTTTCAGCATGTCAACCTCGCAGCGGGAGACCATGATCCTGATCAGCACCTTGTCACGGGTGCCCTTGCCCTACAAGCAGATACACCTTGAGAACTGCAATAGCTGCATAAAGAGCCACTGTATCTAATGGTAAGACAGCAAACTACAGGCAACCAAGATGTAAAAAAGAAAGGTTATAATGAATTAAATCTTCTAACTAAGGTCATTATGATGATCCAGAAATTTGAGCAGTGGCTGACCAGCTTCCAGTCACAAGTCTAGCTTAGACTGTAAGCAGCAGTTTTGGTTCACCAGGAGCTCTTCCTGGTTTTGCCTGATCCCTGATACCAGGCATTTCTTTCATCTCTTTTCTTGAGAAAAATGTTTTGAGGCCAATTTAATGTCTTACTTTGGCACTTCGATAAACAGCTTTTTCTGCTCTCAGCTCTTGTCACTTGCAAAAGATATGTCTAACTTCATTATGATCAACTGATCTAATACTGGTCATTATTATGAGCCCCTTCCCTGTATTTCCCTGTACCAGATGAATCTGAATAGAAGATCCAGGTTCATAACTGTTAAAGAATACTTTTAAACAACATTGTGCTAATTTATTCACCTAACAGCCATACATCACATGAATGAAAGTGCCTAGGGAATCAAAATTCGACAAAACTATGACAAAGAAACTAATAGAAAGCAAGCAGTCTTGCCTACCTTCATGGAATCATACAGTCTGTCTGCAAAATACAGCTGCTTGTTCTGAATGCACTGGACTGAAGGGAGAGAGAAGAATAGTTAAATATCCTGTCTGTACACAGAGTGAAACCATTCTTAAAGATATGATAAGTAGGCAAAACCAGGTTTTCAGCAGAAGTTTCTCCAGAAGAGGAAATGAAATTATTTTACATGAGCTGTTCCTCAGTAGTTGTTTGGCTTAGCCTGTGACTGAACCACAAATGTTTACAGTCTGAGAAGGAATCCCCCTCCATGGCTGGGATCATTTCACAATGCTGAGCCTCCTCCACACACTTCACCACTCCTTCTTCACTCCTCTAAGCAATGTCTCCTCTGGAAACACTCCTTGTATGCTAATCCATAGGAAGCCTCCCTTTCAAGGCTGAGCTCTATTTATACTCCGTTTGCATTACAGAGCTCCCAGTTCACCCTTAGTCTGAAATGGATTCTCCTCTTAGAGAGCTCCCTCTCAGACGTGGTGACATCCTTGTCATCTTCATCCCATGGCACAGTACCAGCCTTACACCCTCCTCCCCATTTCAGAGAATTCAGTGTCAAACCAGCTCCTCCACAGCCCCTGGGATCCCCCACTGCTGGCCTGTCTTCTCCTCTCACACACACTCTGTTCTTTCTCCAGCCCATGCTGATATTGAATACTTACTGTGTTCAGCTAGAATTTGTTTGGGGAAATAAAAATTAAGCCTTTGTATCAAATAAAAGTGGACCTAACAGCAGATCACAACACACATGAATTTATTGTAATCTAGAAAGCAAAGTTTATATTTTGCAAAGGGCAAAAATCAGCTACTTCTCAATACCTGCAATATCCTAAAACACACTAGTGGGTCCAGTAACACCAACACACCCAGTTTATTTCTCATCCAGCAGGGTGAAGCTGGGCCCTATCCTGCTCATGATACATTGCAAGAGCTTGGAAAGGATCCTACATAAACAAAGTCTTTACTTGCAGGGTAACTCACCAAGATTAAGAAAGGCATTCTCCAGATCTCCCTTGACCTCCTTCTTGATGCTCTCCAGCATATCATATGGGCTGTAGCTCTTGTACCTGTCAAACACTAGCACAAGGAGGAAACAGGTGAAACCAAAAGCAGACTGAGAACTGGAGAAATAACCACCAGAAGCAAGAACACAGAGAGAGCAATGCAGAGACACAGGATGAATATCTACCCATTCGCCTTAAATACAGCTCATGTTTATCAGCTAATAATAAAGGTCCCATGGCATGGTCTTTTTGTTTTCCTTGAACACCTCCATAATCTGGAAAAACACCACCTTAATCCTGTACTAATAATTTTTGAAGCAAAAAAAAAATCTTAAAAATGGCTCTTCCCATGTGCTGCTTACAGCAATATCAGAGCTGCTTTTGAGAGTATTCATGGTCAGATCTAAACACATGACATAGCTAAGCTACCCTGGCACAGAGGGAATAGCTAAAGTACTTCTCAAGGTCTCCTGCAACCATGTTTTCTAGGTTGGTAATGTTTTTGTTTTCAGTATGTGTCACATAATTGAGCATTGTCACACCTGTGTAAAAGAGAGCTGTACACATACACAAAATGTGAGATCAATACATACACAGAAATAACTATTTTTTTTTTTAAAAATAACATCTTGGACATTAATTAAGATTTATGACACCTCCTGTGTTTTATGAGTGCTTCTCATGCTCTTTTCAATCATATCTGGGACAAAATAGTTCCCATTTTGTTGGAACTTTCTCTTACAGGGAAGAAACAAAAAGTGTGTCTCTCTAATACCTTTCTGCAGGTGAGGGACACTTCTTTCAGTCATAATGTTGATCCACTTGGGCACATCAGTTCCCTTCCTCTTCACACCAGCATCATAGAGGTCCTGGGGTTAGAATGAAAAGCAAAATCATGAAAATCAGGAGTTACACAAGAAGCCATTGCAGATGTAAATAATTTCCCTATTGGAAACACAAGCCCAAGTGGAATCTTGTCTGTGGGAGAAACAAGTGGCTGGGGAGGTCACCAGGACAACATCGATGGATCTAATCTGAAACCAAGACTAATTACTTGGTATTTACCTCTATCTACAGTTTTACTCTATATTTAGCCCTGTTTCCCTCAGAACTGCTCGACAGACAGAGAACAATAATCAAGCACCAGAAGTTCATTGCAATGTCCATGTGTCCTTTTGTTAAAGGCTCTCTCTCTCCATGTGCCTGAAGGAAACATCAGAGAGCTCCTGCACAGGTCCTGGTGGGTAGGTAGCCTGTGAAAACTGGTACCTGAAGGCATCAGGACTGCAGGTGGCAGATGCATTGAAGCCATGCAAACACTACTGTGCAAGACAATCTGAAACACACACACCACAATGCTCTCCACTGCCACAGCATTTGGACATTGAACACCCTCCCACAGCTTGAGCAACTGGAGATATTTAATGCACTTACCCTGGCATCTTGGTCAATGAGCTCATAATCGATCACAGAGGTGTCCTCACACCTTTTGCCCTTCAAACAAGGACAGCAGTGTTAAGCAGAGGTTTCAGAGAAAGTAAGCAGTTTGCTATGTGCATATTCCTTTCTTTTTGATTTTTTTTTAAATCAGATCTGCTAAGTGAGTAACTGTAAGCTCCATTCCCACTAGGAAGCTGCAGCTGTCAGTGCTGCAATTCTGGCAAAATACTTTGCCCTTCAACATTTGAAAATTTTCCCCCCAAAAGTTGGTGAAAACATAGGGAAATTAAAGATTAATCAGAAACCAAACTGGCAGCCATCAGGCAGATGAGCAGGCACACCAGGAAAAATGGAAAAATACAACCAGACCTACCTTGGCCAGGGCAACCATGAGCTTGCGGAAGTCACCGGAGGTGTCCGACACAATGTCCTTTTCCAGCTCTGTCTTGTACACTAGAAAACACACAGTTCTTTTCTGGTAAATGGTGTCCCACAAATACACCTTCACAAAGTAATTACAGATAATTAGCAGCTGCTAATTATTGTGTTTATGCACATAAACAAGCGGCTACAACCTAAGTCACACATGGAAGACGATGCAAAGGATGCAAACTTGCCTACATCAAACCCAACACTGCCACCAGACAGGAAAAGAGACCAGGAAAACCTGAGACTATTAAAAGGAAGGGAATACTGTTATAAGCTCAATGTCCTGCTAGATCACTCTTAGCTCCCAATTAATGCTTGCTTGTTTGATAAAATAGCTCTCAGGCCTTCTCGTCTCGAGGTTTTATGACTGGGCAACTGCAATTAAAAATTGAATGCATGAGACAAAAGCCTTTAGCACACAGGGCTTTGCCACATTTCAGGCTGGTTGTGGTGAAGCTCAGCTGGAAGCTCAGGCAAACAGCAGGACAGCTGCACTCCTGAGCAAACCCAACAAGAATGCCCATGTGCAAATACAAGGAATATTACAGCACAAGTAATGTTACTGAGGATGGATCTTGGATCACTCATATCTACTTATAGTAAACCACGAATTTTAGCTTCAATCAGGTAACATACTTTAGAAAAATTGAAAAAGAGAATATATGCTTTTATGAAGGTTTTTTTTTTCATTTCTTTTTTGGCAGATCTACCCAACAAGCTCACAAGCACGCTTCAGTAGATTTCAGATTCACCTACTCATCAGAAGTCATCCTAGAATCCATAAATCCAACATCATTATGTCTATCACTATGCATAGAATGCAAGTAGCTTATAAAACCCACTCATTTAGACAACTTGTATGAGCAGTAAATATTCTCTGTTTGCTACCAAGCAACAAGATGGAACTATCTAAAACACACACAGACACCCAGGACACCAGTACCACACAGTAACTTATGTCCACCTGCCAGAGGCTCAGAGCAGGTTTGGGTAAGCTTTCCAATAATGAACCACTGCCACCAACTCACCCAAGTAACTTAATGCAAAAACACAATACCTGGACACTTTCAAAGTGAACTTACTTTCCCTGTAGACTCTGTTGATCTCACTAAGCTCCTGATTTGTTCGTGAGCAAATGATTTCAATGAGTGTGTCTTCATCAGTTCCCAGGCCCTGCAACACATCCAAGATCCAGTCAGGAGCCAGAAATGAACAGGCATGCTTACATGGTTTAGAAGTATTTTACAGACATCCTGTCTCCCACTCCCACAGCCATTCAGGGATATTTTTTGCCAGCTGCTCCCTGAGAAACAATTGATGGAACATTTTTAGTTGCCAAATACTCCTCCAGTAGCTTTGAGATCCTGCAGATATTCTCTCTGGGCAATGAGCACTTGCTGTGAGTGTCAAACACCCAGTGGCCTCCCCACCAACACAACTGGATAAGATCAACTTATCATGGCCTATGTGTGATTGTTTTCTGTCCACTGGGAGCACGAGGAAAGAAATCTGGTTTTAAATCCTGTTAGAATGCTGTTTGTAAAGCCCATCTGTAACAGAATGCCATTTGTATGTGGCAAAAATGGGCATCATTTCCACAGGACTCCAAGAGGAATAATATCTTGGGAAAAGATCTCATGCTGCAGTCTTTAGCACGTGGAGGTAATTTTGTGGAAAACTACCCTTTGGATAAAGTGTCTCTAATGAAGGGAGAAGAGAGTGGGGCAAAAACAAACAAACAAAAAAACCAAACAAGGAAAAAACCAAACCACCGAAACAAAAGAAAAAACAATAAACCCAAGTAATTTTATAAAAATGGCTTAAAGCTAAGCAAGATAGGAAAGCTTGTCACAGAATGGTTCTAACAGGTATCTGGTGAGGAAATGAAGGCAAAGAAAATTTACTGTTTTTTAAGTATTTTGCAAGAATGTGCAACGGAAAAAAACAACTAACTCCTTGGCAATAACTTGCTTTGCCCAACTCTGATGCCCATTCACATCTTCTGTATCAAGCCAAACTTAAACTCAGGCAGACTCAGAGCACTACAGTAGGGGCTTGGGAGTTGGGAATAGCAACCCATGGAGAGAGTAAAACAGGTCACATTTGTGGCTACTCTGAGGAAATTGCTTGGTCTTTGGGCTGTAAACACAACAAAAAGGGTACACGGTCATCCTAAATATCATGGATCAGGTGTTAGACATTAAAACAAAACCCCTCCCAAACGAATGAGAGTCACCAGAGATGATGGATAACCTGTGCTCACACCAGGAGAGGGCAGCAGCTGATTACTCAGACAAGGGGCTTGGCCCACACTCCAAGAGTTACCATGTGGGTTGGGGTTTTGGGGGTTTTTGGGCTCTGTGTGTAGTGTGTGTGTTTATGCAGGGGAGGGGGTGGGTTTGTTTTCTTCTTTGTCTTCTAATCATCTGGAGAAGTTTATTACTTGGGGTTTGTGTCATGTTCTGAATTTCTATAGACCTATCTTAGTACTCATTGTTAATTATTTAAAAAAAGTAACCTGATAAACAACATTCAGAATTCAAGTGATGATTATAATCACAAATTCCCAAACTTTAGTTTGCTTCAAAAGAGGAATGTACTGGCACGAGCACCTCTCAAGCCTTGTTTCAGTGCCCCATAGAGCAGATATTTCTGAAGCAGCAATCTGCCACACTTGCCTGTGACTGGAGGGAGGGAATACAGGGACTCCCTCCTGTGCCCTCACTCCAAAGACTTCTTCTGATGCCCCTCTCCTTGTATTCTACACCAGGCAGGTCTGGTACAGAATGTTCTTTCAAGGTCAGTGATAAAATAACCCAGTAACTGGAAACTGCTGTTTCAGCCTATAAATGCTACCAGAGGGTTTAATGCTTCTCTAACAGCTGCTCTCTCAATGCTTTGTTACTGTGAACCTGTATATTGTTTCTAAGAGCAGTCAGCAAAGCAGCACCCAGCCAGAGCAGCCTATCAGTTAGTCCTGAGCTGGAAAGAATCGTCTTTGCCTTAGAGAGGATTTAATGAACAGTTTAAAAATCATATGGTTCCAGAATTTCTCTCATTTTGATGCCTTGCAGCTGGATAGCTGTAGCACTAAAAGAAACTAATCAGTGGACGTGTTTGAAAACTGCAGCCTTGGATATGAAGTCCATACTTACTCATTCTTGAGGCAGACATCAGACTAAGAACCTTAAATATCAAAGCTTATTTACCTTCATGGCAGCTTTCAATTCAGAGGCATCATACTGTGCTGGTGTCTTCAGCAGGCCCAGGATCACTGCCTCCAAATGACCTGACAGAGCAGACTTGAGTGCTGCAGAAAGTTCCTGTAAAAATGGAGGGACAATGGAAGACAAAAATTAAAGCTCATTTCTGATCTCCAGAGAATTTAACCTGCAGTGCTTTAAGTCTCCAAGCCTGCAACGGTGTTTCTTACACAATTGACAAGGAAACAGAACATAAAGAGCTTTCCTTCTGGGAAAGCCTAAGAAAGAAATTAGGGCAAAGGAGTTTTTTTTAATCCTCTGAAAATAAGAAGAAAGGCGTCAGTGGCTGACAAAGTGTTGGGGAGCTCAGTGCAGACACATCTGAAGGGCTCACCCCAGTCCTGCAGCACCGAAGCTTTGTTGGCACTAATAAGCACAGATGGATCTGAGTCTGACTCCCTGTGGTCACTGCTGCTCCATCACACTCCCAGAGTTTTCCCAGTGGCACTGTATTATTTGTGAGGTTTTAGCTATTATCCCAGCCCTTTACTAGGTAAGACATTGGAAAACTGACTGCACAGTTATTCCACTGTAAGGCCCAGTTCCAAAGAGCTTAGCTGAAGAGAAAAAAAAAATCATCCCTGAGCACAGAAAAATGATCCCTGTCTTCAAGGAAACTCTCAGAAGATGGTAGCCAAAATCCCTATTGTTACTGTCAGGCAACTCTAGAGAAAGAAACAGGAATGTTCACTCACAGGATGCATGCAAACCTGCAGCAAAGGAAGTCAGAGGCCACGTCCTCTTACAGGTTTTGGATGCAACTGGAATAATTCTAATTATCAGCTTCACTGTGGTTTGTGTTACAAAGGTGGAACCCCTGGAGTCAAGGCTGGGGTTCAAACAGATCCATGTATTCCCTAAGCTGAAATTAAATCTGTAGCATTCAGAAGGAATTGCTGCATTTCAGCTGCTGGTTTCCCCACTAACAATTTGTAAGCTGGAGAGGAAGGGGAACACGGGTAAAGAAAATGACCTCAGTCAAACTGCAGAGAAGTTTGTGCCAGGGAGATAAAGAGCCAAGGCATTTAGTTCACTTCCACAGTCACCCATTGAGTGCAGGGCACTAATCTGTGCTGACACTGTGTTCTCTTACTGCATGGGGTGACAGGGGAGTGAATGGGGCTGTGGGGCATCCACCTGCTTTAGCCCAGGAAACATCTTAGTACAACAACTGGATATAATGCCCCTTCTTTTATTTGTGTGAAAGCAGGGTCTTCAGACACATGCTGGAACAGCAAAGACATCACATAGCGCTGTGATAAATTCTAGGGAACAAGTTGCCTGAGCAGTTGTGGCTGCTCCATCCCTGGGGGTGTTCCAAAGGCCAGGCTGGATGGGGCTTGGAGCAACCTGGTCTAGAGGGCAGTGTCCATCTCGGGACTCCAAGATCCCTTCCAACCCAAACCATTTGATCACAGACTGCAAGTAAACAGTTCAAATTGATCCAAGAACCAACCCTCATATTAGCAGGCTTGGGGAGGAATAAGGTCTACTCTCCTTGCCATTCTTTGCCACAGCTCGGAGTGCTCTAAGGGAGAAGCAGAACAGAGCAACTGACAGCTATCAATTATTTATAAATAGCAAAGAGAAAGTGTTTTACTACGTGTCCCAGGTGAGCACCTGGATGTCAGCAGCTCATTTCAGAGTTAGGGATTACTGGTGGCAATTAGGATTGATCAGACACATATGAAGACACACACAGAATGCCCAGTCTGCACCAGCAATGGGCAAAGATTCCCCCAGCTTACCAAGAGTTTCCATCAGACACTGCTGAGCTCAAAGGAATTAAAAGAGAGGTAGATGTGACATTTAAAAACTATGATCTATTGATAAATCCTGTAACAGACAAAACAAGCAGTCTAAAACAAAACAAGACATTGACAACAACTGCACAACCCAGTGCAAAGAAAACCCTGAGACACTGCCCCTAGAAGATATACCTACGTGTCTTTTCATACCCCACTGTCTCCTCTCTTGCCTCCTCACATGTTTATCTCTCAGAGTGGTTTCTACAGAAAATTCCCATTGTTTCTGCAGAGAGGTTTATTCTTTGGCACTTGCTAAACTTGATAAATTCAGTTTGCTCTTGGGTTGCAGCAAGTTAAAAAGGCAAGAGAGAAACGGATAAAAAAGGTGCAGATTTCCTTGACTGTGCATTTCTGTGGCCATGCAGAACATTTAACAAAGCTTTCAGTGACACATTGCCCAGGCAGGGTCCCCTTTGGTGCAGGTGCCCACGGGGAAGGATGGCTGGGTGCAGGTGTGTGCACACATGCATGTGTCCAACCTGGAGTGCCTCTGCCTGTGCCTACACCAGCCATGCATCAGAGTTGGTGAACTTCCACAATTTAACTCTACATTTACATTTGGGTTCAGATGAGTATTCTGGGCTGCCAGTGAAGGACTACCATTTGGGGTCTGGCAAACCTGAAAGAGATATATTCATCATAATCTGAACTCTATCCAAGTTTCCTCTTTATCGTGGGCATGAAACTTCAATTATAGCAAGATTCTCAAAAGTTCAAAAGAGAAGAGGCCTTGCCTTCCAGACAGCAAGACTCATTCTGCAGAATTCTGCACATATTTTACAGATTTCTCTCCATCAATAGATCAGTACCTAAGGGATTTCTGACAGGATAATGTTTAGTGACAGGTCAACTCATCATATCACTTTGTTCATATCTGCAGTGCCCATAGCAGAACTGACTGCAGTCCTTCCTCAGCTAAGCCAGCTCTGAACAGAGACATAATACTTTCCTTATGGTGGGTTGTCTTAACAACAAAAACAAACAAAACCCCAAATGCTCCTTCCCAAAAAATCCAAAACAAAATCCCAAACAAACAAAAATCACTCCCCTAAAGCGTGTCCCTTTCATCTTTTCCTTCAAATGGAGGCATTTCACGCCAATGACTCTTCAGCATTGTTTTGCACATGTCACCAGGGAATCCTGTGGCTCCCACTGTGATCTCTGGAGGTGCCAGGAAACCACTGTCTGCAACTGATTTCAGTCCCAGTTGTGCATATTCAACCCCACTCCTAAACGGTAACAGCACGGACAAAGTAGATGCAACTTTAACTTCAGTGAAAAGATAAACCCTGAAAAATCTAACTGTCCACAAGAAAAATATTCAAAAATGAGTATTTTTTTCTATTTTACTACCTTTTTGGTTCTCCTCTGATAGGCAAAAGCAATGTCCTGCCTCTGTTCGTTGCTGCGGTTTGTCAGGATGTTGATGATGGTCACCTCATCCACACCTACAGAGACAGAAGACACGGAGTTAGAGAAGCTTTCTGGTTGCTGTTCCCTTTTACCCACACACCCTCTGACCCTCCCAGCACAGCTCCTGTCTGCCTGGAGCAGAGCTCCCCACTCTCATCAGCATGTGCCATGTGCTGGCCTTGGAGCAAGCACGACCTGTTATAGCCCAGACTCTGGACAGAGGCACCAACACACCTCCAAGGCTGGTTTGTGACCAGCTCTGCTACTCTGGCCTCTGCCTCACTTGGGAGTCTGTGCACTTGTGGGCAGGCACTCAGGAGTCTGAAAAAAGTTGCTCAAGAGCACAGACTTGAAAACTGACACAAACCTGCACTTTAGACTAAAGCCTGTCCTGTCATTTCAGTGGAGTGTTTTCAATTAAGGCTTCTTAATAAAGCAGTTATATTTTCTATTTAACCAATTTAATCCCTTCCCTCAAACAGAAAAATGGGAAATTAAAAGTGTATTTCATTCTCTCAGCAGCTCTGAGGCTCAGAAGACAGAAGGTTTTTCTGAAATCACCACGGAGAGGTCCATGCTGAGGTGTAACCAGCATGCCCAGAGGACTGGGATGCTCAAACTCATCTTTTAAACAGTGAACTGCACATCAGTAAAGGTTTAGAATCAAGTACAGCATTTCAAATCCATGCACTTCAATGCAACTGCAGGCTGAATGCAAGGAGAGCATTAAGATTTACTGTAAGTTAACAGCCAAAACATGCCTCCAGGTTAGATATTCTGGCTGGCAGCAGAACCCAATGCTCACCACAGCCTTAGGTCCTGTGGGGTCATCAGTGCAGGCCAATGCATACAGAGAAAAAGCTTTGCTGTTGCATGGGAGGCAGGATTTCCAAATGTTGTTTCCCAGACACAGCTACTTGCCACTCAATGTTCTTTCACTGCAGGCAGCATCTTGTGGCTTTCCCACTTGCTCCTCAGATTCCCACTCATTTTCCCCATTGCACTTGCTGCTTTCAAACCGGATTCTCCTAAAGCTGAGTTCTTTGGGTTGGTAGTTCTTCCTCTGATCACAATTCTCATCTGCAGCTTGGTCTTGGCAACTCAATAGATACCCCAGGGCCTCGCTGCATTGGAGACTTCTTGAAATGAACCTGAAACATCTGACTGGCTCTGTATCCTGTGACAGGGCTCCAACCCCATGGACATAAATCACCACCCCCTGCAATTGTCCGTGTCTCTCCCAGTGCTCTCTGCAAGGACAGCAACCCCTTCTTTATTCACACTTATGGAAAAGACAAGCAAGCTGTTTTATATTCCCTTAACTAAGCACTAAAATGATATTAAATACTTTCTCTTACTATGGGACCTTATAAAACTGCTCTTGCAGGAAATCAACCTCCATGACTCAAAGGAACATGCTTAGAAATGCAAGATGAAACAAAAGACTTCTTAGCCACAGATACAGGGGAGCCAGGAAAAAAAAGAGCTGGAGTAACAAACAGAAAAAGCAGTGTGGCACACTTGTACACTGCAGGTATCTGAACACAGCTGGAAAGGTCAGCCAGGTACATCTGCAGCAGGTGGCTGGAATTTCCAAAAGCCTGGGTGAGGACACACCAGCTTGCTCAAATAAAATCTAACTTTTAATTTAATTTTCTAGCTTTCTTTAAAACAGCAAACACAACCCTGCTTGTGAAGGACAATTATAAACTTTCCTTAGGATGCTTTGCAAAAAGAAACAAGAGAAAGACTTTGAGCCCCCTCCCCAGTTGTCCAATGCATGTTTGTGCCTGTGTCACTGATTTCAGCCCCGAGGTAAAATGTCCATGTGTATTTAGGTACATTGTTGCTTCAACAAAGCTGTGTGGATGTACCATTCAAACACAGGTGGAGAATGACAGCACAGCTGGAAGTGATGGCCAGAGAACAACATCTGCCCAGCAGAACAGTGAGCAGAGCTCATAAATGCATGGACAGAGGAGACACCTGGACCAGCTCTCATGGTTACACTCAAATATCAGCCTAAACCCACAGCTATGCTGTGTAACCACCACCTTGGGCTACTGCCAGATCAGCTGGATGAAGCCTAGAAGAGGCAAAACTCTTTCTGGATATTGCATGTCCAATACCATGTATATTCTCCTGCAACAAAACAATAATGTGTAACTAGTTACCTTTTTATTCTGGAAAGGTTTTGAAGCAAATAGATGGCTCTAATCTACAGGTCAGAACAGGCCCAGAGTTTCACCTCAGGTCTCTCCATTTATCACAAGTCTTATGAATAGTTTCTTTAACATTTGCACACAGATCAGTATAGAAGATGATTTTTTTGATTAAAAACAAACCCAGAAAGTAAGGACTGGATGAGCAGCTACCAGCAGGACTCAGATCCCTGCCAGAATCCAGCTACATTTATGTTCCCTATTACCCAAAGCAACCTCACAGCAACTTGACATAAAGAACTGCAGCAGATCTTATAACAATCAATCACATAAAGTGTGAATCTTGCAGGAGGCCATCTAGCCCCCAGCTGCACAACTTAAAGTTAGGAGCCAAATCCAAAATTCCTTTCTCCTCCTTCCCCACATTTTTCCTGCTGAAATACGACACTCAGCTCGTGCTGAGGCAGACCTACAGCAGTGCTCCTGCTCACACAGTTTGACCTGCACATGGTGTCAAAAGGCCCTGGACAGCATCATGTGTCTCAGAATCTACTCCTGCACGTTTTCAAGTGTTCCCACTTCATAAAAGAAAACAAATTCTCCCAGTCCAGAAAGGGCCACACACAGACACTGGGCCTTTCAGCTCTTGCAGGGCCACAGCACAACCCAATGTCTTAACTTTTTAATAAATACTAAATTCAACCAATTCTTGGCATTCAAAAGACATTTTCAAGTTTTATCTTATCTCAGTTGTGATAAATTAGGTGGCCACAGATGACTGCAGCCAAGTTTGTTATGAATGTGCTTTGGGGATGGAAAGATGAAGTTAACTCACTGCTCTGGCATGCAGTGGAAAGGGAGTCCCTGTAATGCCCCTGGGGAATCCTCCTGCTCTGACAGGATGCTGACTCACAGCTGCTGAGGGGGGCAGAGCTGCACAGCAGCTCAAACACTTTTCCTTGTTGGCCATTAAAATCTCTGAAGGTTCAGAGCAATGAAACAAATTTGTTTCCAAATTTATTCTGGCTAGACAGATTTTATCACGGCATTTCTATCAATGGGCAATGGAAAGAAAAATTCGGATTAACAACAACTTCTCTGTTGAAAGAGGCAATTTGTTGCCTTGTTAAGATCAGTGTTGTGGCTCAATGAGCAAAAAAGAGGAAATGAACAAAACCAAAAGGATCAGATGGAGGTTTTGATTTTTTGGCTTAGAAGACACTGTACTTGAATTTCCATTCAGCTCATTTACTAGAAATATATTCTCTTAAGTTGATTTTCCAGGACAGCACGGACAGACCAGCAGAAGCTGGTTGTGTCCTGCCATCATCTGGGCACTCCAGAGACCAGCAGTGTCTGTGCAGGAGTGGGATGGGGACCAGCTGCCCCAGGTCACGGGCAGGGATGTCCCTGAGCAGCCCCTGCCCCGGCACCTCCGTGCACAGCACAGACCAGCACAGGCTGTCTCACTGAGCACATCAGCTGCAGTATCTTATTTGCCTTGGAAAAGCCCCTGATCCCACTGGAGCCAAAGGGAAACATTGAGACAAATCAAGACTAATTTCAGCTCCGCTATTTTGCTTTGCAAGATTTCAGCAAACCCAAACCTTATTGCAATGAAATATTTCCTCAGTGATACTTTTAATACTTGGAATCTGTGACTGCAGTTTAGTGGACTATTTGGAACTGTCCTTCCCCACCAGCACACCAGCAGGTTTCCTCTAAAGACTTTTATTTCACAACATTAAAGACTCTGCTAAAAGGTTTGTCATGTTGAATACACTACACAAACAGAAGACCCTTCTGTAAGACTGAATTCGCTGGTTTGCATGTCATCATTGTTTTACCAATTTCTGGATAGGATGAATTTATTTTAGATCTGTGTTCAAAGCCCCTTCCTACAACAAACCTACCTACATTTGAATTCTGCCAGTCATGGAAGAAAAGGTATCCCAGGAGACCTCAATAAAAGGCTGCACTTTAGGTTGCAGGTGACTTAACTACTCACAATCTGATCTGACAAAATTACTTAACAAGTCCTTGAGACACACAGTCTCAGTGGTAGGGAATAACTCAAACACAAGAGAGACACTTCAGCAGTTGTCTTTGCTACAAAAAAAAACTGAAAGGAGACCCAACATAAGCTCTGTCAGTGCTCTTCTATTTAGCTGCTTCTGTTTAGGCTCACATATGTCAGCTAATCTGCACACAGGGCACAACAGAGCTTTGTACAGGAATCAAACAGCCTCTTGTCCTGTACAGCAAAATGCCAACATTTACAAAGGACATGCTAAGGCATAAGGTGAATTCACTACAGAAAACACTGAACAGCATAAAAATGAAACATGGCCATGACATTTATTACAAAAGGAACAAGCCATGACTGTAACAAGTTACTTGAATTGTACAGCCTCTAGCTTGAACAACTGCTAACTGCAAACTGGTTTGATATCACCTTGAGCCCTTCTTGCACATTCCCCTTTCTAGGCTGTTGGATATATATAACCCCCTGCACCTAATTCAGCTCCACTCAAAGCCCAGCAAAGGGCTGGACAGTGTATTTGTCCAGTACAGTTTTTGTAGAGAGATCCAAGCCTAAATAAAGACATCACAGCATTTCCACAGGTCCTGCACAGACAAATAGATGGCTAACCAACCTCTGAGGAGTTCACCTCAAGAGTTGGAATGAAGGCTGAAATATTTAGATATTATGTAGAGCAGAACAGTCAGACACTCTGCCCTGGATCTTTTCTCTAAACAAATACACAGCTGTTGTTTAGGCAGTAAAATAAGTTTTACCCATTTTAGACACAATCACTAAAACAGAGATTGATGCCTCTGATTCTGGGAGTTTCCATAACTGAGGGACAGCTGGATACCCAATTTCTGGGCCAAACCTGCCTGCCCTGATGGCACACACTACCCTTGCAGGCACTGTTTCTATCAGGTATTCTGAGATAAGACCCCGTGATGTTATCATTTCCTTGGCACTGCTATAAAGGACACAATTGGAAAGGCTGCTTTGATGAGTGAAATACAGGCCCATTAGAGCACAGGCAGACCCAGATTCCCCAAACAAAATAAAAACACAGTTTCAGACACCAGGAGTCCTTTATTCTGCAGCAAGTACAGCCCCCAAAATTCTTGGTCTTTATGTGCCTGTTTTTTTAAAGTTGGCACCTCAACCACAAAACAGCTTCCATGTATATTTATAACCTGTTGTCTCTGCCTTAAAACAAAATGAATGAGTCAAATCACTCTTTACAATTCTATGATAAAAAATACCCAGGTCCATGAATAAGTTTCCCTATTATTCATTCAGAGAGCTGAAAATCATCTCTCTAATGAAATGTTTCCATTTCTCTTAAAACGAAGCTCAGCAAACTGCTTATCTTTGCTGGAAGAAAGTGAAAAAGCAACATCAGCTTGACTTTCCTGACTGGAAAAGCTTCTGTACTGCCTAGGATATTGCAATTTCCCTTTGCAATAATTAATTGTTTGAGTGTTCCAATGTGTAAAGTTGTACCCATCCTGCAAGTCTGATGGTGTATTTGACATATTTAGATTTTGCCCTACAATCAGAGCTGAAAAAAATTACCAAGTCTAGACAAAGCTCTACATATACACACAGCATCTTCTGCCAAACATGATGGCACACAGGCCTCTCTCACAAGAGGATTTTTTAAAGTAAAAGCAAACCATAAATGATTCAAAATCAGAATTGAACCTAATTGAATAAGGTATTTCTCCAGTTAAATTAAGAAATCTTGTGAAAGGAAGCCTCACTGTTTGTTAGGGAGGGGAAATACTTGACATTTTATAGCAAGCCACCCATGTGCTTTGTTGGCACTGATGGAAGACTTAGCATTTCTTTCTGATGAGAAATTATTTGGCTTTTAAATTTCTCCCTCTCCTGACATGTAGGCAAAAGACTTGTGAGCCCCACTCCACCCAGCTGTTGCCTCTGAGGGCTGAAGGAAGCCTGGAGAGTTTGGCACAGCCTTGCTGTGTCCCAGAGCAGGACAAGGACAGAAGATCACAGCCTCAGGAGCACCACCAGGAATTACTTCAGAGCTGTAGTTCATACTCCCTGCTCTCCTGGGGGGTTCAGCATACCAGAAGGAAGCCCCCCTAACAGCCTGGCTCAGAGAAGCAGAGGATTCTCACATTGCCCTGCCCCTGTAATACTGCAAATCCATTTCACAAACTAGTTTCTAGGACCTTCTTTGGCCCCAAATTAATGACAGATAAATGAGCATTTCGTGCAAAACCCAGGAGGAGAGTGTTCAAACCACCCCAATGCAGCTGTCTGGAGAGCTGAAAGGAAGAAGAAATGTGCATTACAATAATCCAGAAGAAATCCTTGATTCAGAGCCTGGTCCCCGCTCACTGCCACAGAAGCTGACACTTCATTCTCAGTGGCAGAAAAGTAGCAGCTTTTGAAGTACTGATGAGTTGAGAGAGAAAAAGTGGACACTTTCAGTGATAACCTCAACAACCCATGGCTACAAACTTAAAAATATATTCCAAGCCTGCACTGACAGGGTTCAAAGTCTAACTGGGTCACAATTTCATCGGTGAGGTCTGGGAAATCCCATACCCCCTAGAACAGGTATCCTTGAGTAAGGATATTCAAAGTGTGGTCTCGAGACACAGAATTTCCACTTTCCCTGCAAGCCAGCCTTGTGCCTGGCAGGCAGAATGGAAGGCCCAGCCCCTGCCTCACCTTTGGTCTTGATGGCTGTTTCCAGCGCCGCAGCATCCCGGTCAGCATCAAAGTTGGAGTAAGCCTTGACTGTGGCATAGGCACTTGGTGGGAGAGAGTGCTGGGAGGAAAGAAGGCACAGAACTTCAGAGTTAAACTGTGTCATTGCTGCAGTGAATAAAACATGTGGCTCTCGGTTAACTGGTATTCAGCCAAATGCTTATATACAAAACTGTGAAAATGGAATTCCACTGAGAGCCACTAAACTCTGTTCTGCTGCAGTGCATTGTCCAGTAATGCACTGACAGCCATGCTTATTAGAACACAGAATATATACAAATAGACATTACATTTTTTTTCAGCAAAAACCTACCACATTCCAAGTTTACTCATTAAATGCCAGTATTCTAAAATCTGGAGTTTTCTGGTTAGATCTGAAAAAAAATGACTATAGAAAGCTAATTAAAAAAGAAATTAAAGTCTGAAGTATTTTATATTTGAAGGCAATGCTTAACTTTGGATTACAGGCTACAAACAATAATACAAAAAAGTAGAGAGAGATGGAAGATTAACAAGTAAGTAAGAACAATTTTTGTGCCCTATCTCATGCACTTTAAGGATAACACAAAATCTTTTTAAGCCTATGGTTCTAGAAAGCAGAAGTTACTCAAAATCTCCTTTTGGAACTCTTTGCCTGCAGATACTTGGTTTAAGCAGTACTAGGCTAACAAAACCAAATGACATTTCAAGTTACCTCTGCTAAGAGTATGAGTACTGGACTTCGGGTAAATTCACTTATTAAACAGAGGCAAAATTTTAGAAGTTACCAGATTTTATCAGCTGTTTATTACGGCTTTTCCTGTGGATTACAGCTTCACACAGAACAGAAATTCAGCTCTCCTCAGCAGCTAAAGAGTTTGGCTTATCACCTCCCACGGGCGGGTTCAAGTAAACCACAGATTTTCATACAAAGAGGTGAGAAATATTCACAAATCCCACTCTGCTGAGTTCAATTTAAAGACCTAAACCTCTGGCAGAAAGGTGTAGTGACTAACACCTGAAACTGCCACAGCTGTTTGCTGAGTGAATGAACAACTAAGCTGTCTTGGAAAGATCCCCAGAAGCCTCTCTTTCTGTCCCTAACTCCAACAGAAGGGTGTGCTCATGAACAGCACTAAGCTGTCTCAATATCCCTGCAGAATACCTTTACAAGCAAGTTTTTAAGAGGACAAGATTTAACTAAAAGGTTTCCATGGTTTCTGACTACATTTGACTCTCCTGTAGAGGTCATGCTGTCCTGTACAGGTTCCTCTGGCAGCAAGCACTGTGCCTTCTTGAGACAGTCTGTTTCACGCTCTGGGCATGGGAAGTCAAAAAAACACTGATAAACTGAACAATTCTCTTCTGCCTCTTCCCATCAGCTCAGCCCAGCAAAGTGGCCCCAGTCTGGCCCACAGCCACACCACAAAACAGACTCTCCCTTTAGCAGCTCTGGCTGGCAACAGAACCAGTAAATGCAGATGTGCAGGGCAGACTCAGAGGAGCCCGTGCTCCTGAAGGATCCCTAACCCAAGGCATGCACAGTCTCCTGGCACTGCTGACTGACCAGCACCTTGGAGGATCCAAAACAAGTCACCTGTGACCTCAGCAGAGGGGGATACCTCTCCTTCCACCCAGCTCTAAGCATTCTCTGAGTAATTTGGAGAGAGTATTTTACAGTAAAAGTGACATTATACATAACAAAACACACTATATTTGCAATTGGTAGCCAGCTTTGTCCCTCAACCCAACACATGCAACAAGTTAGATTCAGTTTCCCTGACACAGGTCCTATCAGGGTGATTTCCTATGAAAAATAGCCACTTAAATTCCTACTATTGAGGGCTCAAATTACTCTGGTACATTACTGTACTATAGTACTAGTACTGGATGTTTTCAGACAAGAGCTTTCCCTACTGATTTTGCATTCAGTTCAAACCCCAATTCTCTACAATGTGGCAGTAAAAGTCCAGCTCATGTGTAACTGCACCACAGCCTGGGCCAAACCAAAGCAGAATGTTTCCTCGCTGTGCATGGCGTGCTTCAGAGGTCCTCCAACTCTTTTATGTCCTCTGAGCTTGACAAATTTAATCCTATTGGGAAGAACAAATATTACTAAGAAGAAAGCTGAAGAGGCTTAATTTCTTCTAAAAACACCAGGACCCTTTCACAATACCAACATCTTGGTGTTCTGAGATTCTTTTGTACTCTTGGGGAGCGATGCAGAAACTGCAAGCACAGCTCAGGCTCAGCTCAACCCCACCCTCTCCTGGAAGGAAGGAAAGCTGAAGCAAGCAGGCTGGTTTCTTCACCCTGAACCAAATCCATCTCTGCCTCAGTGATGCAGAGCACACAAGTTCCTTATTGCACAGGACACGACTTGGGTTCAGCCACGACCATTCTAACCCTCAAAGCTAAAAACTTGCTTTTGAAAGAGAGGAATGGGTGGTTCAAATGCTGTGTTTAATGCCAGTTAACCTGCTGAATCATGGCTTAGGGGAACTGGTCAAATGCTTTATGCAAGCCAGCTACTCAGTAATTCTGGCTTCCAGCTTAGGACCTACAGAACAAACCAGCTGTCTGATACTTCTGACACCCTGGGCCAGGGTTTCTGATGAAAATGCTGGCATGGAACAGTTTCAGATTTGATTTTTTCAACTACTTGCAGGCATTAAGGAAGAAACATTTCTGCCCTTGAGAATAGATTGCTTAAATATTGTTCTGAAAGCAATTCTCCCCGAAACACACACAGCCAAGAAAGCTGAAGACTTGACTGCTTTTGCAGTACAAAACCAGTTCTACTGCTTACCTACAGTGCACTGGCCAGCTCTTTGCAACAGCTCTTTCACAAACACTGTCTGGTATAATTCATTTCGCAACAAGTAACAAAAACTGGCAAAAAATTTGCTTGTACTGAGCTCAGATCTGAAGTTACCAAGCTGTAAGTACAAGTACAGCAAGTTTATAAGCAACATGACAAAATAATGCACAGGTAGGATTTGCTTCCTCCTCAGTGACATTCACAGGATCACAAATTCGTGTCATGATATGCTGATACCACACTGGTGACCTACCATCTAATGCTGCAACTTAAGAAATCAAACAAAGCCTGTGGCTTTCTGGTATTTCAATAAAACAATAAACTAAATGCAGATGTGGTGGAAAATACACAATCAGAACTAAACCAGAAAACAAGTTTGAGAAAATAAGGTTTTTTTCAAGAGATAGTTTGGTTTTGGTGACAACCATCACAGGAATAAGAGCCCCAATATTTTTATTAAGTAATGTTCTCTATTTTTAATTTAAAAAAAAAAGAAATTCAGATGGTTTGCACAAAACCAAACATATATTCATCTGCTATTATCATCCTTAACTCACTTGTTCCTCATTAAACCCAGTCATCTCATATAACTGTCCTATGGTTTACAGCTCTTTTGTGGATGAAGAGTCATCACTGCTGAGTAGGTGTTTAGCCAATGAAAGTTTAAGCAGAAGAGATGTTTGGAATCTTATGAACTGAACAGCTCACTACAATTGTTGGCACGGAGTCCTGTAACAGAAACAAGATGTGACATTTAAGTAAAACAAACTTTTCTTGTTTAGATAATAATACTTACATCTCCTTCAAGGCTGAGCTTGCTTAAAATTTCATGAACAGTAGACATCTTGAAAGATTTCTGGAGGAAGAGAAAAAAAAAAGACAAAGTAGACTTGAATATATTACAGTTTCATTTGTGTGTTACACAGCCTTGAAACACTGCAGCACTTAAGTGACACCATCCAATGGCTCTGCCAACCCCAAGCTAGAAAGCAGATTTAAGAGTTTCCAAGCCACACCACCATTAATAATGCAACAGTGGGAGGTCTTCATCCTATTGTACAATTAAAATACCTTGAAGAAGCCTTTTAAATACTTAAACTAGGGAACTGGAGAACCTCTACCTCAGCAACAGAATTGACTAAGCCTGCAAACCCTACCAGGAAAATTATGCAGAAACATTACAGCCTGGTCCAGCTCAAAGCCAACAAGCAGCATTTAAATCAGACACTCAGTCCCTGAGGTACTCATGGAATACAGTGGAACTATTTACTTTCATGCAGAGATTTTGCAAAATCATAACCCTGGATGCATTGTCTCGGGGTTTTGTAGTGGCTCCCCAGAACAAACACCATGATTGTCAGACACCAGGTAACAAGGATTCCCTTCAAGTGGTAGCTCCAAAAATAAGGGCCATTGAGGCAAGACAATCATAGCCAGAACCCACACATCTCATTAAGATGCCTAAAAACAGAGAAAAACCCAGCCCTGAGACAGATCATGTATGCTGCAGAAATGAACACTGATGTGATATGCTTTTGATACACCACCTTGGCTCGTTAAAGCTCTGGTTTCTGGTTTGTCAGGGAGGTTTGCCAGAGCTGTGTCACTGTTTTATCAGAAGGGTCTCTCAACTCAAGAGAGGTTTCCAAAGGTTGTGAGCCAGGGGCCATATTTAAGAGGCTTGATGCATTCCCAAAACTCTGCTCTCAATTTCTCAGTGGAAAGGACAGGCACTACCACCCACATAATCATCCCATCATCCAGGATGGCCCCTGCAGCAAACATTGCTTTGCCCTCTGGAATTAAAGCTTGTTTCTTAGGATGTCTACAGTCCTGGTGCAGAGAGCACTGTCAAACAGGGAAAAGAGCTGGGCTTTATGAGAGTGGAAGAGAAAGCAGCACCCCAAACCCAGTGAGACCCCACTGAGGACTGAGCCTGGTACCAAAATGGCACTGTTTTCAGCTGGGTGCCACTCCCTGCACTTCCACACTGTCCCTGGCTGCCCCACGCAGGCTGCCTGGCCCCTGCTCTCCCAGCTGTTGTGCAACCAGTCCTGAGAATGTCCTTTCAAATGGCTTCCAGATTTATTTTTCATCCTCCATCAATCATGCCAACTTCCCAGACCAAACTCCTCCTCACTCAAGGATCAATCAAGAGCTCAGAGAAACAGAAAGAAGTTTGACATAGTTTCTTAAAAATGGAGATCTGGTTAAAACTCTAGAAGTAGTGTTTATTTTTTATTTGAGCTCCTGTAAACCCAGAGAAAAGCAGAGAAATCTTTACTTTTGGCAGATATAGCAAGTGTTATAAAAATAAGATGCATCAACACAATGACACAGCTTTTCCAGTGTAACTGCTCTAATCACACCTTTCCTCACTTAGAACACAGAAAGAAAACCTTTCATCTTCTGAAAAAATCCAGGTTTAAGTAACCAAAGCAACTTAACTTCAAACAAAAATTAAGATTCAAGGGGAAGAAAAATCAGACAGAGAACAAAAATCATAGTCATGCATCGATGTATTTGAGAAGCAATCTTTTCCAGAGCACAAATCCAACCCAGGCCCTTAAAGACAAGCTGCAGAAGTTGTAATAAGCTGCTACCTGCTGTTGGCACTACTAACCATGCTGGTCAGAGGGGAGTGATATGTTCCTGAGTTATGAAATTCTTGATGTTTACTCTTAATAAAATGAAGAGCCTAAACAGTGAGACCTTTGTACTCTGACTGTATTTCAACCAATACCAAAGATGAGCAACTGAAGTGCTTTGGTCTTGCTTGTCACAAAGAAAACACCACTGAGAGCTGCAGCAAAGCAACTGCAGTATTGTCTTTCACATTAAAAAAAATAGAATCACTGAACAGCTTTTAGCAAGACTGCTGTTTCTAAATCCATTAAAAACCACACTGAATCAGTCTCATTGGAAGAAAACCTTGGTCAGAGTCCAGGAATGGGACCAACACACCCTCATGGAGAGTTGGAACTGGGAGGTTCATATCACCAGCACATAACAATGCCAGAGCAACCCACTGCCCATCAGCAGAGAGCTGGCAAGGGGGAAAATGGGACATTTTGCAAGACTCTTTGCAGAGAAAGGTCTTTACTCAGAGAACAAACACCTCCCTTGTCACATCCTGCTCTGTAAGGCACTCAGATTTGAGAACAGGCTCTCACTGTTCTCTGATGGACTGATTCTATCTGATGCTGTCTGGACAAGTTCTGGATGGGTTTGAACATGTACATAGAAAATACTTGCACTAACCTGTTCTTCCTCACACTGGAAAGGAATCAGATTTCCTTTACCTTCCAGCTGTAAACTAATACTTCAATACCCTAAGGCAAGTTTCTGCAATCAGTTTCTAAATCCACATGATGCAATCCTGAATCATAATGTTATTCTAAAAGAAATGGCATGTTTTGGCCTAGACCCCCACGGAAAGCAATGGTTTGCAGGTCTGTGATTACACTGGCACAGTCTCTATTCACCACCTTATCCCCAGAACTGTTTGGCAACAGAAGAAGGTGTGTTTAAAAGCACTCCCGTATCTCGATTCCCAGGGCAGCCCACATACATTAGTGCAGAAAAAACCCCATGTGATCCATGGAAAACAGTTTCAGGTATGCACAAACAACCGCATTGCTCAATAAGCAGAGTTAGCATTTTAAGAAGCCCTTATTATACTAGACAGAGATTTGACCAAAGGGTGTTCCCAGGCATCTGAGCCAAGGAAACGGCATCCCCGGAATGAGGGAATGGAAACTCTTGCACTTGGAACACATTTGTGCTGGATCTCCAAAAACTGGGGCAAGGCCTGTCACCAGAGGGGATGAGGGAGATCTGCAATACTTGTTGTAAACCTTCTGTAAATGAAACAAGCACTTAAAATCAGCCATTTATATACAGTGCCAATCAAACGACCAAGTAAGCCAGGATTGTATCTCCCCAAATTACCCAAAAAGGTTTAGCAAATCATTTAAAGCCACTATTTGGAGGAAAAGGGTGAGTTTTAAAGGAAACAATTTCAAAACCCATTAAAACCACGCTACCACAAACATACTTTAACCATTCTCTTCCACAGACACTGCTAATAACACCCAGGATGTTCTGCTCCAGGAAAATACTATGCACATGCAGAATTAAGGACTTTTGTTTCTTCAAATCCAAATCACTCTTGCTTCTGAGACTTCACAGAAAAACCTGTTGGGCGTTTTTTGATGCAGGCAAACCATACCAAATGTTAGCTAAAGGGAATTACACTCCCTACGGCTGCTTATCACAATTAGCTCCACCAACAGAAGGCACACACGGGGATGAATCACCCAAGGGCACGGAGGTTCCAAGAGTTTTTCATTCTTGGTCTGCACGTCGGGGTCTGCACATCTCTGTGCACACACAGCATGTGAATATGAACAAGCATGAATAATGTCAGGCAGAACTAAAGCTGCCTTGTATAAGCACACAACTCGCTTCTGCATGACTATCCCGAAATCACTTTTCTTTCAGTTAAAACGCAGGGCAGCATTCCTTTGCCCCCCTCCCCTCCTCTCTCGAGCAGGAGGAAGTGGTGTCCGAGCTGACTCACGATCCGGGAGGGAGGCAGCAGCGGCATCTCCGCCGTTCTGCTCCCGGCCAGGGCAGGCTGGGCGGGGGAGCCGCGCCCAGACCGGGCTCTGCCAGCGGCTCCAGACCGGGGTCCGCCGCACCGGCTCGGGGCAGGGCTCGGCTCAGCGCTGCCCCCGGCAGCTCCCCCTGCCCGGGGGTCCCTGTGTCCCTCTGCAGCTCCCCCTGCCCGGGGGTCCCTGTGCCCCCCTTAAACAGCACCCCCTGCCCGGGGGTCCCTGTGCCCCCCTTAAACAGCACTCCCTGATCGAGGGGTCCCTGTGTCCCTCTGCAGCTCCCCCTGGCCGGGGTTCCCTGTGCCCCCCTTAGGCAGCACCCCCTGTCCGAGGGTCTCTGTATCCCTCTGCAGCACCGAGGGGTCCCTGTGCCCCCCTTAGGCAGCTCCCCCTGGCCGAGGGGTCCCTGTGCCAGCGGCGGCCCCGCAGCCCGGGCAGGAGGGAAGGGGTCGCTGCCCGGGCTCGGGAGGGTCCGGGCCCCTCTGTGCCCTCGGGGGTCCCTCCAGCCCCGCTCTCCGCAAGGCTCCGGCTGGAGGCTGAACTGACAGCACCACGGCCAGCCCAGCCGAGCCCTTCCGTACAGGAGCGAGGAGAAGAAAGGAGTGTCTGGGGAAGTTTGCCCGAGTTCGGGAGCGGTTCCTCTTTGCTGAGCGCGGCCGCCACACCCAGTGCGGGTGCGGGGCTCCCCGAGGGCAGCACAGCGGGACGGAGCTCGGGGCAGGGCGGCGGGCACGGCCGGGCACCGAGGGGAGGGAGGACCCCGCATCGGCCCCCGCATCCCGACCCCGCATCAGCCCGACCCCCGCCCGGCTCCTACCACAGTAGCCCCCACATCCCGACCCCGCAGCATCCCGACCCCCGCCCCGCTCCTGCCACATCCCGACCCCGCAGCATCCCCCGCAGCATCCCGACCCCGCAGCATCCCGACCCCCGCCCCACTCCTGCCACATCCCGACCCCGCCGCATCCCGACCCCCGCCGCGCTGCCCGGCGAGGGCTCACCTGGCCGGGGCCGGGGCTGTGCGGGCAGGGGGCTCTGGCTGTGGGTCTGGCTATGGGTCTGGCTGTGGAGCGGCTCTGGCAGCAGCTGTGGGGCCGTGGCCGCCCGGGCGGGGTTTTGTAGGGCCGGGCGGCCCCTCCCGCCCCGCGTCCCCCGGCTCGGCGCTGACTCACGGACCGCGCCCCGCCCGAGGGGGACCCGCACCGGGACCGGGACCCGCACCGGGACAGGACAGGGCTGGGCTGGGCTGGGCTGGAGCGGCCGCTCCCTCCGTGCCCGGCCGGGGAACGCCCGGGGGATCCCGGCGATGCCGCCCGGGGTGCGGGGTCGGGCTCAGCCCCCGGTCCCCGCACACCCCCTTCCCTTCCCTTCCCTTCCCTTCCCTTCCCTTCCCTTCCCTTCCCTTCCCTTCCCTTC
>JAWWEE010000016.1:16640433-16679886 GCA_035221455.1 Xenops minutus
CGTCCACGCCTGGGGTCCGCACCCCAACACGCCTGGGCACGGCACCCCAACACCCCTGGGCATCGCACCGAGTCCTACAGGGCACAGCACCCGGGCACCCCTGGGCACAGCACCCCAACACCCCTGGGCACAGGACCCGAGCACCCCTGGGCACGGCACCCGGGCACCCCTGGGTACAGCACCGAGTCCTACAGGGCACAGCACCCGGACACCCCTGGGCACAGCACCCGGACACCCCTGGGCATAGCACCGAGTCCTACAGGGCACAGCACCCGAGCACCCCTGGGCACAGCACCGAGTCCTACAGGGCACAGCACCCGGACCCCGCAGGGCACAGCACCGAGCCCCGGGCGGGCAGCCCCCGGACCCCGCACGGCCCTCCCTGCCCCAGCCCAAAGAGCTGCTCCTGCTCGGGGCTCCGCCACGGCCACCAAGATGCCCAGAGCCCGCTGTCCCGGCCAAGCCCCCCGCCCACAGGGGTCGGTGTCAGCTGGGGCAAGGCTCAGTGGCGTCTGCCACAAGCAATAAACCCTGGAAGATCAAGACACGGGCTCTGAGGCTCACTGAATCATGCCCAGATAACCCCAAGAGGCTGCCACACCCAGCACAGCGGAGGAAATCAAAACTTCTGCCAGTCTGAGGAGTGACAAAGACATTTCTGAAGCCCAGGTCTTACACCGGTAACAAAAGCAAGATATAGCATTAAGAAGCATTTGCAGATCTTCAGTTGGATCTCTTGGGATGACTCTTTCACCCCAAAAGTGTGACCAATTTGCTGGTGATCGATCTCAAATACTTCAGAAAAAGGGAAGCCCTCCCCATTCCCAATACATGCAGTTATTCCTGTAACTTCAGTGTGGTTTTTAAGCCCCTGCAGGTGAATCGATTTAGGTAGTCCTTTCGACTATGTTGTCACACACGAGTTTTGATTCTGCACAGAAATATTTGTCCCTGGTAGAATATATTTTTTGTAAGAATAAACAGAGATGTCCTCTGGCAGATGCAGGGGGTAAAAAAGTTCTAGGATTATCCAGGTGCATAAAAACAGCGGTGGCAAAAGCTGGCAAACAGAAAAGAACATGGGCTGACAGACAACGTCATTGCTGGGCTGAAACAAGATCAGAGACACCAAAGGGAGGAATACGAAGAAATATTACACTTGACTTCAAACATGGAGACAACAGAGTGGACACAGGAGCTGGTCATTGCTGAAGGTAAAATAATAGACCTTGTCTGGTTAAACAAAAGTGACATGAAGGGGAGAGCCATAGGAAAAGGCACATCATGGAGCTGTTTTGTCAGAGAACTCTAGTGCCAGTATTGCATGAGTTTGACACGTTAACTTTCTTTTTGTCAAGGCCACTGTGGTTATTTCTCTGTGTATTAATGAATCCATCTTTCAAAATTAATTCCTGGTTATCCCACTTCAACCAGTGTCTGTCACTAACAGTTAAACAGATGATTTTCCCCCGCTTTTCAGATTTCTTAGGAAAAAAAAAATCTCTGACAACTTGGAAATGTGATTCACAGATCAAAAATACTTCAAGTCCTAGAAGTAACAGCCATTCTGCACTGCAGTATTCACTAGGGGCTTTAAATAGGGATAAGCAGCTGAGCAAAGGCCAGAGAGCCAATTTGCCTACTAATGGCTGCACAACCCCTCAGGGACAGTTTTTTAACCCCCATCTCTTGTCAAACATTATTAAAACAAAAGTAGCAAACCATAACTACAACATCCTTGCCAAAGAAAGTGTTACTACTCCCATTTCCTGAGAAATAAGTTATTTTTTAAATAATTCAATATGTCTTAAAATATGAAGTAGTTCATCTACCACTGTTAATTTTGGGTAACTAGATCTTCATATGAACAGTTTGCAAAAACTTTGGTATCAAGCAAGCTGTTATCCCTATAACCAACAGCTTCAGAAATGTTGTCTCTACATCCAACAATCACCAGTTATTCAATCTCAGAATCACACATTCACTTCAGTTTAAAGTATCATCCTCTCTGAACTTATACAAACTTCAGGGACTGTTGAAGTGATTTCAACAGAAAAAAGGACTGTCAATAGGAAAAAAAGAAGAGTAACTACATTCAGAGTCATGAAGATACAAACATTATACTCAAACATGTTATGAACTTCCTCAATTGCTCTCTGATTATATAGATCAACTGATATCAAAGGCACTTGTACCAGCTGGGGACTCTGAGGTGTATGAACAGCAGAAAATACATGCAGTCTTTGGGCAGAACAACCAACCATCCCCTAACAGCAAGGCCATGGATCTAGCCCATGGAATTATGATATATTCTTCACAGCTTTAAGAAAAACCCTGCAAACCAGGGAGTCGAGGAAGGCAGCAGTCAGACTGTGCAAGGAGGAAAGGCTCCTGTTATCTGCCATACAGGGAAAGGAAATTAGTTCACGGGAAATCAGTAACCAAGTGCCTGAATCACCTTTTCAAATGAGACATAAGGTAGAGTATCACATAGGTTATTCTGGAGATTGGCCCAAAGCTTGGAGGGTTTGTACAGCACCTCCCACGAAGGGTTGTGGTCCATGACCACTGCTCCTGAGCACTCCACTAAAGTAACTCCTGGCAGCACTAGGCTGGAGAAAAGGCTGCTACAAGGACTGCACTTAGCACAAGCCCAGTGTCTCTGTGTCTGCCTCACAGATGATTTACTGGAAGAACATGCTTCAACAAGCCTGTAAGCAAGGCAGTGCCAAGAAAGGTTTTCAATTTGTTTTTGCATTGTTTAGTTCCTGCACTCCCTTGAAATACCTGCATAGAAGGTCATATTTCAAATAACCAGCAACTCCTTCAGCTGCAATTACCTGTTTGTGACCCCTGGCTTCCTGCATGCTGACCACAGCAATCAGAGAACACACTTCTCTTGATTGGAGCTCCACAGAGTCCTGGGGATGGAAAAACAAATATCATTGTGCCAACTTCTCATTTTTTCCCTCTGATTGTTCACTGATTAAGCTCCATCCTGTAATCTATGGACATGCTGTAGGTCCAGTTATTGCGGCCTCCCAGACTTAGTGACATTATCATTGCTAACTCTCCCATTCTTTTGTTACTGCTTGTATTGACACTAATTTTATTTTTTTTCTCTCTCTCCATTCAATATACCGTTGTTTTCCACCCCACCAACACCTTTGATTTTTCCTGTCATTATCTTCTTATTATGTTATACTACTGGAGGCTTGATGT
The DNA here is from genome assembly GCA_035221455.1 of Xenops minutus. Taxonomy (NCBI): domain Eukaryota; kingdom Metazoa; phylum Chordata; class Aves; order Passeriformes; family Furnariidae; genus Xenops; species Xenops minutus. The sequence continues at coordinate 16,643,656 of JAWWEE010000016.1, forward strand.
GCATAACTTGAATATTCAATTTAAGTTCCCCTCTGGCCCAAACTTTATCTTTGCAGTAACATCTTTGCATATGGGGTTGCTCCAGCTGATTTTAATTTCACTTCAGTCTGTTTCACTCCTTTGTCTACACAGCTCTTGCTTACACTCCTTCAGGATACTGTCTACAGAAAACAAAGGTGCATTAACACTGGAGCTATGAAGGCCACAATTCTGTCAATATGTATTGCTTACTTAAACCTGTTTCTTCCACTGAATAAAAGGGGGGAAGGGCTCAGAAGAAAGGACTTTCTGGGTTAGGTGTGGCTGAGCCTCTATGTACTGTTGTTCCCCGAATGTGTTATGTTGCAAGAGGATAACATAAATTCCATTCTGATTAGTGTATGGATCAGGCAGACCTCTAGGTGTTGTTTTTGCATCTTGATTATCTGCTCTAATTTGGGAACTGCCATGATACAAACACACACAGATTTGTTATTAGCACTTAGAGTAATCACAGGTTACAAAGAAAGTTAAATAGAACTTAAAAGTTATGCCAGTTGGGTTCCCAGGGTAACAAATTAGCAGGTTATTATGTCCATGGCTACAGAAGAAAGAAGGAAGGACTCCTGCTTAGCACACCTGGTAAAACTAAACACTGAAAGTGCTTAACTGGTTTTGGTGGGGAAATGGGAGTTGTGTTTTGGTTTGTTTGGCTCTTTTTTTGGAGGGGGAAGGGTGTATTACTCTAAATAGTGCAGAACTGTGATCCCAAAGCCCGTTTTTGAAAAACAGGCTAAATACCAGAATACCAATGCCAGCTTTTATCTAATACAATACCAGAGAACCAGACATCTTGTTAGGTGCTCCACCTAACAACCTAAGCCCCTGGATCAATTCTATTCTGTGCAATCTCGTTCCTACACTACATGCACATTCCTGCACAAATGTTTTTCTGCACTCAGAATTTCATTTACTTGAAATAATCCCTTTTTAAGAGCTAGACTTAATCTCTGGAATGATCTTGTGCGTTGGCCAGACCTCTAATATTTTGTTACATGTGTGCTTTACAAATGCAGCATTATAATAGGTAAGGAAGCTGGCATCTGCCAGTCCAGCCTGGGAACAGAGAGGCTGTGTGCTTAGGAGCAGGTCACCCACATTAGACACTGGCCCCTGGACTGGATTCCTAGCAGTGCCATGGTTTGCTGTGGGACCTTAGACTGCTGCCTTCTGACTGAGCAGGTCCCATCTTTCAACTGCTAACTCTTCAGGGCAAAGATTAAGTATTGCATCTGCTAAAGAAAATGGTAAACAACATAAATTACTTCATCAAGATACAAGAACAAATTAGATTCATCATATTGTTTCCAGTTTACCTTCTTGTGCTTCACACAAAGTCTACATTACATGAAAGCCGACATAACCTTGGTTAAAGGGTATCTATTTCACCAGTCATTGTGACTGGCAAAGACAGTACAGGCATTATGTCCTACAGTTACTTCCCATGCAGAATCTCAAAGTGTTTCATACATAACATAAGAACCTGACAGCAAATGCTCTTCATAGCCAGTAAAACATCTATCTCTATCCCCCACCAGTTGGCTGCATCTCGCACTTGACTTCTAAAAGTTTCCTCTTACACTGGATTTGTCTTCACCTACTTCTCAACTCTGTATTTGCAAATTAATCTGTCTGCTGTTCAGTATCCCTCTTCTGAAACTTTCATGCACATCTGACCACAACCTCAGTTTGAACTCTCACTTATTTTCAAAGATTTCCCTTCTCACCAGTGTAAATAACCCCATCATCTTCATCCTTTTATCTCTCAATCTCGGTGGATCCTTCCACTCCAAGCCCATGGGCACAAGGAGTTTGCCTCCACAAAGAATCAGTTGGGTGACTTGGGATCCCAAATTAAGACCAGAGAGTAACCAAGAAAAATATTAGCTAAAATTACAGTTACAGTCAGAAATAAACTCCTTTAAATATTCACAAAAGCTAATAATAAAAAAAAAAACTTTCTGGGGCACACATAAGCCTAAACAAAGTCACTACCACTTGGCAAAATCCATAAGGTTTAGGTGACTGTGGTCCAACCCACTGCACTGGCTGTCCACTGTCCAGCAAACAACCTGGAATCATCTCTGCTCTGTGAAGAGGCTCAGAAGGAAGCAAATCCCTTTGTAATGCTTATGTAGCTGACACAGGTAACAAGGTGGGCCATCAGCCTCGAGGGTTGCAAAGGGATTTTTTCCCTCATGACTCAGTCCAGGCTCCTGCACATCCTTTCCTTCTGTTTGGGGCATGCTAACTTGAGCAAGCCAGAGAGGTTTACGTGCTCAAGTGAGACAGAGATTCATTGAGGAATATGCATCATGAACAAATGCTAAACCAGCAATTCAGGTACGTGTGAGCACAGAACAGAAAAGGAACTGCTCTGGCACACATTCAGCATGAGCATTACTGGTCTCTGGAGCTCAATTCCATTTCTAACCTAAGCCCTGAATCACCAGCACTTTGGTTTCTCAGCTGCCTCACAGAGTAATCATCTGGTGAGCGAGGAGAGGTCGCCTGGATACAAACACAAACAGAAATGAAACTCTTGCCAAATCCCTTGTGCTGGTACTGGCGGTGTGAACAGCCCCGGCCACTTCGCCCTGCATGGAACGGGGGCAGAAACAAACAGTGCCTGTGTGTGTAACCATGGCGGGGGCATCGCCTCATCCCGGGGGGGCTGCACAGCCAGCTGCCCCCTAAGGCAAGGATCAGGCAGGCTGGGACAGAAAAAAAGGACTGTAAAGCACTGGCAGATATTAAAGAATTCTGTTCGCAGATTATCACGAATACCCTCATCACAGTTTAATGTCCTGAAGGTTGGAGAGTTGCAATTCCATCCAAACCGAGGTATCACGCCGTCTTTAGCCTGAACTAATCCTTTAAGTAGTCCTAACTAGTCCTGGAACATTAACAGGTTCAAAAGATCCATCTCCAAACCAGCCCCACTCTGCTGAGCTCAGCTTTCTCAGCAGTATCAGCACAATGCTGCCAGCAGAAACAGGCTGCTTAGGAGAGACTTGAAACCCATTCACATGTCCCAGCGCTTAAAAGGATGCCGGCTGCCAGCTCTGCAGCGCTGCTCCCCGCACTGCCAGCACACTGGAAAACACTGCAGGAAATATTACAGGGCACGGAGGAGCCCCTGACATCACCCACAACAGACCGGCAGAAATAATCACTGGGGCCTGTCTGGCCTGTCTTGCCAAAGGCCACAAACAGCTACAAAAGATGGAAGCTGCCAAAAGTCCCCAGGGAATTTTTTTCCGAGGAACAGTGTTAAAAAGTTTGATGTAAACCCAAGTCTGTTCTGGTTCATTGTTTCCCATCATTATGTGCTCTTTCCACTTTAGTGACTCATAACAAAAACAGTCCCATGGTTTGGATTAATCTCCTGGCCTCTGCCAAAGGACTGGGGAGGCTGTCCCACCTTAAATGTGTCCCTGAGAATCCTGGGGAATAACTCTCCAAGTTTCAAGGAATCTAATTAAGCACCACCTAAACTTACTCTAAAAGTCCTTAAACAACAGGTCCCTATGGAAATCTGCAGGCTGGTACCTGCATACTGCAAAAATTATCTCTTTGTTGTTTAACACCATGCCACCCCTGAAATGTCGCAGGAAAGTGAATTTTAAAATCACTTACAGTGTAAAGTTCACTGACAGAAGTCAACAGACTATTACTACAGTAACCTGGAACACAGCTGCAAATTTTCAATTAAAACCAATGATTCTGTGAAATAGCAGAGAATTTTTTTGGTGGTTTATTTGTTTTAAAACAAAACAAAACAAATTGTTTAAAAATAATTTGTTTTAAAACATCAACCCTGTTTTAGCAAAAAATAACATAAAACACAGGATTTTGAGAAAGTTCTGACATGACCTGAACTTCACTACCTAAATTAGACTCATCTAAGGTAATAACTAGGAACAAATGATACCTTGTAAAACAAAGGCACATCACCGATCCTTGATTACACAGGACTGTCTACAATAATGCTGCTCTTTCAAGTGCCATCTTAAAGCTTTAGAGAAGATTTAAGGCAAAGTAACTTGACTTGAAAAAAGCTGTTGATTGAGAAAAGGGGAATGGTTGTTATCAAAAGATTTGTTTCTGCCAGGTAGGCTAAGACTTGCTTCTCCAGGTCAGCAGCACAGGTTTGAATTCTAAAACCAGAGAGAAGCTCTTCCTTTAACGAATCAGAAAAAAATATATTAAAAGCCTATTGTTTTAGCATGAAGGAGTACATGTAATATTTAACATTTTCACTAGCATTTGCTTTCAAATAAGCCTTCAGTAAACACTTCTACCCGAGCTGGGTGACCTCCACTGCAGTGTCTTGCACACCTGTAGCCAGTGCTCACACCGAGGACAGGTGAGGAGACCAAAAGGCCAACACAACTACAGATGATTTTCAACCAAGTTCTCAACACTAAGGTTTTTTTTCCCAATGCTACTACCCTCCAGAAGTCATTAATAGAGGAATGAGCAGCCACCACAGCATGTATTGACTCACTGAGCTCCAAAGAGCAGAGGAGAGATGGGAAGCCAAGGTGGCTGATCAACAAGAACAGACCTGGAGGGACAGGCAGACACCATCCTCCTTGGGACACACGGGCTGCAGTAAAGATGCTGCAGGAAGGTCTTGCCAGTATGGAAAACCAGAACCCCAAATTCAAGCCACAGCCTGAAACACACACACACACACCAGTAGCATGAAGCCACAGACATTTTTTAAGCCAAAGAAATGTCTACAATAGTTTTTCTTCTCAGCTTGTCTATTTGGGCTGATAGAAAACCTGTAAATGGAAGAGAATGTATTCTTTTGATAAATATGATGTTGTGTGAAATATCTTCCCTGAAGAATGCAGGAAACAAATTTATTTATTCAGGTACCAGCATACAAATTTACTGCTTGTTATTAAAACAACCAATCAAAGAGGCTGCAGTGACAGGTCTACTGACCCACAAGATTCTTTTTCTCCAGACATAATGAGTGTCAGTATAAAATTCTCTCCAGGTTTTTTAACCTCAGTGTGCTGCTTTTGGATTAAACAAGCCAGGCCAATCAATCTCACTGTGCATTCTGCTTAGGTTACCTACAAAGGAGCCAAAGAATTTCAGCTGTGACTTGAGCACTTGTTAATTTAAAAATTACTACAAAAGCTGTTGAAAGTAAAATGTGCAGCTTTGCAGTAACTATACCCCCTTTTTATTTTGTTACTTCTGCTATTTACAAAGAATATCCAAGAGAGCTGCACAAGATTGCTGTCCTCCTGTCAGTCAAGGGAACAGAACTGCAGGTGGCTACGTGGTTCTGAAATAAATAGGTTTTGACTGCTGAGGGAGATTGTAACGTGGCCACATGACCTGCTCAGCAATGGGGCTCTGACAGCTTCTTCCCTCCCTCTTTCTTAAGCTCAGATTTAATCAGATCATTAAAACATTTGTTGAAGTGCTCTGTCTGCCTGGCAGTATAGCCCACACTAGACAGACTAATGAGTGACTTATTTCAGCAGGAATTTTTTTTTGGCATTCCTCGTGGTTTTTTATTTTGAATTGTTTGTGCAAAGATTTGGTAGGTGGAGCTTTTGAATCAATTGCAGCAGGCCTGGCACAGGATGGCACTCCTGCTGTTCTTTAACTATGGGATAAACAAATGTTAAAGCCAGCATTAGGGTAAGAGTCATGAACAGACTTGAGTTATTTTCAAGCTTGCATCATTACTCCAAATCTCATTTTCAGTGACGAAATTAAATTCTAAATAAATATTCTCATTTTATTTATAGATGCTTTAAAATAGTTTCTGAAAAACCCACCAGAAGCATCAATCTCAGCACTGATTATTAACATGGACAGTTACAAATTCATTTACAGAAAACCCTTCTGTTCTTCTTTCTGTGCTTGAAGTATATCAGGAGGAGCTCAGTAAGACAGGCTGTGCTCACCACTCCATTAAAACCAGCACCAATGCACTCCAGCAGCAGCTGTGGGGGCAGCAAACCTGAGGGAGACAAGAGCAACAGGCACAGGCAAGACTGTGGGAGATGGATCTGGGAACAGAGTCAAACTCTCGGGTACACAGATGTACCCTCACGTCAGGAAATTCATCTAGAAATGTAAAGGAAAACTCCAGCTGAGAACAACTCCTGCCACCAACTGATTCTGCACCCACATGGACAGAGTCTGACACGCTGTACTGCAGTTCCAGGTCTGAAAAAATACTAGACTGATCACTACTGTTCTTTTTTCACAAAAACACTTGCCTGTGAACTCATGTATAAACTCTGGAAGTCTACCATGAGATCACAAAGTCCGTATAAGGAGAGGCCCAAACTAGAGAATGGGCAGTTATACCCCATGAGCTCCCCAAGAACACCTTTAGTACATGTTGAATAGATAGGAAAGTCTTCATGTGGCATCACTTGATCATCTATTGTTGAGGAAATCACTAGCTCCTTTTCTACTTCAACATTCAAATCTAACGATTCCCACGATGCTCACACAGGGCATTGCCAGCAAAGCACTGACTGCATTTAGATAATGGATCAGCATCACTGGAGTATCTCAGAGTCTCATGTTTGCTGTCTCCCTGGAGCCATGAGTTCCGAAAGGCCTGCAATGACAAAAGAATTCAGGATGCTCTGGACAAGGCAGTGCCAGGGAATAGACAGGGAGTTTATAGCTCTCACTGCAAGGCAAAATTTCAAAAATGTAATCGCAGTTACATTTCCTTGAGTATCAAAAGGCTTGAAACACTCGAAACACTCAAAAGCATTTCAAGGTTTAGCAAAACTCAGAATTATTTTAAAACTAGATTTTGGAGAGTCAGAACCATTACCTTTGTTCAAAGAACTCTGACAGCATCTGCTGTGGTAGAGTTTGCTGTTTTCTTTCTTCACTGATTATATTCAGCTGGTGGCAACAAAGAACTGAGAGGCACTGGTGTGGTACGTGCCTGTTCTCCAGGCAGGGGCAGGTCAGGGGACCTCCCTGGCCATTTCTGCTGCCTTACAATCTCCTGCATAGGTGGAAAACTGTTTAGCTAAGAACCTCTGAATAAGTTTCAGTGAAACCAAGATATGTTCATGCATCTTTTGGGAAAGCTGGCTCTAAATACTGTAATGGGAACTACCACTGTCGAGCTGAAGGGAGCTGACTTGGCTCATTGGGTTACATAGCTTAGCTCAACATATTAGTACACTTTTCCTTTTGCCACTTCTGAACAAGGACATTGCCTGCTGGAAAAATAAACAAAAGGTTTTTCCCTATTAGGGCAATCAAAAATAGGAAATGCACACTTGTATAAGCACTCTGTGAATGAACAGAGGGATGTGGCTGCTACATTCCACTGCAAGAGTCAGGGAACACGTCACTGGGGTCTCTAACAGCCCCTCCCTTCCCAACATAGTTATTGTTCCCTTATTCTTTTTAATACTGAGATTAAAGTGACAATCTTTTAAGTGACATAATAATATAAAAGTGACAGTCTTTTAATATTTACCAGAAGATTTTAAGCACAAATAACAAGAAGACTATTTCCTCTGCTGTTACATTTCACACAAAGCTACCATGCTGTCTGGGGGAAGAATAGGGTTTTCATGCCTGTTCTTTTTTTCTCTCACTGGATAAGCAGAAGAGAGAAGTATCAATACTGAGAAATGCCCTGAAGGCTGCACTAGGACTGAAAATGTTTAATAATCATGACAATAAATTATTCTACAATTTAAAAATTGACAGTATATTGTAGTTCCATCAGAACAGCCAAAGAATCCCTCAGCACAATGGTGTCTTCTCAGCCTTACAGATAGATGGGGACCAGTTTGCCTTCTAGACACAGCCATGGGTAAGAGTAGCCCTGAGATGATCTACAGGAGACCTTCCTAACGCTCAGAATGGCTCAAATCAGCCTTTTGCCAATAACAATCTTCTACCTACACTAGGTAGGGTGTAATTCAAATGACTCGTGCTTAAATAGATGGTCACCTGGCCATCAAAGGTCTTTTCTGGCATTGAGAAGGAAATTAATTTGGGATAAATGATACAGCAACGTACCTTTGAAAACATTTTAGTGTAATAATTTGGACACAGAGTAACAGAATTTGAACTTGTAACCAAAATTCAAGAATCTCCGTAGAAAAATACATTTTAACAGCAATGAAAACCAAAAAGGCAAACATACTTTCAGCACAGAGAAATTTCATGTATCAAGCAATGACAGTGCTTCTGGAAAGTATCTGTACTTCTAAGAATGAATGTATCTTATAAAGAAAGGAGGAGCTAAGTTATGGAATTTCTCAAGAGAAGCATCTGAGAAAGTCACATCCAGTCAGACTTAGAGAGAGTGAAAGTAGTCCAACTTGCTCTAGTAGAACTAAAAGCAAACTTAAACAGAAGTCAGCACTAAACACACTGGAAGACTACACCTGAACTGATTTTTGTATTCTTTTGGAGACAAGGTGCTATTTAAAATACAGGGCAAGTAAATCAGAAGCAAAGGAAATACCTCTTCAAATGGCTCAATGCCTGTTACTCAGCTCCACAGCACGGGCTTGGAGAGTCCCTTGCTGTTGGCACTTGGCACTCGCCAGCAGCACAGGGGGTGTCTGGTCACCTGCTCCCAGCTCTCCATGCTTCCAGCTGCTGGGCTAACACTAGGAGACACACAAAAAGTACAGTAAATCTTTTCCTAGTATATTTTGTACAGACAGCATCTAGTGTATTCCTACAAGTCTTTGCAGTGCAACAGGAAAGTGGAGAGGGTTAGCCAGTCACAAGGGAATGAAAGCAGTTTATATGTGATTCATTAGTGCACAAGGCATGTGAAATTTAAAAGCTATACAAAAAAGATTTCTCAGGCAATAACCCATTGCAAATAATTGCACCAATATAAAGTTGCATGGTTTTGCACGTCACCTGAAATGCCAGGTAAGGATGTCTCCTCCAAAACTAACTTCAAACTGTTTGGACACGATACAAAGCCATCAGTTTAATCTCCTCACAAACACCACTGAATGGGAGAATCAGACCTTACACAGCATGGCAAACCTCACGTTCTCAGAGGATTTCTTCCACGCCTAGTGCAGTGGTTCGTAGCTCAGAGCTGACCAACCAGCTGAGTTGGTCATAAACAGAGTTCTCAGGCTGATACTGGGCCCAGTCCTGCTCTCTATTTTCATGCCATCGTAACACAGCAGAACCAATTTCTCCCGAGTTTGCAGATGACACCACACGGCAGAAAAGGCTGGCACAGGGCACAGAGGAGCCACTACTCAGAGAGACTCGGCCAGCCTGCATGGCCAGGCCAACACCGACTGCATGGCATTTACAAAGACCAAGTCCTGCACCCAGAATCAGTGCCAAGCTGCTCCATCACCACTGGACTACCAACATGCTCAGAGCCCCTGGATGCAGAGTGGAGTCAGCCTGGCCAGTGCTGCAGCTCTGAAAGGCCAGAGAGCACACACTGCCCCTCCTCACACCCTGGTCAACCCACCCAGGGGAGAAACTGAGGAGGGAGAAATGCACCTGGGACACCCTGGCTGGGCAAGGACACCAAACCACTGTGCACTCCAAATGCATATGGAAAGGACACTCTTCCAATACAGGGACAAGAAGTAGTAATTTATATTCAGGAACAAGCCATATAAATTGCAACATAAACACAATCCACTCCAAACACAGCTGAAAACTGAAATTACAGGACAGGCTTGTGAGATCTGTGTGCTTTTTCTCCTCAACTCAGTGGGCTGAGGCCACAAAAAAAGATCAGCATTATTTTGCTGGAGAGCAACACTTACCTGGAGGGTCAGATCCAGGCCCCCTCCCTCTCCTTCAGCTGGACTCTCTTGCTTCCCACAGCTTTGCAAACTGTGGTACATTTAGGAATTTATGCTTTGGTGGCATCCCAACAGCCAGGCTCCCCTGATGATTTCTTCTTCTTCTTCTTTAGGTAGCCATCCCTTCAGAACAGTCTGTGTGGAGCACTGGCCCAGCTGCCAACACCCAGCACATTTTGTGGCTTTACTGAAATATTTTTTACCAGTTATTTTGTTTGCACATTTTCTATGTTTCAAATTTCAAATGTCACTGCCTGAAAGACACGTACTACCCCTTTTCCCTTTCTCCTCTTATCAACCCCCTTTCAACAGATTTTTATTTTTTATTTATAAATGGAGTATACTTTGGTGCTCCCATCCATGATTCGTGAACAAAACCAGGGTCTTTCAAAGCATTAATTCATTTTAGAGCAAATTACTTCAGTTCCACTTAATCAAAAACAGATCAAATAAAACATAACTGAATTAAAAAGCCATCTCGTGTTGTATACAAACTCCAGAGTCCCTACCTGTTCTAAACAGAGAAGAAACTACAATTAATTTACTATCATTAGTAAGATACTAGGGTAATATAACAGTATACTATTAAGAGAAAAATGCAAGTGCTTTAGGCATATAGATATATGGGCAAATAGATCACACATTTCTGACACATGAAACTGCATCAAGAAACTAAATTCCATACAAGTCTGGCAAAAGTTTTTATATATACAAACTGAAAACTGCTTTGAATCCTCCACACAGAGTCAGTTATCTGGCAAAAATGACTCACAGCTAAAATATTCCTATTATGAGAAGTCACTAAGGGCATTTAGGATTTTGAATCAGAACTGTTTGTAATTTGCAAACACCCGTTCAGCTTGTCATTAGCTTATTGCTGCAGCTAAAAGCAGCAGTGGCAAAAAAAAGAAGAAACTGCATAATACTATAAATATATCTAACAGTTGGGGAAAAAAAACCCATCTCAGAAAATGCTCTGTATTTCACAAAGTTTTTAATATAAGTACATTGTGTAAATCAGATTAAAAAAAATCCCCTATCTTCAGGATTTTGTAACAGGTAAACTCCAGTAAACAATTTTTTTGGTTTTATCTTCATGACATCAAAATGTGTCATGGCAAGCCCCAGTGAGCAGAAGAATGCTTGATCAGATGTGTGTACTTGGTAACTTCCTTAATCCAAACAAAAAACTTGGAAGAACACCTGTAAGGCCTCTGGTTTCTGGGATGGCACTTCCAGCATTGCATCCAAACAGCTCTCCAGAACATGAAACAAACATTGGCTCAGATGTTTTAAAGTAGCTGTGTTGTTTACAAGAAAAAAAGTGGGAAAGAATTTATTGGACTTGTTCTTGTAGCTTTCAAGAATTCATGTGCTCTTTTAAAAATGGGAAATAAAGGCAGAAATCCAGAAAATGTAAAACAAAATCACTAATAGAGAATATAATTTTCAAGCCTTGATTTCTGTTGAAATTGTTTGATGAAATACTCAAAGCATGAACCATAAAATAGCTGTACTGCAGAGAAACCCTCTGTCCAAGTAATCCCATTACAAACCCATCAGAGAATACAATGTGCTTGGATACCAACTTTCAAAACAACTTTAATTTTCCCACACAACTCACATGCCCTAGGAAACCACATCACACTCTTCCTAGATAGTCAGGGTTCCTTTCTCCTTCCTCCACTCTGGCAATTTGGCTCTAGCAAACTGCTGATGCACAGCAGAGCCCAGTAGGGTTTTTGGAACATGACTCAGGCCTTGATCCTATCATTTGTTGCTCCAGGCTAACATTAATACCCCAGGTAAGCACTGCTGCATATCAAAGTGATCTGATAGAAGATTTAGGCTGCAGCCATGCAGAAATACAGCAAGGAAGTGCAATGTTCATTTTGGAAGACACACCAAAATCCAATTAATTTTTGGAAATTGTTCTGGGGAATCAAAAAATATATTTTATTTGTTTAGTTGTGTAAAATTTAATTGTTTAGCTGTGTGTTTCCTAGTGTGAATTTATGGCACCTGCTATTCAAATAAACAGTTTTGTTCCCCAAATCTCTCGTTACACCATTCTAAAGAGAAAATGTTTAAATTATTTAAAAGCTGGGAGACACCATGTATCAAAAAGGCCAAATAATGAACTTGAAGTTGTTCTCCTTGTGCATGATTCACAAAGTAAAACGTATCTTTAAAATATGGCAGAATAAAATGTATGGTGATTCTGGAAGAATTAAGAAAACTGGAAAGTTATTTTTCCTGTTCTTCTGTGGTATTGAAGAGTGTTGTCAACCACTGCTTCATTCTTCAAGATGGAGCTTTTCTACGAAAGCCACGAGACCAACAGAAGACCATTTTCTCCCATAACCAGCCACTTGCTTTTTTGCCCTGCCTGAAGTGGAGATTCTCCCTTGAAACACGCCCACTGAAAGGGTTAAAGGTTCAGAGAACGCTTCAGCTGTGGAGACATTTCCCCTGCCAGCTGTTCTGCCTTCTTTGAAGCTGCAGGAAAGCCTCAGATTTTTTGTTTCCTCTTGATCTTCTTCAGGCCTACTCCTACTTTGGTTGCATTTTGTTGTACTTAGTGTTCCATCTCTTCTTCATTTTTCTTTGCTTGCAGTAATTCTTCCTCAGCTTCTTTGGAGCCACACCTTCATTTCGAACAGGCTTAGCCGGCTTGCCTTTGGTTTCCATAGCTACTGGCTTTCCCTCCCAGGGTGTGTCCCACTGTCCTTTTGCCCCAGTCATCTACACACACGGGGAGAGAATTAAAACAAAAAGCGACTCAGAAAACCGACCCACAATTAATAATCTTAAATCTGTAGTGAGCACAAATATGTACAGCTACATTCAGAGAACTGCCTTCTAATTCTTGTCACTTCAAAGAGGCCACATCTGGAGTGGTGGAGGGCACAGCTGGTTTCCTGTCACCAGTGGGATGTGACCAGTCCTGCCCGTTCCTCTCCCATGTGCCAGGATTTCCTGCTGGCAGGAGCCAACGTGTCCAAGGGAATGAGGAACAGAGCACAGCTCTGGTTTGAATCACGATGTGGCTCAAACCTGTCACAGGGCCTAAGAACCATCCCAGAGCCTGCTAAGCCAGGCATAGTCAGCACGGGGCTTTTACACAAAAGAGGGAGTCTCTGCTGAGGAAAAATAATGCTTGAAAAGTGTATGACTTATTAAAAAATATCAGAGACGGGAGGGGAATCTTCAGGAAATTTCCAAAGCATGACAGGCATCACTTCCTCACTGGTATAAATTACAAAGCAGGATGGACTCCTAAAAAATTTATACCAAAACTTTCTTTAGAGGCAGACAATTAGTTCTTCTTTTCATAAGAAATTTTACATTGTTTTCAAAACAACAGCAACAAAAATGAGATATTAGTGACTTCAAGCTATATTAATTTTCACTTATCCTAAGGAAGTCTGGAAAGAAGATGACATTCAAACACTTAATACATTTTATTTCTTTAGGTTTAACTGTGCTCTGATGACATGCAGAATGTAAATACTGTGTAAAGCTGGTTTTAGTAAATAGAGCTGGGCACCCATACAGGATGCTGTATTTATGCCTGAGACACAGATACTGTATTCTCCTAAATTAAGGTCCTGCCACACCTCTGGACAAAGTATCTCTTCTTCTAATACAAAGTCACACATTACTGTATTTCAGATCCAGCACTGTGTATCTCCTGTTGTGCTGTTCTGCTCCACAGGGAATGGTGTCCCAATGAGAACTGCAGCTTCTGTGCCAGGGAAGCCCCTTCAAATTGCAATGGGAGTCTCCTCAAAGGTGAAGGAGTCCAGAGCAACCACAGACAGGGGATCAATGGCAATGTGTCTGACTGAGCCACCAAACTTTGGGGGGTCTGAGGGAGCCCTTACGTTGGCTGTAGAGAAACACTGTTACCCCTACAGGAGCTTTGTTTAAAATTACACGCCAAGAACAGAGCCAAGATGCTCCTGCTGATGAAATCAGGAATCACAAAAGACTTCACAGAGTGGCATGAGGGGGCTGAGGAAAGTCATAAAGCTTTCAGTAAAGACTAAAGTTGCTTGGTTTTGCCACACACAGAAATGTAAAAACTGACAATTTTGTGTGTGTGTGGCTGATTTGCTTACAACCTCTTGTCTGCATGAGATTTGGGGCATCTTACAGCACAGTGCTCATGGCCCACTCCACACACAGAGGATTCCTCTCCTCTACCTGGCTCCTTATTGTCACTAAACTGATCAGAATCTACGACCTTAGGCCTCAAAGAAATACCAATTTCTGCTGAAACAGTTAATAAGTTCAAGATTTTGAGTTCTGGAGGGAAGACAGAGGGACAAATAGAGATGAAAGTAGAATTAAAAAAACTGAAACCAGGTTAAAAGGTCCTTCTCGAAATTGTTTGAAGTGCATCAACAAAAAGCATCATCAGAGGCAAAATAAGAAAATCTTTATAAATGCAAATATTGTACCCATTTCTGCTGTACTGCAAGCCTATGAATTGCAAAGCTTTTTATTAAGCCAAATTCTAGATTCTTTTTGTTGTCTGTATCATCAGGTCACATTAAGCATGTAAAAATTAATCTTGCAAGAATTTTGCCCTCAGATGAGAGGAAAAAACCGCATTTTTTAAAAAAAACCCCAACACAATGTATCACAGAGAACTGTAATATGAGCCCAGTGGGTTATACCCTGGCAGAAGAATCCACCTCACCTGATTTTACTTGTCTACAGTTGTGCTAATTATTCTTACTCCTGTAGTCATTACAGATAATGCCCAAGTCCTGCCATGTAAGAGGCCCATCCTGGACTGGACATGCACCTTACAAAAGATTCCATTTCCCTCTGTTCACAGCACAACAAAGCCAAATGTTTTTCCACACTGTAATGTTTAAAGCCAGGTGAGAAGAATCTCACCTAAACCATTTTTCAGGAAAAAGGCATTCTTACTCTTGGTAGTGGATCCAGAACTCTTCAGGGTCTCTGCCCCCAAAGATGAGAGGTAACTGTGTTAGTTATACTGAACTGAAACAGAGTATTTCTAAACTCTTAATCTGCTTTTCCATCCAGTGAGATACTGACCTTCTGTTTCCAGCCTTCCTGGGGTGCAGGTGGGAAGGTGCATGGAACTCTTCCATGACTGAGGTGGTAGGGCAAAGGGAGGTTGGGATCCAGTGGCACCCAGGGGACTGAAAGAGTGGCAGGGACAGCAGGCAGATCACAATGAGCTTTGTGTAAGTTATAGGATGATCTCGTGCTCTTGTCAAGAGAACTCTTGTAAATTGAAACTGATGAATCTCCTGCAGCATGAGTCAATAAATAAGAGCCCTCCTGCAAACTAGAAAGATAAAAGTTCAAAATGAAAAGCAGTATTTACATATTTGTTTTTTCATTGGCTCTGGATAACAGCTATTGTGCTCTCCATGCAAAAGCAAAACATCGTCAGATATTTACTTATCAGCCCCTGCTTTATAAAAAGACTGTGGACAAGAAAGCATTAATTAAACCATATTGATACATACTAATTAATATGTCTACAATGTATTGATAATGTACTAATTTATCAACAATGCACAGACTGCCATCATATTCAACTCAACATGTAAGCATACACTGAAAACCATCCACACTGGGCAAGCTGTAATTCCTCAACCAGTGTCTTACAAAGCATAACACAGATGTGGACACAGATACGAAGAACAGACATTGTGCTTTCAACACAACCAGGATCAAACAGGTTTACAGGAAGGCAAATGTCAACCAACTGCCCATATCAAAAATCTTAATCACAAGTCATGAAGTTACAGAAATTACTAAGTGCAGGAAAACTCCTCTGTAATTTGAATTGAGAGACTTCACACTCAGTGCAAGAAACCTGCCTCACAAAAACACTAAAAAACACTTTCAGTCTGAAAGCCTTGAAGTAGCTAAATAAAGGAGCAGGAGAAAGGTTGCAATGTCCAGAGAAAAACATATGCTGTTAGAAGCCAAGCTAAGCAGAAGTGAAGATAAACAGCATTACTTCTACAAATTAAGCAAAAAGACTAATGCAAACCAGATGCCCAAATTCTACATGTCAGCTTATATATGTAATATTACAACTCACTCCTGCAAACTGTTTAACCAGCTCAGAAGAGTCCAGTCTCCTCTACTGAAAAACTGGTTCATAAAAATAAAGTTCTTGCTCTTTTGCATCATTTGTACAACCCTTGAAATGCCAAGCACATGATACAGTATTGCATCATGCTATGATAGACCTAAGAGAACTTGTAAAGTATTGCATGTATCTGCAGAAATAAAAATCAGAGTAGATAAGCATTGTACAGAAGAAACAGGATCAGCTGGGCAATGTAGCAAATAAATACAATTAACAAGAATAGAGCACTTACTCAGACACTTTCTTCAAAATGTGATGAAGTATATTTAATGAATTTGCAGGCCTGTGAAAGAAAAAAAATAGCAAAAGTAGTAGCTTGCAAGGCTTTTCAGGGTTTCAAATTCATTGCTAGAGAAACCTGCTAAAAATACTCACTTGATCAATCCAAGTTTTTCTCTTAAAGATTCTGGAGAAATTTTTTCTAGCATAATAAGCTTTGATGTAAAAGCATCAATATGTCCTGAAAAAAGAAATTCAATTAACAGACTAAAATTAAAAATGATCAAATGTGAAAGCATAATTTGCAGATCTAATGCATTGTTAAAAGAATAAAAAAATGTATTCTTTTAAAGCATAGGACAGTGAAATGTATTTATCAACGTTGCACATAACAGAGTACAGTGCACAGCTGCTTGAAGGACAGCCACCTGTAGCTGGACTCTCTTTGCAAACAAAGGAGATGCCCTGACTCCAGTAAATCTTGCATTTTGGGTGGTGTGGAATACATACCCTTATTTTGCCCTGGCCTTAATCTCCTCAGTCAGTTTGTATCTTCCTAAATTCCTCTGATCGTTGTCACTAAGCTTCCTCACTGCACAGATCATCAAAGTGGATCTTTTACAACAAATTTATTTTTGAGTTCAATACACTTGTTTTTCTATGCTGATATGTTACATGCACAATTGTGTTATTGGATTTTCTGGGGATTCTGACTTTAGTATCTTCATTTTTTCCCCCTCTCACCTGCAAAAATACAATTTACAACTCAGGCCTTGCTGATGGCAAATCGTTAAAGACCATTTGTCTTTGACAGAGAGAGGAGCAACCACTCAAAGCTGTCCCATCACGATTTAAAAGAAGGCTGCCAAGGAGAGTTGAGCCCACGTTTCACTTGGCAAGCATCAAAGACCACTAGCACAGCCTGCACATGGATGTGGTGACTGTTCCTTACCTCTCGTTCTCTCCTGTCGAGCTCTCCCAGAAATCTATTCTATTCCAGCTCCCCCGAGGAGGATGAGGAAAAGGCAGCAGAATAAAAGACAGCCTGCTCAGTGCAATTTACTGTCTTACTACAAAGCTGCTCTCTTAGGAAGTGTAAATGCTTCACTGCACAGTTCCAACTGCTAAACCAAAGCACTTCACATTCCAAGCTAAAGATTATGAGCAATTTATGTGTTGTGTAAGAAGACTAAGTAAGAACTCTCACTTTTCACAAAATAAATAAAAAAAATGCACTAGGACAACTGATTTATTTTAAACACTGCACATTTAATACTTTTCTTGATATGTATATTTTGTGCAAGACAAAGCAGCCAGATTTAATATTCTGCACTGCTGACTTGAGGAAAAGGGACTTGGAGTCATCATTAAAAAAAACAATTAAAAAAACCCCCTGTTTGAGTTCTGTATTCCTCATCAGCCTCTCCTCAAATCACAGCCTTCTCTATTTCTAAACTCACTGACAACGTAACTGGGGAAAAAAAATAATAATAAATATCTATTAACTAGTCCCACCTAACTTCTCTAACTGCATCTTATATTTGAGAAGTGACTGATTGAAAACACTTGACATTTAGTAAATTACCGATACAGTAGCACACAGAGTTTTTTCCAAGCCATTCTTCAACTAATCTTAATTTAAAGGCCAGCATTATCCTATTCAAGTGAATGTAAACTATTCTTGCAGAAAGTTTTGCTTAGGGCCTTAATTCAAACAAGTGAATAATGGTCAGGGTAAAATGCTCCCAATAATCAGCAAAGCTTATCACAACTTTATTTACTGCTTAGACCAAGTGCAAGTGCCTTATTTGGGAAACTTGTCACAGAGATTAGTCCCTTTTCAGATGCAGGATTTCCTATCTGAGCAGCAAGAGGCCTTAAACCAACAACCAGCAAGGTGCTCTAACAGCAAGAGGAAGACAGCAAGACAGCGCTCCGAGGTTCTTTGATGATAACATCTCTGCTTTTGGGCAAACCACCAGTACCTTCTTTAAGAACATACAAAATTCAACTTAACATCACCCCTTGCAGGTTGTGCAGGAGGCCCTGGTTACCCTGGGGTTGTGTCCCATCTCTGAGCTGGCAGCCCTGCTGAGTCACCACGGCGAGCTGAGATTCCTCCCTGCGTCACAGACAACACTGAGGAGCGCAGGACAATTACAGGGCAGAGACCAAGGTCCACAGAACTTCCTATCCACTCTTATTTGGCAATGCAAAAGATGGTGGAGACAGTGAATTAAGCCTTTTCGAGATAAAAAACGTTTAAGCAAGTCAACACTGCATGCTCAGCACTTCAAAATTAGAGGCTGAAGATGCAACTGTCTCGGAACTGCCAGAGCCAGAATGTTCAGGAGGTCCTGTGTTAGGAATGGTAAGATGCCCATTTTCAGACAGCTGTTCCACACTTCCACACTCATGCTGGGGGGTAAATTTACAAAGAGCAGTAAATCTAGAGCTTTGCAAGTAGTTTGCTTTAAAAATTCCTTTATCATAGAACAAAATATTTCACTTAAAATAATTCAAATTACAGCATTGTGTCAGAAGTCAAAGTGTAGGCCTTTCTGCTGACACCGAACACACGACAGCAGCAGTCACACTTCTGTGCATCAGATTAATGACAGAGAATGAGATATTCACCCCACTAAGAAGCTGTCCATGATACAGGGATATTATCACCCTTAAACAATTGTCCCTGGAATTTCAGGACAAAGCTTTCTGATGCAAAGAGCCCTGAGTAAACCTGGATATTTCCAACACTGCATTTCTTCACACCTCCTATAGGAAAATAGACTGAAAGGCAGAATTTCATAGCTGCCTTGCAAATATTTCTCACTGAGAGCAGAAAGAATCCCTAAGTATCATATGATAACAGTTTCCTATTGAAGGCTGTGGTGGATGCTCTTTCACAGAATGGATATTTACTTCCATGCATTTTTTTTATCTACCTCTACTAGAAACCACACAGCAGTACCAAAAATCTGCAGTCCCCAATTTATCCACCTGAACAAATCCAGTATTCTGTCAGTATCAAAAGCTGGAAACATGCTGAGAGTTTGGCTCTGTATTTGTAGCAGTTTTTCCCCCCAGGCTGGGAGTACAAATCTGCTGTTCAGGGCAGTGCCAGCCCCCAGTAATGCTGTGCCTCCTCAGAGCCCAGGGAAGGAGAACTCCTGTGGATCCCAGGGTTTGCTGCTGGGAAAAGCGTATCCAAGGGCTGACAAACAAACATCGCTGCAATAACCACCAGGGTTTCTCAATCCCATTGGTGTTTTCTCCCAGACACACAAACAGAGTGTGCTGGAGGCCAGGCCACTCAGCCTGCCAGCCCAGGGCCCCGTGCCCTTCCCACAGCAGGCACCCAGGGAGGGGACACTGAGGAAAGCTCTGTGTGGAACAGCCCTGCACTGCCAGCCTCCTTTCTCCTGCACTCCCGGGAGCCTCTGGGAAAAGGGGTGTTGGCTGGATGAGCTGTCTGCAACCTCCTGCCAAGCCCTACCTCAGGTATCCTGTGGCTGATGGGAGATTAGATAGACATCCACTGCTCACTCTGTGTACTCAGCAAACACATGAGCCCTCTCCCTGCAGTTTCATATTTCCTCCCACTGCTTGTGACTCGGGAAACGTTAATAAAAATGTTGATAACATTTTCAACAGGGAGCCAAATTGCAGTACAATTCAATGTACCAGTCTGCTTGTTAAATAAACAGAGAAGAAATGCTTCTCTATTGCACATTAAGATATAGTTAGAAATGGAGAACTGTACAGAATTAGCTCTTTGTGAGGATTTTTTTTAGGGAAGGGAAAAACCACAGCAAATATTGCTTCTCAAGTTTAAAATTAGAAACATCATTTCCATTAAGTACAAAGAGCAGACAAAGATGGAATCAGCAAAACTACTACCTCAAATACGTCAGATTTCACATAACCCTTATAATTCTATGGTAGGAAACAAAGTTTGTCTGTAAAAATTACAAAGCTGAAGCTAGCATTTTTAAAATAGCATTCTGATGTCAGCCAACAACAGCAGAAGTGTAATACAGGGCATCAGTGGAAAGGTTAGGCAACCCCAGGCCACAACTGCTGCCATAACAACCCTACAAACCAGGCCTTCTCCTGCAACAAGAATGTGAGGCAGTCCCACTGCATGATGTTCATTCACTGGACAAACAGCACTGCCCTCACTCTGGAGCTCATGCCAAGCATATTCTAAATATCAACCAACCACTAAGCTGCAAATTTTCCCTTTTAAAATCGTATGAATTACAAGGTAATTGGTATCAGAAAGCTCTCCATATATTAAAAGGGTTGGTAAAAAAATCTGGCCACACTCTTAACATGCATTTTTAATTTCTCTACAGAACATATATCCTAACAGACATAAAAACCCTCCTGATGTTTAAAATGTCTTTGAAGAAACACAAACACAGCATTTTCTACACGACACTTGTTAATGAAACTTTCCTTATAACACTGCATTTCTAACGTGTTTGACTTATGCCATTTTGAATAAGTGGCCTTACAAGCAGATCTTTCTGCTAACATTTCCACACTTTTAATCCCTGCTTTATTGTCTTTTGATTTTCTGTGCTCAGGATAACAACTGTCATCTCTTCTCCACAAGATTTGTAGTTTCCTGATTTATTCTCACTGAATATATGTTGCTGCTAATTCAGAGATTCTATGCCATTATCTCCTGTTTCCATCTACAAAGACCATCTCTTTGACAGGGATGTTTCAAGTCATATCATATATTAGCAAATTAAGTGTCATGGATCAGTTAGAGATGGACAATGGGAAACTTGGAAAGCGTATCTCAGTAAAATCCTCCAGCATTCAGAGCCCCTGAGGAACAGCACAGCTATGCAAAGAAGCTCTCAGTACCACTGTGCTGTGCATTTTCTGTTTCCTATTAGGAGTTTCATTTCTTCCAAGCCAGAAAATTATTTCCAGAACCTTAGATATGAGACACTGGTAAGCTGTTTCCAAAGAATGTCATTTCTCTTGTTGCTGAATGACAGAATTTGGCTGAGCCCTATCCTGCTTGGTTTTCCTCAGATCTTGTATCTTACTTGTCCACATATTATCAGTGCAAAACCAACAACATTATCTCCTGTTCTCAATGAAAAATAAGTAACATTTGGCCTTTTCCCATACTGCAAGCTGAAAGGCCAAAGAATCAGTATCCTCTGAGCCACACACCTCATCTTCTGTTCATCTTCTATTTTGGTATGCAATAACAAATTTATTTATAATGATTTCACAAAATGGTAAGATATATTTACAGCTCATTTCATCAAGAACTATTTTTCCACTCCTATGATAATTCATTATGCATGAGTAAAAAACCCAAATCCTAAAAAGTTACCCCCAAAACCCAAAGATACTTTAGGTCAGGAATATTACTAACTTTAGAGAACTGAATTCACACTACAAATACATTTGTCTTTGAGAGAAGAATAAATGCAGTTTTGGAAAACAAAAATTAACAGATGCTATGTATCTAAAAAAAAAGGTGGAATATCCTCATTCACCCTCTAAATTAAATTTTAAACAAAGCACATACTTAAGATAAAAGTGAAAAACAAAAAGTTAAAATAAATAAGGACATATAGACTATGCCTTTAATAAATATGGTTCTCTTCTGTTATTCTACAGATAGTCACACATTTTCTTAGGAAAAAATCAACACATGAACTTACCAATATAAAACAAGCATTCAGAATGTAACATACTCTCTGTCCACAACTGACAGACTTCACTTTCTGTAAGAGCTTCCACACCATAGTAGGCTTGGTATTCCAGTTTGGGCAGGAGGAATATGGGAGTAAGCTGCAAAAGAGAAGATGCAAGAAAAACCTGCAATTGCTGTCCAAAACCGTCCACAATTTAACTACATTTTGTAGTCTGTAACAGTCACAGTCCTCTACCATAGCTGAAAAAACAAAGACATTTCACAGATTTTGTGTGAAAGCCACAGTGCAACCCTGGAGTCCAAAGATTGTGTTACAAAGAGGATGAACTACACAAACCCACCCCGCCCCCCCAAATAATAATGAAAAAGGCCTAGGCAAGCTTTTCCAAATAATAAAATTCTACCACCAAGTAATTTTTCCATGCAACTACATCAATTTGAAGTTCACACTTCTGTGCTCTACTGCCCTCTGCAGAAACTTAAGAAAAAATACATTGTATTTCTGATTTGCTTACTGTTAGTGGAATCCTGTCACTTATTTCTCTTGTCAGAATCTCACTTGAAATTAGAACCTAATGCTTGGACTCTCATTTGAAATCAGAGACTAACCTTTGTGTGTTAACAGTGACAGAGAAAACCTAAGCCTTTTCTCACTGACAAACCACACCTTAAATTCAGCAGAAATTTGAAAAACAAAAAAATAAACAAGCATTCAGTTTCCAAATAACAAACTAAGCAGGCATTTATGAGCAGTGGATCCATAGCAAAGAGATGGCATTTCTTCAGAAGATTCTGAGCACAGAATCTTGGTAAGTATTCAGAGCTGCAAGGATCTATTTCCATTCCAACAAAGCATGAACAGCTCACAATGCCCTGCCTGCTGTAATTCTGGAATCCTCAGGAGGGACATACCACATCAGACTTGCTGAATGACTCAGAGGACTCTTGACAAAATAATAAATTACTGAGCATTACAGAATAAGCTTCCCTTCTCCTGATGTTACACGAATATTTCCATTAGAATTGCATTTAAACAATTTTATTCCTAAGATGTACACCACAGTATTTTCAAGCAGAGTGAATAGGATCTCCTTATCTTTGTGTCCTCTGTCATTCATTTTATCTCCTATTTCTCTGCTTAACTAGGCATAATAGCAAGGCTGAATCTTGCTTGAAGTATTTAAGATCATGAACATTCTCAAAGCCTTGACCCAAACTCCTAATTATTGCATTAATTTTTAAGAGTAGCTCAAACTGACATGAATGTACCTGAGTATTATTACCTGTGCATATTACTGTAGTAAAACCCAGAGAATCACACTTGCTTATCTTCTAATCAAGCAGCTTAAAAAAAATCACAAGTTATTTTTCCCTCTCTTCCTACAGCAAATATTTACTTCAAGAAAACACAAACTGTAAACTCACAATAAAATGTACTGAGTGAAAGCACGAATGCTATAAAGGACCAGGAATCCCAGAGATGTCAGTTCAGCACAACTGCCTAAAAAAACCCAACCCCATAAAAGCTAAAAGCAGTGTCTGTACCTTTTGGGCTTTTTTCTTTTTCTGGTATCGTGGCAGTGCCTTCACTTTTTGCACCCTGCAGCGCACGAGGAGCAGCAGCTCGTTGAGACTGAACAGCTTGTACACAACGTTGCCTTCCTGAGGAGCCTCGTACTCCGAAGGGTCTTCCTCAAGCAGCTGAAGTTCACTTGGCAGCTTTCCTATGGAAACCAAATAATGCAGAAAAACTGCCTTTATTTTGGTACATTTTTTACCACAAAGCTGAGGAGCTTTTTCCCTTTGCAGTATGGTTTTTGGTTGGTTGGTTGGTTGTTTTTGGGTTTTTTTTTGCCTAGAATCTGTTTTGCTTCCTAAGATTTTTAGATGAAAACTATTTCATTAGGCACAAAAAAATCACTTATGCATTAAACTAAAATTAAAAATAATTACATTTGCAAAGTGTCCACCTAATTAGTGTATTTTTAAATAATCCCACATCATTAGATTTCTCATACAAATAGAGCTGGGACTCCACTCTCATATAAGAGTAGCTCAAAAGCAGCTTTTTAAGTCACAGTCACTCAGCACAAAGGAGAGAAAAATTTTCTTTACACTGAATGCCTCCATTCACCAGTCACTGGAGTAACTCAAGTCTCAGGTCTGGACAGCAGCAAACCCCTCTGCACCACACGGAATTTGCTTCAATTTTGACAGCAGTGTACTCAAAAGAGATGCTGTTGGCTCTCCCAGTGCTTTGAGGTACATTAACAAACATCCCTTACAGATATTTTAACAAAACATTTAAAATTAACAGACTAGACTCCAACTTAAGATTATTTACTGAAAATTTATCCAGTTCCTAGTTTTTTTTTGTCCTGTAGAAATGTGGACATACATGTCAAAACTACCCCTGCAAATAGGTATTGCTGCAGTGCTACACACATGTACATTTAACATTAACTTTAGAGTTTATGTGCATCTTTGAATATGTTCTGAAATGTAAACTGTGTGAGGTATTACCATCCAAGGCACTGGAAGAAATTTTTCTGTTAGTAAAACATAACTCTGGCTTTCTGCAAAACAAGACATGCAAAGAGGTCTCTCAGCTTGTTGCAGAGCTTTCAAACTGGACAGTTGTGCTTCCTGTTCTTACACAGTCACTCTTCAGAACATCAGCATATTGGTTTCACTATCTCTACTAAAACAATCAATATTTCTATTACCAAATACCTGAATTCCAGACTATCCTTTTATGAGACAGCATATCATGCTGCTCAACCCCTCAAATCCAGGGAGGAAAAATGGTCTTTGGATGACTACTAAAATTCAGTTAAATCAACAAAAATGTAGGAAGTGATAATTTCAACTAAATTGGTTGTGTTAATCTACAGATTAATAAGTAATTAAGATTAATTCCCACATGCTCAAATGCACAGCTAGTCAGAGAACACCAAACATGTTTTCCCCCCAAAAAGCATGGATTCACTGGAATTAAATATTTGAGCAGAGGATCTGTCCTGATGCAAAGCTGCCTGGTTTCCTGTCCATCCAGCCAACACAATAAAGTGCTTCTAACCCCAGCTGTGCAGAGCTCAGAGGTAACTCAGGCATGTGAGACAACCCTCCAAGGCCATGGTCCCTGGGATCTCCAAGACTTCCTAGCTCTTGGCTGTGGCCTTCAGGCAGTACAGACTCAACATGCAGCTAAATGCCTGAAAACTCAGAGGGGTGGCTTGCATTGAGTCCCCACTGGCCCTCTGGGACAGGCTACTGGGAACTAAGACAGCAACTGAAACACCAGGCTCAACACTTAAGACATGCAAATTTCTACTTTTCTTTCAAGTTTTAATTGCATAATTTATTTTTATTCTACTAAAAAGTAAAGGAGTTCCACTTTTGATTGACAAGGATCTATTTTTGCAGACCAGACTACTCAAATATTTACTTAACTTCACCACCAAATGATTTCTTTTCCTTGCTTAAAAATCTTGTGTATAACAACTTCTTCTTTCCCTACAGTAAAACAGTATTTCACATTCACCTCTGTGGACAAACAGCTCCCAAAATGTTCCCTTATGTGTGCAAGACAGGAATTACCAGCACATTCTCTGTGGGAGAATTGAAGTCTCATCTCTAAACAAATGTAACAGATGCTCTATTACATTCTTCAGATGAAGGAGTTAAAATGTTTTACTGTCAGATTTTATCAAAAATTTGACATTTTCCTCCTTACACAACAAACACACTTACTTACTCTTTGGCACTCCCTCAAAAAGCCAAGTCCAGGTATTTCTAGAGGAGCTGCTGGGATTGGAGGCTGGGGCTGCCACAGTGTCTGTGCTGGAGGCCACCACTGCTTTTGGGGACTGAGGCCCCTGTGCTGGCACAGCATTACAAGTGTCAGAGCTCACCACTGGCTCGGGACCTTTGGGGGAAGGTGACTTGAGAAGTTCAGTTTGCATTTTCAGAATCTGTCCGACAGGATCCAGCTCCTTGGATAACTTCCTGGGAGGTTTCCTGGAGGCTTTTTTCCCCAGATCCACGGCATCTGGGCCCTCAGTCACGCTCACTGAAGGGCTCTGGGTGGGAGAAGGAGATCTGGCAGTGCCTGCTGGGCTACCAGAGACAGTGGCTGGTACAGCTGGGTTGCAACCATCAGTGTTTTTACATTCTGAATCAATTATCAAACGTTCTTCATCCGTGTCACTACTGCAGAGAAAAGGGAGAGCCTCACTTCTGTGTGCAGCCTCAGACTCTTTCCTGTGGCCAACTGCACTAGACAGAGGCGTCAGTTTTGTTTCACAGTCCAGCACTTCTTCAGTCACCACATCCTGTGTGTTGCTCAGTGCCACCTCCACTGACCTGCAGCCTTCAGAAGGGGGATTTTCTTCAGGCCTGAAGGATGGAACAACATCTAATGATGGAAGCTGCACGCTGGCACATGCTGAAACTTCCTGCTCGGAAAGGGTGTTCTTTCCTTCTTCATCTCCACTGTCTATGGGGCATGTATTTCTTCCCCCAATTTTCAGGCCATCAGATAAAACTTGAGCAGTGTTACAAACTGTAGGAAAAGTACTTTCCATTTTAGAAGTTCTTGAGAGCTTGGCAGATGCTCCAAAAGTTTCCAGTTCTGTAACATCATCATCAAAGTCCATCCCTGTGTCATCGGGAAGGGGAATCTTCCTGCACTGGTAAGTATCAGAAGACACCTTAACACAGGGATGAAACAGTAACAGTGTTTAAAAAAATAACACTAAAACAAATCAGAAACAGAATTTGTGAGCTACAAAGTAGACACTGTCAAGTTGAAAACATAAAAAATGTTCTAGTATCCAAATTTTGACTGTTGGGAAAGAAGGGCGGTAATTGAACAAATTTTCCTGTTCAACGTGGAATATCTTGAGTTCTAAGAGTTGAAAGGCCTTTCCAAAGAGAAATAAAGCATTTTCTCCACTGAAGTAAACTGATCAAAATACATTTTAATGAAGTAAACATTAAAGCTGAGATGCCCATGTAGAAGGAACACTTAAAGAACTAGACAGACATTTTCTAACAGGGTCCATAACTCAGCAGTAGAAAAACTATCAACAGAAACCCTACATTTTCCTTCACTATCACAGAAAAAGCAACTTAGAAATTACAACACAGGTTCTTGGGTTTGTTTGCTTTTAAAAATAGGAAAACCTACATACATCCCACTGAAACAGATTGTCCTCGGCTGGTTTGTCCATCCACACATCAGAAACTGAAACGTAAGAAGTTTTAGTTGCTAGGAAATCCATTGGAATTTCATGGAAGAGCTGATTCCTCTCTCTTGTTGTCATTTCTTTTCTCAGCAGAGGTGAATCAACATAAACCACTTTAGCTGGTTTGCTACCTTTTCAAGAACAAAAAGAGATTGAGCACATATTAAATGAAAGGAAGAAAGACTTTTATATAATTTAAATAATAAATCTTTCAACTTCCAATTTTGGTCAAATCCATCCCACATACACCCCAGAAGAAATGAAATAAGATCCTCTCGTTCACTAACAACAGAAGATAAAAGTACATCCAAGTACAGTGTGAATTATCATGATCCTGCAGCAGCAACACACACCACACTAACAGCTGATCATATTTCAAATGCAATTCTAAACAGAGAATTTGTTAAACATGAATTTAGGATTCATCACTTCTCATACTGTATTTTATCATCAAATGTTTTCTGTTTTCCCAAAAGACCTCTTTTTCTTCCTTGGATGAAATTCCATTTTTATTTTTGAAGTCTCATTGTCCAGAAGTGATGGCTGCAGCTTGTTTTAATTCAAATCAGTACCTGTGTATGGGCTCTGCTGTCCCACTCTTTTATTTACACCTGAACACACCTGCACAGGAATCACCCAAAAATGACTGTGATTCCCTGCCCAGCATTACACAGACAGTAAAGCACATGGGGAACTGTAATGCTGACACAAAAGGAATCAGACATACCTTTACTGATAAACTAATTTAATTTCATGTGCGAAAGTGCAGGATTTATAAACTTTGCAGATGCCTTATTTACTATCTAGAAGTCTGTTCCAGGCATCTGTGTGACAGGCACACAAGACCTTTCCAGAAAAACAAACCAAACACTCATAATGAATGAACCCTGTGTGTTAAAAAAAATAAACAAAAAAAAAGGGTACCAGGAGAGGTTTACTGAAGGAGTGCTTGGCAACTAACATAAAGCATTCAGATGAGTTGTCACTCTATTAAAAATATTTTTGTTGCAATTGGGAAAAGGTTCTCCATGGATCTTCATTACTTTTTTACTATTCTGTGATGTAAACAGATCCTTTCAATTCCAGAAAACGTCTGCTCTTTGCTTCTTCATAAACTTCCAGAATATTTCTTTTTTTGGCTTATTGAAATTGATAATTTTAACAGCTTCGTGCAGTTGATTTCTTTCCAAGGATCACAACTTACAGTTTTGAAAAGCAAAAGGATATTTAACTGTTTTTTTGTTTGGGTTTGTTTTTTCCCCATAGCTGTATATCCAAATTCAATGTTTATGGTGATAACTGTAGAGGTTGGTACTATTTTCAGTAATAAGGTGTAGAAAACTATATAAAGTGACTCTGGATCAGCTTTCCAGCTTTTTTGGACAAAGCCCCAACTTTTGTAACAAAAACATACCATACCTGCAACAGTGATCATTTTAACACAAACTGGAATTTCCCATTGTTCCTTGTAGTTTAGTCCATGATTATTCAGTAAAGTAAATAATGATTGATTACTTAAAACAACTTGAGGACAGTATTTCAAAGCAAGTTTTTCTGCATTTGAATCTGAACTAATATCCTAAACAGAAGGAAAAAAAAATTATTTCTTTTAAAGTTTTTGTTTTTTTAAGAAATACACACATTTAAATTTACAAGAAAAACTCCAAATCCAAACAAACGTGGATGAACATGCCCCCACAAAGTCCAAATACCACCACAGTGGCTGGAGTCAGAATGAAATGAAAAAGCAAAAATCTTATGCAATCACATTGCAGCATGAGAAAATGTATTTTCTTAACTTGTATTTTCTGTTCATTTCTATGCATTTGAACTTCTAGGTTGAACAGGAATTTAGATGATCATGAAATAAAGGAGTGTAATTAAGAAAAAAATTCCAAACCAGATGAACTCACAAATATATATTACAGATCTTCTTATGTAATAGCAAAATAAAGACACATGACATTAAAGTAGGGTTAAAACTGTACACTCATTTCAATACCAACTGCATATAAAGAACCTTAAAACAAATATAAAGACATGAAAGGATACAAATTCAAAACTGAAACGATAAAACTGTTATACATTTCCATGAAGAAAGGAGGTTGGGAATGCTCATGAGTGGAGGAACACCACCAAGGCCTAAGAAATCCTGGCAGCCCAGGAGCACCAAGGCCACGAGAGAAGTAAGAAAAACCAAGCTGTGTTCTGTTCTTCTGCCACTTGAGGCACGATCATGTTCTGTTCACAGCTATAACAGCTACTGAGGCACAGACCATTCACCTGCATCACCTCTGCCCCTTTCTTCAGAAAAAATGCCTTGGAAATCACAGTGCTTCTGCTGAAAGTTTGGGTTTTGAAATGTGTACAAATTCCTTAAAGTAGCTGATAACAAATTATCTGGAACAAACAGTCAAAAAATCTGTTCTACTGAATGAAGAACTCATTGATTTTTGCAGGGGAAGAACACAAACAAACATTAGCTATTTAATGGTAAGGTGGAATGGAATCTAAAAATTGTTCCAACACACAAGAAGGATCAAATTGCACTTTTGTACAAAATCTGCCTTCAAAATGACAATAAAAAGGTTACTTACACTGTGCATAATCTGAGCCTTTTTTTCTGGAGTTATAATAGATGTCACAGTTTTATAATCTGTGGGCAGCTGAACAGGCATGGCAGGGAAATCTGTTTTACCACGTCTTGCTGTACCCTTGGAGAGATCAAACAGTATCAGAAAACTGATTTCTCATGAGGAAAAATACTAACAATTTATGCAGGTGCATTGTAAAGTTGTGTTATATGAAAAAATATACTATTAATGTAATCTTTTTATGGTAAACATACAGTGAAAGGTGTTAGCAGCTTTATTACTTTAATAATAATTTTAATTATCAATTATAACCTCTAATGCAAGCACTGGATAATAGTTGCAAAAATCCCAAATCCTTGAGTAACACAATCCTGATGTAATTCTACTTATTTGAAAAAAACCCCAAACCAATATGTATACATGAGATATTACCATTACAAGAAGATTTTTTTCTAGCCTGAAGGTCAACTGTGTATGAAACTTTCCTCCCATGATACTCATGATCTCCTGGAGTGTGTAGAACTCTGGGTACTTTTGCACATGTCCAATACATGCACGTAGCAATTCCTAACATAAAAAGAAAAATACTTTATGCATTTGTATCTTTCATAAGAATCTAATTTTGAAAAGTTTTTTTCTGCCATTGCACGTTGCATTTTAAGAACTTGCAGATACCATTACAGATCTATAATACTCTTACAATCACTGGCATCAGAACAGAAATATTTAATTCTTAATTCTTCTCAGCCCTCCACAGGCAAGGCTAACAATGTATGCACGCAGGCTCAGTACAATTACTAAAACCAAAGTTTAGTAGAGTTTGAACTGTGCTAAACCAAGTAATTCCTCTGTTCAGTTTATTTATCTTGCCTTCTAGAGGAACGAGTATTTTTCTGTGTTACCACCCAGCTCACACCAGGCCTAGGTAAAAGTCACAAAGGTAAGGACACTGGCTGATTCAATTTGTGTTGAAACTCACTATCATGCCAACTCTACATAATTTTTTGTATGTGAATTAAGTATTTAAGATATTTTGGTTTTATTTAGTAACTAGAATGAATTATTTCTGCTAGTATTGTTTAAAGCTAAATATGTGGCTCTATTTCATTTTTAGCTCCGGGTATGAACCTTACAATAAATGAGACTTTGAGTTTGGAGACACATTCTGTGACCAGATGACAAGATGACTTTGAAAAACAGACACAAGATATAAAACTGCAAAACCAATCCCAATTTTTAGGGAAAAATAAAAAAAACACAAACCAAGATTTTTGCCTTCACAGGTGCTCGAACTGTATATTAACCCATGGATGGGAAAGTTTAATGAACCTGGATCCTGGAATTCTTTTTCCAAAATGTGCTATAAACCCAAGAATGATACATGAAGTTTGATGTTAGAATCATCAGAGTGGATGTTTAACACAGCATGAATCTGAAGATGATGATGATTAAACCTGTGTCACCTCTGATTACAGTGCCTTTGTAACATGCTGTGGAGGAAAGCTGACCATTGTGTCCAGTGGTGCACATGCAGGAGCAACTCGTTAATGTCAATGCACACTTAAAATGCAGCTCCTCCCTTCCCATGCACAAAGACATGATTCATTTATCATGATTTATTTATGACTCAATATTTTACACTGTTAATTCAGTGACTTCAGAGTGTAAGGGAAATGCTGACTCCCCACACCTCATCCCACCATGGAATCAGCACATCCCATGAGCAGTCTCTGCGTGTCTCAGTCACAACTCCAGGACGATTCCTTAGGAAGAGATGGAATTACACACGGCACTGGGGGTTACCTCAGTATAACACAGTGCGTCTTCAGAGATGGCATCGTAATCCTGGGCACAGCTTTTTGCAGCGTTTTGGGCAAATTTCATAAATTCTGCAATTTCGTTGTTTACTACTTCTTTCATTTGCTGGGGAAAGGAAGAATTTATTTTTAGACAGAATAAAATCCTCTACACTAGGTGTGTCAGCAGCAAAATATCCAGAGAGGTAGTACAGGTGATGGTAGGAGGGAGGGCAGAAATTCCACTTGCTGCTCAATTTGGCAAATGCTCGGCGTTTCACCTCTTGCAAAAAAAATGCTTGCAAGGCCCATTTCCTTAAAAATATCCCAAAATATATCAACAAAACACCACCCCCCAAACAAACAGCGAGCTTCTTTTGACATGGTGGTTTACACAAAGAAAGGTTGCAAGACGTGGTTGATGGAGTTTACAAGACAAAGCCACAAAGAGAGCTGAGCTCTGACTTCATGAGACATTATAACAAAAGTAGCAACAACACAGTAGATACTGATGGGCCTGGGAATGACATTCCCACTGCTACAGCACAAAATAAAGGAATTAGGGTTCTATGACAAATGAATTATGTCAAATTGAATTTAAAACCAATTTTCCTTTATTCTTTTTAACAAAAAAATTGTTTGACTCCCTCTGTGATGTTGTGTGTACATAGCTGTGCACTTACCAAATAAGTGAACAGTTCCCTCTGACTTGCTGGGTTAACTTGAAAATGGTTTGGTTTTTTCGAGTACTTAGTCATCAGGTATAAGTATGTTTTCTGCTCCTTCTCAGACAGACAAGAGGTAAATGGATAGGGGAGCCTCGGTTCTGGAAAAGGATGATCATCAGCTGTGCTTTTAGGCTCCACTTCAGCTGGATCTGCAGCCTGCACCTTACAAGTCTGCCTGTGTTCTGAAGAGTTTGCTGGGGCTTCCACATTTTTCTTTGTCTCTCTGAAAGAAAAGCAACAAACAATCAGCACTTTTCACATAAATAACTAATATTTGTCAGAATTAATAAAGGCAGTCATGCAAGCCTAAACTTCAAATCCAGCACAATGCCCTGAGAGACACTGTGCTATTCCAATCCTAGCCTGTGTCAGAGGGATTTTCTTAGTCTGAAACCTGGACAATTGGCCTAGCCCTTAGTACCAGCAGAAGGATTGCCACAGGTTTAAAAATAGAAGAAAAAAAAGTAGTGTTTTTTTTCTCCTTAAACAAAATGGTGTCCGTATTAGTCTGTATACCCAATATTGAAATAACAAGCTAAATATGAAATAGATTCCTTGCTCTGGCAACACCCATCATTAATGAAAAGCAAAAGAATCTCCACATTCCATCATTCACTGACAGCTGGTGTTCAGAAGCAATCTGCACTCAGAAAGGTCAAACTTACAAGTCAGTTATGGTAGTAAAGGAGAAAGGCTTTTTCTAGTTAAGTCTTTGTCTCATTGTAAAAGAAGAAAATTTAAACTGCTCCACTGTAACAATAGGAATTCCAGATTTCAATGAAAAAATTCTTACAGAGGACACAAGAGTTTCATTTTCTACTCTAAACAATGCTGGAATGAGTCACTAAAAATATTATTAGGCTAGGGCAAGGGGCATAGCTGCCCTAACAACAACAAATAAGCGACATAAAGCTGGTTCTTAAAACAACTCCAGTACATGAAGGCCAACTAGCTTAGCCCTGGCCTATTTAAAATAATTGTGCTTAAGAGAGAAAATATTTAAGGCTAACAAAATGAACATTAACTGCTGATCTTGGGAAAAGCATATTTTTAAGACACTATTTCAGCAATAGCAAACATCTTGGGTGTCATTCAAACCCAGCAGTATCACATCCACAGCTCTTAATAACACTTCACAGCTGTCTCTCTGCATAGGGGGATGTGTCCATCCTCGTGGCACAAACTGGCAAATTTAATTAAGCTGTAGCAGCGACAAGATGCTGACTCAGATATGCCAATGTAGGAACATCAAGAAATTCTAGCAGCTTAAATTGGCTATATTCAGCACTGAATGAAATGGCAGCACATCAGGATCATTTCAGTATGCAGTGCTGTCACAGTCTTCATCGGGGTGCAAACCAAAATAATCTGACAGAGCTTTTCTGTCCATATTTACAGCATTATACTTTATTTGAGCTGACGGCTTCAATTTTCCCCCTTCATTTTATCAGCAACCTGCCTTCACAGCTTCTAGACCAAGATTTAGGTAAATATCTATCAGAAACCCCAACATAAAAATTGGCAAATTTCCTCCAGCTTTTACTTTCACATTTGTTCCAACAGGTTTAATTTCTCTTTCCCCAGACTGTGGCCATACAAGCCAGCTCCATCAATTCCTGGTTTTTTCCAGCTGCAGCCCCTCTGGCCTCTCCTGGCTGTAAAGCCCACTTGAACCACACACAGCTCAGCACAATCCCACTCGAGTGTCTACTCCAGAAACTCTTCAAAGGAAGAATCCTGCAGTAGTATCAGGCATACCAGCAGCAAGCTGTAAGCGCTGTGCTCATCTCTTGCCAGTTCCAAGAACAGCTGCTCCAACAGAGATGAACCAGAAAAGCATTCTCTAGCTGAAGATGTGGGATAGAACTATGTGATGTAACAGGTATTCCCCTCTCACTGTCAGTTCATAAAAAATACAGCAATTTCCCTTTTGCACAAGTTATTTCCCCCCATGCTGAACTCCCCACTTGGAGCTCTGTGGTCTCCCCTCCACATTCCTCGTGGTGTGACTGTTCATGCACCAGGAGATACATGAACCTCCCTACCAGCCTAACAACTTCTTAAAAAAACCCAGTGGTCTAAATACAGACCCCAAAGGCTGAAATCCAGCAGCACCAGACAGGCTTTTCACTGTGTGGAATAAACATTGATTCTACTTCCTTAAGAAAAAGGACATAAAATCTGCAAAAGCAACACTGCCTGTACCACCTGTTCACACAGCTTCACTTCCCAGTCTTCAGCTAACACTCTGCAGTTTCTTCCTTAGTCAAGGAACTAATTGTACCTCTGCTCACCTAAGACACTGCTGGGTTTATGAAAGCAATGTTGGCTACTTCTAAAAGACACAAGTAAAAGGGATCTCAGTGTACAGTGCTGTCACCCTCCTACAAACTGAGAAGCCAGAGACATAGCAAGGCCTGAACTTCCAGAAAGCATTAGGTCTGGTTCGTGGCTTACAGGACCCTAACCTGTTAAGAGTGGGGGTCAAACTTCATCCCTCTTTGGGATGGAAATCAAAAAGCAAGCACCACCTGCAAAAAATAACCCAGCTTCTATCCCAAAACCCCCAAAAGAGCACAAAGTGGTAATACAATATACCTTCTCGATAAATGCCACAGTTCAGACAGGCTCGGAGACAAGGAATATTTCTCATAAAGCTCATGTGAGAAAAATACTTCTTTGCCATTTTTTGGTGAAATATCCCTAATAAAAATAAAAACAACAAACAAAACATTGCGATAAAAAAAATTTAAAGGCCACACCTGCCCCTGAGAACCAAAGCCCAGAATCACTTATAAAATAAAAGAGGTCACCTCCACAGTGTTTCCTGACTTCCTCTTTATGGAACTCACTACGTACCAATTCCTTCTGGCTTAAACAGTAAAACACAAGTTCTTCACAGTACAAAAGAACAACTTCATTAATAGAAGATATAAATTCTCTAGTGAGAGGTACCAATGGAGTCACACACTTTCATTGATGAAACCCAAACTTCGGGTTGAACTTCCTGGCATTTTTGTGAAAGATACAATGTTTTATTTTGGGGTTTTTTAGAAAAGATATGTTATTGCCTTCTACAGTGATCTTACCTTCTACACTATCTTGTTTTGGTTTTAATGTAGCCCTCCCAGCGTGCAGGGTTTATACAACGCCAGCCTTCCTAAACTACCGTGAAAGGCACAAGAAAAGATTAATTTACACCTTACCTCATAAACTAACTGAGCCCCACCCCGACCCTCGGCTAAAAAACCCAATTACAGCTTTGTGGGGCTTTTGGCATTAGGAACATGAACAAGGCCAGGGCTGTGAGTCCTCGGCCGTGGGGGCAGCCGGACACATGGACACAGCTGGACACACGGACACATGGACACAGCCGGACACAGCTGGACACAGCCGGACACATGGACACAGCCGGACACACGGACACAGCTGGACACACGGACACAGCTGGACACAGCTGGACACAGCCGGACACAGCTGGACACACGGACACAGCGGGACACAGCTGGACACACGGACACAGCTGGACACACAGACACAGCTGGACACAAGGACACAGCTGGACACACAGACACAGGTGGACACACGGACACAGCTGGACACAGCTGGACACATGGACACAGCCGGACACACGGACACAGCTGGACACACGGACACAGCTGGACACAGCCAGACACATGGACAAAGCCGGACACACGGACACATGGACACATGGACACAGCCAGACACAGCTGGACACAGCCGGACAAACGGACACAGCTGGACACATGGACACAGCCGGACACAGCTGGACACATGGACACAGCTGGACACAGCTGGACACACGGAGACAGCTGGACACAGCTGGACACACGGACACAGCTGGACACACGGACACAGCTGGACACAGCTGGACACATGGACACAGCTGGACACACGGACACAGCTGGA